>VUYV01000406.1:3836-597008 GCA_008711295.1 Anarhynchus alexandrinus
AAAAGCTTTAAAAGTCCTTCTTAGTGCTTTGAACCTCATGTATAAACCTAGTTAAAGTAGACACATACACAACTCTGCATTGATTTCTAATAAAGGTGGGAACATTGTTGATGAAGGCTGTGGATAAAATTTCAGATTTTAACATTAACTGGTAAAGAGTAACATCTCTCTCTCTTTTCTAGGAGGAGCATTTGGTGGATTGCTTGGTGCCTGGATGACTACTGGACAGTTCAGGCCGGTTCCGCAGATTTTATTGGAATTGTCTCCTGCTGAGCAGCAGAAACTCTATGATGAAGCCGTTGTTATTCTCAGGAGATTGGACTGGACTGATGTTGTTCAGCTGACTGCTCTTGTAATGGGAAATGATGGTCTCCAGCAGAAGTTGACAGAAGTGCTGATAAATTACCTCTCCAAAGAGCTAAGAGCAAAGATAAAGTATGGAGAATAAACCTTTCCAGAGGAAGCTTTTTGCAGTGTAATGAATTTTACTCTGACAATTGTCATTCTTCTACATAGCAATTATTACTTATGGGTACTAATAGTGAGTATAGGCAGATCTAGGTATTATTTTAGGTATTATTAAGATCTCAATCATTACTTTATTCTTTGTTGCATTTTTATTGTAATTCTTGAGTTAGTTATTCCTCTCTGTAAAAAGTGAAGCCAATGCCTAAACAAGATTTAAAGCAACAGGTAAACAACCTGTGCACAAGTAGTAGTTTCTAGAATGGGAAGGCATGGCAAGAATACACTTGAAAAAAAAAGAGAGCTGAATCTGCCATTTTTGTACTGTCCCCAAGATTAGGGTTGTCATTTCAGCATTGGTTTCTTGATTGAACCCGAACAGCTGGTCCTCTGTTTTCATTAAAATATTCATAAGAAGCATCATAGTGGTCTGGGTTTTGCTTTAAAATAAATGAACTCTTTAAGAACTGGGTACTGACATTTGAGGAAAAAGCCAGCCTTGTACTGGCCAGCCAGCGGGTGGCGGCAGTGGTGGTGGTGGTGTGGGGTGACATGCCGGCTGCAGTTAACGCTGTAAGCTCCAAATGCAGCGTTGCTGAATATCCCAGCCAGTTGTTCACTGTTTGATTCAAGGCACTTGTAAGACAAGTTCGTAAATAGAAAAATGTGCAGGTGCGCCGCCTTTTATATGTAATAACAAGTGATACTGCTCTGATAATTTCATTTTCCCCCTAAAATAAAGATGTATCTCTGTGTGTGTGATGAGGTTTCTAAAAGCTGAGTTTTAAATGGTGAAGCTTAAAACTCGGAAGCTGCTATTGTATACATTTGATTAATTTACTTCTGCAGGTACCATTTGCTGTTAATAAATTCAGTGTACTTTCCTGCCTCGAGTGCAGGGCAGTGATTGTTCTTATCATCTAAAAACACTTTTTCAGTGACGTGAAAGATAGACGGAAGTGAATGCTAAGTGGGTACTCCTTACCCTGTCAGAGTTTCATAATGCCAAGCCCCAAATCAGTGTTTTTTCAGTTTGGTTGACAGATTACACACACCACAGCTGGCTTTTTAAGACTTTATATACTCTGTATATCCATTTTAAAATACTATTTTTTATGAATTCGGTTCCTTTTATTTGCAGTTTTCTGGTTATTTCACAAATAGAATTCACTCTTTCCAAAATAACACACTGCTAACAGCAGCTGATGATTGAATGACACAGTGGGATTGAACCTGCCATCTTATAATCAGCTGGTCAAACCCAGACGTGAAAGAAGTTGCCATCTGATTGTAAAGCAGGCCATATCAAAGGGGTTGGTTTCGGTTAACTTGTAGTGATCTGTTTATTACAGATTTCAGAGTGGTTTCAGACAGCAGTATCATGACTCCCATTTTACAGGTATTCATAAGTTTGGGCCCAAATGTAGGTACTGAATTGATTTTTATCACTTGTATCACTTGTATCATATCTATGTATCATAGACATGAATACAGCTTAGATTATACGAGTCCAGTCCTGTGCTCTCCTATGTTACTTTATTTCTTGAGGTATTCTTTCAAATGCTTTTTATTATACTCTTAAAAATTACAAACCTGTTAGAACTACAGTCTTTTAGCCTTCGCTGCGGTATAAGGGGAGCACGTGTCATATGGATACCAACAGAAATCAGATCGAAGTAATTTGTATTTCTGTATGGACCAGTCTAGTTTAGGTTAAACCCCACTGCTGCTGAGCTCCCAAGAAGCTTTATACTCTGTGCCTCAGAGTAGCATGCTCTTAGTAATTATAATAATTTAACTTCCCTAGGTTTTCAGGTGACTGAAGTAGAACCAGGAAGAAATGAATTGAGTTCTGTTTGTTCCCTGCATTTGTATTTAACAGGTTTGATACTTGTGGAACTTCTTGGAAGGTGGCAGGTACCTATTTTCAAAGTGGTACCAATAGGTTTGCAGTTTGGTCTGAAACGCATTTCACTGCTGATAATAGAAGAAGAACAGAATCCAGCCCAAGTGTTCATCTGAAGTGAGTTTGGACATACGAGAATTAGGAAATAATCACTTCTGATTGTGCAGACCCTGATATGTAACTTGAGGGTGAATGAGTGTGGCACGCCACAATGGTTTTGTTTGTATTTTAGTAGTTTATGACAGTTCATACTGTTGAATGCTGCAAAAAGATCAAATTCTACCTTTATTACTCTGACTACAGCCCTATGCTATCGTATCCAGGTCACTGTGATATTTGGTATGTAGCCTTAATGCGGGGATTTGGGCAAGTTAAAAGAACTCTTCGGCAGATTTGATCGTCTGAGGAAAAGACCAGCTGCACGAGAATGTATTAATATCCATCTGTTGCTGTTGTTGGGCAGAGACGTGGCTGTCCACCGCTGCGTGCCTTGTTGGTATTGGAAACGGCCACAGGCAGGGGATGGCATCTTCTGAAATCCATTCCAGCTGCAGAAGGTCCAGGCTGAGTGTAAGGCACAGCTGTCGCCTAGGAAACGAGGTAACGCAGTGCCAGCAGTTTCGGGAAGCAGCTGAAGGAGTCACTATGGGGAGATGTACATATTTATATAAAGAAACCATCTGTGATGCTGGTTATTAACCTGGTTTGGTTGTAGATGTGACAGAATCAAGCTAGGTTTTCACTGACAGATGGTGTATTTTTAGTTAAAAATTCCCTTTTTTTCTATGTGTTTTTTTTTTTTAAGCTGTCTGATTTCAAAATAGAAAGCAAGCATGGTTATAAAGTGTTATGTTAGCAAAGAGAGGAAATATCTTTTTTTTTTTAAAAAAAAAGGCAATCCTGAATTCAAACATAGATTAGTAATTGAGATGTGCCATCTAGTGGCAATTAGATTATTTCTTAAATTCAGCCTATCAAGGCTGCCTCAGTATATGGATAACGCTGTTACCTTTTTCCATGAAAAGTAGGGTTAACTTCTTTTTTTTCTCTTACTCTGCTAAATTGCTTGCTTTAATGAATTTGTGTTGGATTACAAATATCAGCCCAGCTACAGACTAGACTAGAATTCATATACATTCCCTGCTGAAGTTGGGTTTTTTTGGTGATTATCATACATGAGCTATGACTGCACAAATATTTACTGCAGCTGCATGTCACATTTAATTACAGTGAGAAAATACACAATTGGGCAGAGGAGGGCGGTTTCACCCTCATCATTACTGAAGGACGAGCGGGTTTTGTGAGCTGAGCTGAGCAGCAGCCAGTTTGCAAAGACCTATTGCCCACAGTTGAATTGGGAAGCCAGTAAAGGGTCATCGCTTGTTTCCTGGAGGGCTGCATTTTGCTGTGCAGTTTTGTCACCTTCAAGCCTGTACCTGCAGCAGCTCCACCTGGGCCCGCACAGCCTTTGGAGCGGTGTTCCCCTCTTGCTTACGACCGCCCCGCGTGTAACTGCTGCTCGCTGCAGGACCGAGGAGTATTCGGCTGTGAAAATTCTGTCTTTTGCCAGTCACTGTCACAGGGTGGGCTTCCTAAAGGTCCCGTTCCCAGTGGCATCGCGGAGGCTCCCAGGCTTGGTCCTCTGGAGGAGCACGAGAACTGTGACAGAGGGTTCTGCAAGAGTTGAACTAAGGGTAGGGAACAGGGTGCTAGAGTGGTGCACCACGGTGGCACACCACAGTGCCCGTGATACTGCTTAAGTGCTTGCTGTAGTTCTCATTAACTGGAGGTTTTACAGGGTTTTGGTGAGATCCTTCTGCTGTGGAAGAGGGTTCCCTGTACTGACCCTTTGACTCCAGAGTGCTCAGAGCTGTGAAAGCAGAACAATCCTGAGATCCCGTTAACTGACAGATGTTGAGTTTACAGCGGGCAGCGAGAACCTCACCAGCAGCAGTAATCTGCCCAGAAGGTGATCAGGCAGAGAGCTGCTTTGAACCTCAGAGCTGAGGTCCTCCAGAGGAAGTACGTGCCCCCACGAAGAAGGGTCTGGTGGCCCTTGGCTCAGCCCCTTTACATTGTCTTTGTCACATCAGCTCTCACCACTTTACTCCAGTATGAAAAGTAACACATATTAGCATTACGTGGGCGGTTTTTCTAAGGACAGCCCCTCTCCTTCCTGGGCTGTGCACCCGCCCCTACGGAGGACTTTGCTAGGGAAGAACATTCCCAAAGGACATAGTCTCCATCTCTCTCGAAGAGGGCTCCGGGCAGGAGGGGCTGCTGTGAAACCCCCTGTGGAGGGGTCCCTGCTTGCCAGAGGAAGCCGGTGGCCGGGGTTCCTCTGCAGGCTGCTGCTCCCCGCGGGTGCCTGCAGGCTGTGAGGAGCGGGGTGGTTTGGAGAGGTGCTTTGCTGCCTGCCGAGGGGCAGTTCATTTAAGGAAGCCGATTGATCTCCTGCAGTAATGGTTTGCTGGATGGCTTGCGGCTGTCACCCAGCTTCCCCACTCAGCCGCTTTTGTGCGAGGTGGTGGTGACGACACCAGCTAGTGATGGAGGGCTGTGCGAGGAGGAGGTGACTGCTGGCTGACTATAACAGTGGGGTGGGATGCTATCAGCATTTTGTTGTTATTTGGTTTCTCACCTTATCATTTGAGATGACTCCAGCAGTGCGGTGTGTTGTGCTGTCCACTGGAGCCCAATCACAGGCCACTGTGCCCTGCCCAAACTGCTTTCCCCTCTCATAGTTCACGATTTATAGCTCCTGCCATACGTTCTTCAGCGCATGGGGCACGGGTGGGATGGAATGGCGGCAGCCACCCGCTCCCATTAACACTCACCTTTTCTTTAGGGAGGAAAACTCGTGCTGCAAAGGAGTCGGGTGGGCCAGGAGAGCTCCTCTTTTGAGGCAAAATTCTGTTTAGCTCACACAGCATAAAGCTACTGAGACCCAGTGTGTCCATGTTTCTTTCAGGTGACATCTCTTTGATGATTGCAACCCCATGGTGGTTAGCGTGCCTTTTCTTACTTTCGGCTGGTTCATAGGAAATTAGTATTACAAAACTCACTGAAAGATCTTATGGAAGGGGAAGGGGATTGCATTATTCAAAGTAATTAAGCAAACTGATTTCACACAGCCGTACTCTCATGGCATACCTGCTCAAACGGTCTGACCAGGATTGCTTGTGCACAACATGGAGGACGAGTCAAATCCACGCTTCATCTCCTGAGTTCTTCTTGATTGTCAATGATGAGCCAAGTTTTTGGGTAAATCCTTTATACCCTTTAGGATATCTTTTCTATTGTTATTGTCTTCCTGTTAGCCCGCTGGGCTGTCGGAAGGAGGACTGGCATATGTGGTTTGCTGCAACCTCCACCACTATCGTGCTGTCCATGCGGGGTGTCCTGCTCAGGAGCCGCCTGTGCCGTGGTCTCACCAGCGTGGGGCCTCTGGAGCTCCACAGCAGCAACACGCTCCTCTGCTTGATGAAATGGCATCCCTCGCTAGCCATATAGGCCTCTCTTAATTGTTGTTCTGGTGCTTTCACACACACATATTTCCAGTCATACAGTGTTTATACCAATCTTAATATTTCTGTTAAAAACTATGCAAATTCGTGTGGAAATTAATTTTTTTCCATTTTTTCCTCACAGTGTTGCAGCAGCTCCAGAGGTGCTCACTAGTGAAATGCAGGCAGGCTCAGGGGTTCAATCCTGCATAGCTGCAGCGGTAGGACCTGCTGAGCTCAGTCTCCACCAGCAGTTTAGCACCACCGGTGCAGCCAGAGGATGTAAAAGTAATGCATTTTTTTTTCCCCCAGAGTTAAAGCTCTTATGGAGGGAGCACTAGCTTCTTAGAAAGGCTGTCATTGCTTGGCCAGCTGATGTATAACTCCAGACTAATTGAATAGCAGACTTTCAGCTGAGTTGGAAAGCTTTTAAAAACCCAAAAGCCTTTGCATTGGAGTGAACTAAAGCTATTAGCCCCTAATTAAAACATGAGGTTTCATCTTTACCTTTCTAGAGATCACAGAAATCTATGTATTTTTCAGGCTGTAAGCCAGAAATCAAACATTCATCACATAATTGCAGTAAGTGTGTGCTAATACTTCTCATTAAGTGTGATTTATGAATTCCAGAAGAGCCTAAGAGGTAAATATATAAAATTATTCTGAAGTCTGCAAAAATTAAGGCATTCATTTCTTTGGATGACTGTTCAGCAGGAAGGATTTAGGCAAACATGAACATTACGGCTTTCAACGTTCTGTAAAGACACTGCGTTTGAACATCTGTACCTTTGCAATTGCCTCAAAATGGTGTGGTTTAATCTAGTGTCACTGCTGATCTTCCAACAAAGGCAACGCTTCAGCTGTCAGCAGGTACAGCAGCATGGCTTGGTGCAAAGCCTTTTTTGCTGGGCCTCGGAAGAGAATCATAAAATCGTTTTGGTTGGAAGAGACCTTTAAGATCATCAAGTCCAACCGTTAACCTAGCACTGCCAGGTTATCACTAAACCATGTCCCTAAGTGTCACATCTACATGTCTTTTAAACACCTCCAAGGATGGTGACTCCACCACTTCCCTGGGCAGCCTGTTCCAATGCTTGATAACACTTTCAGTGAAGAATTTCTTTTTTTTCTAATATCCAATCTAAACCTCCCTGGTGCAACTTGAGGCCATTTCCTCTTGTCCTATCACTTGTTACTTGGGAGAAGAGATCAACCCCCACCTCACTACACCCTCCTTTCAGGTAGTTGTAAAGAGCGATAAGGTCTCCCCTGAGCCTCCTTTTCTCCAGCCTAAACAACCCCAGTTCCCTCAGCAGCTCCTCATAGGACTTGTGCTCCAGACCCCTCACCAGCTCCATTGCCCTTCTCTGGACACACTCCAGCACCTCAACGTCCCTCCTGCAGTGAGGGACACCTTCGCTGGGTCTTCTGCTTGTTTGCTGGGTGACCTTGAGTAACTTCCCATCTCGTTCCTGAATGCGTTTCTTGTTAAACACTTTGCAATCCATCCATAGGAAATGGTGTGTTACCAAAATGAAACAGCGCTATTATGCAGGTAACCGCTCTCCCATCCCGCAGTCGGGACATGAGCACTGAAGGAGGAGTGTAATAAATGTTAGTAGAGGCTCATAGCAATGGGGATGGAGAGGAAACTGCTAGGCTGGGAAATGTAGCTGCTTTCTTTGTTGCAGGGGAATGAAAGATTTACACTGGTGTTTGACCTTAACTAATTATACCCCACATAGGAGTGTCTAACAGGATGCAAATGTTTTGTATTCCTTATTTCCTGCTCAGCCTCAGTGGGCAGGAGTGATTTAGGGTGAAATTAAATCTTTCCTGTGCTCTGGCATGCTGCTTTGGAGTAGAGCCCTCTCAGATACTCCCTTGTACGTGTAATCTGGAGACAGCATGAAGGGTTTGTTGTTTCCATATCAGTCAGTAAGATATGATGGCTAATCTATGTAATTTGGGGTCAAAACTGATCTAACAAAACAAAAGCTTTGAAGGTCTTATTTTTACCTCGCCCTGCTGCAGCTCCCTGAGCAGCTCCATGTGTTGAGTCGTTACTACAAATTAATTGGAGAATCACCCAGCTGAGTCAGAGTCAGCCCCTGAACACTCACAGAGACAGCAGGGTTCCCGATAAGAGAGCTCATGGAGTTGGGGCAGGGGTGTGTGTAGCCCTGACCATGCCTCCCCAGGCGTCCCCTTGGAGCTGGAGGAGATCCGTGTCTCCTGCTGAAGCGTGTGAGCCAGTGGCCAAAGCCTACCCTGGGTGCAGAATTGTAGGTAAGCACGTTCTCCTTATATGTGTATGCATTTCCAATGTGATTTTTTTGTTCTCGCCCAGCTAACTGTGCCCACGGATGGCTTTCTGCCCTCCCTCCCCCGGGCAGGCAATTCCGTTTGATAGCACCTGCCCGGAGAAAGGCAGGCCAGGGCAGCTCTGGGCTTTAGCTGCCGTCTGCAGCTTACTCAAACCTCTCTGGTTCTAAGAATCCCACTCTTTCAGGCCAAAGTGAGAGGAGCATCTAGCTTCTCTGCCTTGCCCTTCCAGCTTGATTTTAAGCTCTACGTAACCAGATTTTCCAAAATCCTGAGTTAAAGACTTGCTCCCTTTAGAGCAGCAAAGGGTACAAAAGATGCAGCATCTGGGCTTGGGAGAGATGGAGCGCAAGAGCAAATGCTTCGCATAACCCAAGAGGGCAGGGGACAGGGCAAAACAGTTTAGCAAATACTGCGTTAAAGCGGAATGCTTGCCAGAGTACCAGTAGGAATCAGCCGCCTGCTCTGTGCCTGTCCGCCAGCTAAAGTTCAGGCAGCAGACTTTTGACCAAACTGCAGTTTATTAATTTCTTATGCAGGAACAAAGTCGGTAATAAAATGCTAAACAGGGTGCTGGCAAGGCAGGCTCTTGGATGTGATTTGGTTGGTTTCCATAAAAGGGGCTCGGTTGCTTTTTCCCAGCCATTCTCTCCAGGAATCTGTGTATAAAAATATTTGTTCCATAACCGCAGCAAACAGCCTCCCATCGCCTGGCAGCCGCCTGCATACTTGAGGCTCTCTGCCGTCTCTGAAGTTTAACTCTGCAGGAGCCTGTGCTGCCACTGAGTCTAATCCTAATTTCGGGCTTTCATGTCCCCAGCCCGGCCCCGTGGGACTGGGGCTGCTGACAATGGCGGCAGCACATCCCCCGTGAGTACAGGACCAAGATTAGCCTTCACATTGTGCCACTAATGATAAGTAGCAATGAGGATAATAAGGAGCACTCTTGTAGCGCTTTACGTCTTCAAAGTGCTCTGCTGATATTAACTAATTAAGCTGCCACGCAGCCTTGCGACAAAGGTATGCATTTCTACTGCGCATAATTTAACTGTACTGTATTGTTATGCAATAAACCAAAATCGGATGGTGTCTTCAGAGCGCAATCAGGAAATCAATTAACCAACCGCTTACACCCCAGCAGCTGAGCCAGCTTCAAAGCTGCCCCGTGTCTTCTGGTTAGCCTTGGCGCGTCTTTGGGAACCTCAAACATTCACGCAAAGCAGCACCATGCCAAGTGTTTAACAAAGCGGCTCCAGTGTTTTGCAGTATCTCAGTTTCCATCCGCGCATATGGCCTCCACCACGTCCTCACCCTGCCCGGAGGATGCAGCCCCAGTGCCACCGAGTCAAACCCGGGCACCGCTGTGCTTAACGGAAGAGCCCCAGTTTCTGTGCTGCTGGCGCTGCGTTGTACTGACAGCGTCGTACTGGTGTGTACTGGTGGCAAAGGAAAACAAGGTCACACCGCCTGCGTGTGCTGTGCTGACATGTCGAGGAACAGAGCGGACGCTCTACGTTACCGGCAAGGTTTCTAAGCCTTTCCGGGCAGCCGCGCCGCCTGCCCGCAGCGCTGCAGCGCCCGCCATCAGCTGCGAGCAGCGATGCGAGCCGGCGGTCAGGAGAACGGCAGGTACTGGTTAGTATTGGCAGGTGCCCCCAAGAAGAAAGATAACCCTGATGATATGGTCACAGTGCCGGGCTCTGAGTGACCTATTTTCTCTCAGGAAAGAGCTTGAGGTCACTGCGGACAGACTTGTGACAGCACGAGGTGGGTGCTCAGCAGCAGGTCAGAAGGCAGTGAGAAAGCTACGACGGACGGGGAAGGAAACCGAGAAGGCGGCAGTAAACGTTGCTGTGCCACTGAATGAATCCAGGTCACAGCCACGTGTTGAACAGTCTGTGCAGTCTGCTCGATCCATTCTGGTTAGCGCTTTTTGGGCCCAAAAGGGCATTGTGGAGCCAAGAAGGATACACGGATGGATAACACACTATGTGAGGGCATCTGTGTAAAGAGAGATGGGATAGTTTAAAACTGTTCAACCTGGAAAAGACGCTAATGGGGGGAGCTTTGGTGGCGGCTGTGAACGGGAGGAACAATACCGGGGCACAGAGGGCAGCGTGCACCCACCGAACTGGCAGAGGTGAAGGGGAGTGCCCGTTCACACAGTGTAACAGGGAATTGCGGCGTTAATTGGCACAGGATGCTCTAGGTGCCAAAACAAAAATGTGTTCAGAAAGCGATTAGGCAGGTTGATGGCAGCCAGGAATGTTAAACACACCAGTCCAGAATCAACCACTGCCTCAAGTTGTTTCTTACCACGGGCTGACAAGAGACTAAACTAGTGGAATATTGCTCTGTACAGGTGCCTCTGACATGCTGGCCCTCATGATTTTGGGGTAGGTGAACTCTGGCTCTGGTTTATTAAGACTGCTTTCATATGTCATCCTGAACACATGCAGCGCACACTTTCTGCAGTGTTGTGCCAACATATGTGCTGCTGCAAGTAAAATATGACTTAGGTGCTGCCAAAGCAATCGTGTTCTGAAAAGAGTGTGGCACACTTCGTAGTGTACAAACGGGTTTTCCTGTGACGGGGCAGACCTGCCTGTTTGCCTTTGTGCCTCTTACCCGGCTCAGGCGTGCAGCCTGCCTCCCTGAACACTTTCCTGGGTACGAACAAGCGATTAAGCAGAGGCAGGAAACCCTAAAACCTCTCTCAGTCCGTCAGCTGCAATCTGTTATTTCATATTCTTGAAATTGCAGTATCAGCTTAAAAATGAAACCAAATATCTTTATTGCTTGCACCAAGCAGAAAATGTCTCTGTGCCACCAGAATCCAAAGGAAGGAAAGCTCCTTTATTGACGCCCACGTACAGTGGAAGTTGTATTAAGATATGGTCATGCTATTGCTTTGTTTTGCAGTTGTTGTTTTACAAAGAGAGATTGTGTGGGTCATACGCTGATTGAAAGTTCTTCACATTTTCTTTTTTGCATGTTTAAGTGTTCTCACAGAATTAATTTAAAGTTTATACATAAAAAAAAGCTCCTTCTCTTGCCCTATCTTGCTGTTCTTCCTGCACCTGCAGCTAGCCCACCCCCAGCTCGCAGAGGTCCCTGCTGTGCCGGGCTGGTTCAGCAGGGGGGGTGGCGGGGGGACACGGGACACCCCGGCCACTGTGCATCGGGTGGCTCCAGCATCCCACGTAGCTGGGCAAGCTGGGCCCAGGAAAACTCAGCCTCCAAAACACAGGAGACAAATTCTGGTGGGGGAGGATGGGCAGGGAGGAGAAAGTTCAAGTGCTGTGGGGTGGGCGGCAGAGCGGGGTCAGCCTGCTGTGCTCCAAACACCACATCTGGATCTGGAGCTGACTGTGAAGGGTTGTGTCCGGGGAGCTGCATCGCTCGTGCTTGGTGAACGACCGGCTCCCCTGCCCGCGTCCAGCACTGCACCCCTCCCCGGCTCCCCAAGGGAAGAGGAGTTGCGACCCTGGGGGCTCCCCCGGTGCTTCACGGGTTGCCCAGATGATTCTCCTGAGTGGTGGGAGTGCCAAAACGGGGGGAAGCTGTGTGGAGGAGTAACCTGATTTTTACCAGTCTGTCTCTAACTTGTAAGGTCTAAACCGCCAAACGTATCCTTTAGACTCCCTCCTGCGAGACTGTGGTGTGCTGGGCTTTGGCTATCGCGTGTCCCTGGGGAGAGGAAGAGAACCCCAGCCGGTGGGGGGGATGCTCTCCTGGTGATCGCCGGGGTGCTTGCAGAGCACCGCTCCGGGAAGGGCTGTCTTTGGGCTCCAGCAGCGTGCTGCCAGGGGCTGCCCTTGCTCGGGGGCTACACCAGCTGCGTTACAGACCCCAGTTTTATGACGGTAACGTACCTCTAACTGCTGTGTTATAGGGATAGCAGTGGTACTGCTGAAGTCTTGAAATAGCAAAGCGTGACAGTCTCCACTCGTCATCCTCTCCTGATTAACACTGTAGCTCTTCACCAGTGGATTTTGTAGACCCTCTCGTGGTCAGGGCTGTTTCCTTGCGAACAGATGGCTGCAGTATGTGACATCCTGAGCGCCTGTTGGGGCCCAGCACAGACACAGGGGCTCGTCAGCCTGCTGGGCTGCCGGTGCCACCTCTGCCTCCAGCCTGGCACTAGTAGAACGAACACATGGGGCTGCAGCCTGACACCCTGCGGGACAAGTCCTCCTCTGGCTGGGGACGGGTGTGACTGACACCAGCCTGTCTCCGTTGAGGTTTGGGGGGAGGTAAGGCGTCTCCCCTGCACGAACTGCAGCAGAAAGCTCTGCCGCAGAGGCCGTTGCAGGGTTAATGCTCAGCGTCTCTCCTTCCTCTGCTCCACTGGGGTGATGCAGTAACATCAGCTGTGTTAGTGTCGGGGAGAGCAGCTGGATCCTGCCAAGCCAGTGAGAAACAGCCTCTCCCGGGAGAGGAGCCACCCCTGCAAGCGGAGCGAGGCTCCCTCCCGCCGCCGGAGCTGTGCGGGGGAAGATGCTCGGGCAGCTCCCGGCTTCTGCGGCCACAGCCACAGCGGCTGGACCAGCGTGCTCGCTCCGGTACTGGGGTGGGATGCAAAGGGCGTGCAAAGTCTTACGGGATTGTATGAAAGACCTTTGGACTAAGCAAGCCATGCACAGTGAAACCTTGCTGGGCTGGTCAGTAAACAAGTGTGCTCAAGGCCGTTTTTTTGGAAGGAGCTAGAGACTCGGTTTGGTTTGCCTGAAACTTGCTGCTGAATCAAGTCAGGGGCTTTGATGGAAACCAGGTCGTTGTGACCTGGGTGATGGTGCCTCTGGTTTGTGGGTTTGGTTTGCCGGCTCACACCATGGTATCTGAGCCGTTCCAGCCGTTTGAGGACGGCCGTGCGGGGCGCTCCTGTACGCACCGCTCTCCTGCGTGCCCTCCCGGGCACGGGGCTCGTGCTGCAGCTCCGGCACCGTGCAGAGCCAGCGTCCCGCACACGGAGCTGTGCTGCTCTGGCAGGCTGCCCACGGGTTCCCCCGGCACACGCGCTCACCCTTGCTGCCTTCCCGCAGCCGGGCCGTGCTCTGTAAGGGGTCGTCGCAGGCTACGGGGGGTGCGATGTGCGTTAGGGGACATGCTTCCTCCTGCAGGCTTCAGCGGGAAGGGGAAAAAATCCGTGGAGAGACCTCGGTGCCACACTTACTTTTCCCTCTGGTGTCTCTGCAAGATCCTTTGTCTATAGAAACCGCTAAGGGTCTGGTTTTACTTTACGTGTAACTCTTCTGATAAAACCCACGCATGACTTTTTTTCTTGTCACTGTCTGTTAGAGGAAAAGATGCCTGTCTGGCCTTGAGTTAATGCTTTTCCCTTCTCAAATCCATTTTTTTCTCAGGTTCTCACCAAAACACATTGTGTTTAGGACAAAAAAAGGAGAGGCTAAATAAAGCTCAAACAGGGGTGCAGCGTTGCCTTGTGGCGTGGGGCAGCCGGGGCAGCAGGATCAGTGCCGGGCAGCAGCATCACGGGCAGCAGCATCACGGGCAGCAGCGGATGCTCTGCCTCAGGGTGGTTTGACCATGAAAGAGAGGGCACTGCACAGGAGTGCTCTGTTGAAGCAAAACCTCCTATCTAGATGCCCTCCTCCTTTTTCCTGCCCTTCCTACAACAGCAAACTGAGGAGGTTGTGTAACTCGCTCTTGGCCATGAACCTCTCGATAAGAGGTTTACAGAAAACCTGATTATGGTTTATTTGCTTTTCTGGGCCTTACTGGAAATGAAGTCAAATGCCAACTTCCAGGGAGCCGCTCGGGGTTCCTCAGTACTCGATACCACCTCCCTGACCGCCTCATCTCCTCCAGCTGCCATCTCGGGACCGCAGCACCAACTGCTCTGTCTGTTTGGAGGTTTTATGAACAAGTGCATGGGCAGGAGAGGCTCCTTCCCATACACACGTGCAGCACTGGGGTTTCTCCTGCCTGTGACATGCAACATAAAGTAGACCCGGCTGTGTGTTGTCCCCGCAGTGCTTCACACTATGGTGTGCAGCCTGTGCTTCCCTGGAGCACAGCGCTCCTCCCCAGGTGCTCCAGAGAGCATCTCCAGTGCTTGGATCTTGGGCAAGGGTTTCTTGGGGCTGTTTTGCCAGGTGTGTATCCACCATGGAAGTGACTGTAGTGTAACATCGTCCTGCCAACACCTTTCTTAAAGATCCATGGCCTGGAGCAGAAAGAGTCACAACAGAAGCCTGTATTTTTCATTGGAGACGCATTGCTTTAAAGCTCAGCAGTAGTCAGGACCATGTGTGCTCCTCGGTTCCTCCTGCTGACCAAAAATCCCAGGCTGAGGAACATGAGAAACTGCCTTGCAGCAGTAGTGAGTGGGAAGAGGCCGTGGGCTGTGGCAGAGCCAGAACTCCTGCTTGGATAAAAACGGAGTGTTTGAGTAGCTGAGAGCAAGAATCTGACTGCGGAGCTGGCTCGCTTCACCCTGCTGCCTCCCAAGGCTTGTGAACCGCTGAGTCAGCGCCGTGCTCGGGAGTGGGTGGCGTGCCCTGGCTGTGCCGCGGGATGGCGGAGCGCACGTGCTTCACTGAACCTCTTTGATCCTTTTTCAGTTTATTCACAGAGCAAATCTCCCCGTTACCTTTCCTTCGGGTTTTGTGACCAGCTGCTACAGAGGATTAACACATTAATCCTCTTCCTCACCTTCCTACCGCCTTCGGGCAGCAGAAGAGGCTTGCCTCACTGCGTGGCCCTTAACTCTGCCTGCCTGTCTCTTTGCTGGAGAATCCCCAGCAGTTTCAGCAGGTCTGATGCTAACATTCAAGTTTTGCTTTCTGTGTTCGGTGCACTAGTGTTGCTCTTGCTCCTGACAGCTACAGGGACTGTCCTCTGGCTCTTGTGTGCCCAGCTGAAAAGGAACCATTTTGCTGAGGGCCAAAAAACTCTTGCATTTTTCTGAAAGTGCCTGGACTCCAGTTTCTGGGCGAGGGAGCAGAAGGAGCGTTTTTCAGGCAGTGCCCAGGCTGGCATCCAGCGGGGACGGCTGCACGGTGCTGTGCCCTTTGGGCTGTCACACCTTCAGGCAGGGGCTGAGCGAGGAACCCCTTCCAGCAACTGATCCCCACACATTGTGTTTGGGAGCCCTTCGGGAGGAGGATGTGACCCCACAAAACCCCCAGCCTGCAGATGGTTTTCCAAAGTGAGCATTCAAGCTACTGCTCTTCCCAGTCGCATGGATTTGCAACTTTTAATGAATCCCTGGTAAGGCATTTATTTAGCTCAAAAAAAGAAAAAAAAAACCATCAGGAAATGCCCCATTAATGCACTGGAGATAGACTCAGGCTGGAAAACTCCAGGCTGGACTGTACAGCACAGCCCATGATGGAAACCCCACGTGTTTGGCAGGCCAGAAGCGCCAGGCTCTAATCCCAGTGCTGAGCAACCCAGCTTGGCTAATCAAACTGCAGGAAGGGGGGAGAGGCTTTGTTTAAATTTCCCCCTGTTTTCCTGGGCAGGCTCCTTTCACCATATGCATGAACAGTTCAAGAGTCGCTAGGTTACTTGGGGTTTCCATGTGAAATGTCTTCTGGAACCTGTGGCATCCCCAGCCTTCCCGGGTCTCTCCGTGCCGCCTGCACGTTCCTCACACCCCTGTATGGAACGGGGACATACCAGCTGCTGGAAGGCGTCTGCGTTTTCAGAAAGGGCATCAACTACAGCATACAAAGAAAAAAAGGGGCTGGGTGGTTTTGGTGGAGTTTGCTTGTTTGTTTTTTGTGGGATTTCTTTTCCTGCTGTGATTAGGAAAAGCTCTTGCTCAACAAGAAGGCATTTGTTAGAGGCATGCCTGTCCTTCGTCAGTGGATTAAAAACAGTTCATAGCTCTTTTGGGGCTGATAATAGTGAGACCTTTGGACACGTAAGATAACGAAAAGCTGATCTCGAAGACAACTTAAGGAGTAGGTTCAAAACTGGAATACATTTCTGGAGCCAGTTACTAGGAAGAAACTGGGAGTTTCGCCTCAGGAGCAGGGAACTGGAACGCCAGCTATGGACACGGATTCAGCCGCTGGGCTATTTTTGGCCTGTGAACCATTCTAACGGCTGTTTATTTTTAAGGTCATTTTCTGTTTGCATAGCATGTACACCCTTCTGGTGGGTGGGAGGCATTATAAAAACAATCACTGCTGTGCAGAGTTATGAACTAAGCTTGGAGAGGGATGGAAAAAACAGAACTCGGTGTACTGATTGCTTTAAAACCTAAAAACATCTGCTTAGGTCATAAGGTTTGTTGACCCACTCTGAACTGCGCCCCCACCGGAAAAATACTGTTTCAGTTAATACAGACTACTGCAGGGGCTTGCAAAAGACTTGGGAAAACTCGATCAGATGATAACATGGTGTAAACAGAAAGGAAGCATGAAATTTGGCATTTTTTTTTCACTCGTGCTTACTTTCAAGCAGTAAGTAGAAGCCCAGAGCATTCACTCCCCGGCTGAGGAGTCGGAACTCATGCTGGCCAGCCACGCCGGAATCCCAGCTCTTGTTTAAGACTCTTGTTAAATAACAACACGCTTTATTGTCATATTTTCCTGGCTTCTTCCTGTTGGCCATATCTTTATTCACACACAGTCAAGTGATACAAATTCACTGGAACAGTGGCAGTTTACAAAAGACAGTAAGAATGATTACTTTGAACTGAAATTTAAGAAACCCTAAGTCTGGCCATCCGGCAGACAATGCACTGTTTGGAACAGGTCCTGGTAAGGAAACAGTTTATAACATTGGCAGTGTACTCCCAGCCATGTTCCTTTTCCAGAGCATAAAATACACAATACAAAAATATACTAAAAGTAATAACGGAGTTTGTAGAAATGTCTGCTGCAAAACAATTGCTGTTGTCTGATTTTCAGTATATTTACTCCCACGCTATATTATGATAGAATACTTGAATAAACATGGTTTATTTCTAACTTAATTTGAACTTTAAAGTTGATCACAAGTTAACTGTAATGTCTTGGGCTCCAGTCCTGGAAGTACATAAGGAACCTTAACTTTGGACTCGTGAGACTGATAGACATGAGGTGAGCCCACAAGTGAGCATTCAGTGCTTTGGGCTCCTGTTTGGAAGGCAAGTGGAAGATGAAATGCTGTGCTTTGTAGCATCTTAATTTGGGGCATTTTCCTGGATTTTTCAAGACTTTTAACAAGTCCTCCCTGGGCTATCCTGTCACCTGATAGGCCTGAGTTCCTAAGTTGCTGGTAATCTGGTGGAAGTGCCTGGTTTTGAGATGTGGGGCTCTGCACTTAGTTGAGTCACCGCGGTAAGCGTCTCCCTCCTTATCTCACTCCTCTATAATTCTACCTGTGCCTTTCCCCTCTCTTTCCTCCCTCCTGGCCTGCTACCACTGAAATGAGCTGGATGCTCCAGTGCTTTGCTAAGGCTGCTCACATCGAACCTCATACGAGCTCCCTGCAATCGGAGAACTGTTTCCTTAGTGTTTCCAAGGTCGAGAGACCCGGGTGTAGCAATGGAAGCCCGTGCCAACCTTACCGTGCAGGGATGCGTGGCTGTCCGGCACACCTGCAGTGAGAATCTCTGATGTAGATGCAATGCTCATGGAAAACGCCACCCAGAGAGCCCCTCGCCATGACAGAGGAACACCCCGGTAGCAGGCAAGTGTGTTTAAGTCTAGGATTTCTTGCTCCTTTTTCTCCTAAGAGCCAGTCTCAAAGCAGTTGAGAAAAGAAGTCAGTATTGCTCTGTTTTTGCAGACGGGAAGACTAAGGCACTGAAGGGTGAGCTCGTTTGGCCAAGGCTGATCTGCAGGTCTCTGCCCCAGTCCGTGCTCCCCACTGAGCTGTTGCTCTCTGTGCTCGCCTCGTGTGAGACACAGTCCCAGAGGGGTGACCCCATCTCTGCTCCTCACGCAGACAGCACACACAGGGGCCAGGTTCCACCTTCCTAGGCACGGCCTCCAGAGAACGCATTAAGAAGGACACGCTTTGGAGACCAGAAGTTGGCTTCCCAATGTCTAAATGCCACTGACTCCCAAGGAGGTCAGCTATGGAAAGATGACCAAGATACTTCTGAGGTATAAAACTCTGTGTCTGCTGGCCACTGGTCAGCTTTGTCGTCGTCAGACTTGTCGCTGTCATCACCGCTGGAGGGTTCGTAGCCTGGGATGGCAGAACGGATCGGCTCCGGCTGCCTGCAATCTGCCTCCGCCTCCTTCTTCTTTTCTGCCAGCAGCTGCCTGTAGCAGAGGTTGCAGACCCTCAGGGGTTTGGGGGACAGCCGGGGCATCAGGAACCTCTGCCTGGAACAGTCTGCGCAGACGACAAAGCCGCACTTGCGGCAGTGGTGCCTTCGGGTGAGTGTGGAGAATTTGGTCTGCGTGCAGCGCATGCAGATGTCCGTCGCCTTGTCTGGGATCCAGGGGGCCGCGTGCTCCGTGGAGGGCTGCCGGCCCGTCTTCGTCAGCAGGTGCCTGATGCACTCCTCCAGATGGCTGATCCACTCCTTCCTCTCCGTGAGGGAGGCCGCGGAAACCACAAAGGACTTCTTGGAGGTTTTAATCATCCAACGGTTCTTCATCTGCAAGGTGTCTGGCAGCGTCTCCAAAGTGACATCTTCAAGGGGAATGATGTGCTGGGAATTGTACTTCCTTTTGTTGATGACTATGCTGCCGTAGACGAGGATGTCGTTGAAAAGGAAGAATATGCGAGGCTTTGGTTTCTTGCGGCATTCTTTGGTTAAAATCCCTTCTCCTAGAAGGACCCTTCCCGGCACGGCTAAGGGCTGTCCGGAGGCCCCAAAGCAGTTTTCCACAGCAGCAATGCGCTGGCTGTTGATCTCAGTGTTTGCAAGATGGTCCACCATCTCCAGCTCGCTCTGAAGGGAGGAAAATAAAGAGAGAAGTGGTGAAGCTGCGAACGTCTACACTGGGCTGAGGCCCAGCAGCAAACGCAGGCACGGGTGAGACTCTCCTCATGCAACCTGAGGTTACGAGTGATCTCCTTACTACTCTTCACTTTAGTTTGTTACCTTTTTAAATTAAACTTTCAAACTTTCTGATCCCACTTTGCAACAGACCTGTCTATACTGGGATAGTTCAGTTTGCAGCAATGGAAGCCCTGGAAGGCAGAACCAGCTTTTCCCATACAGCTGTGCTTTTTACCAGTACAAGTGCGTGCCCATAGGAAAGGAAGCCAGTTGGTCTGAACCTGCTCTTACGCGGGTATAAGTGCTTGCTCAGGAATTACCGTACTGTGACAGCCGAAGGTGACGAGGATTACCCCCCACCACCACTTTCTATCCCTCTTGGTGCTGGGAGCTAACTGGTGCTGGGCTGGACACGGGCTGCGGGAGGAGATCCATGGCCTTGGGAGCAAGACTCCTGTTCCTGAGCACACGCCTGCTTTCTCGAGGATTAGTTACAGACACGCACACCCCACAACACCATTTTGAGCCAGAGCTGAGGCAGGAAAAAAGCGGCGCAGTATCACTCGTTCCTGCTGGTCCTCCATGCGTGACAAAAAGGGGAATAACAAAAAAAAAAAAAAAAGACAAGAAAAAAGCACCCGCTATGTGAATAAACCCACACAAGCCAAGCCCTTCCTCTGTTACCCCAGTTAAGCTGGGGCTGCTGGTGCTTCCAGTTACAAGACACATCATTCTGAAAACAGTCTGATCTGTGCTGAAGGGGAAGTGGAAGGCAGCACGCTCATCCCTTCCCACACCTCCGCACCCTCCTGCTCAGTTTCAATAGGCTTAATAGAAAAACCTAGATAAGGGTAACTCTGAAGCGAAAGCAAATGTTTTGCTATTCGTAGTTTGCAGTAAGGAAAGCGCTCCATGCTGTAAGTGCAATGTTTCGCTGCCCCTAGCCTGCCCTGGGCTGATGGGTGCTGCCCGAGGCCAGCTGGCCATGGGAACGTGAGTCATTTCCTCCTCCAGAGAGGTACCTCAGCCATCACGAGGCAGCTCCGAGACCACAGGGATGCATGGCACCCTGGCTGCTGTTAGCGGTTCATCAAATCACTACTACGGAGCCTCTCTCCACCATCTTCCCCGTCCTCCTTGTCCAGAGTCCCTGCAGCCACGGAGGCTGGAGGGGAAAGGGAAGAGGAGGACAACACGCCTGGTCCTGTGTGTTTGGGATTATGATGATTACCATTCTTCCCTTGCCCTTCACCCCAAATTACCCCTTCGGTATGCCAGGAAGGAAACCACAGAGCCACCGCTCAAAACTGCTGCACGCTGTTTATGTCTCGCCTGAGCTATTTGACAAAAACCGGTCAATTCCTCTGAGTCCCCAGAATTTTCTTCTCTAGAACAGGTCGGGGTGTCCTGCACAAAGCTAGGGTGCTGGTTTAGCTCTGGGGGACCTCAAGAAGCAACCTACCCTGCAGAAATAGCTTTCTCTGAGAAGTGTTGTGTGGCCAGAGGTCCCGAAGAGCTGGCTTCTTTGGGGTCTCCGTCAAATTAGAGGGAGGGTGCCAAGGCCTCCAGCTTCCTTCTGGAAGGACGTGTATCTTCAGCGCCTCAAAGCACCAGAACGGACTTGAGGGAGTTGGACAGTGTCGAGCATATCCACTCATGTGTGTGTTCTCCAATGTGGAGGGCAATTTATAATTAACTGCAACGGTCTGACCAGAGGCCGTGTTGCAGCCAGATGGGGTGCAATGCCGTGAGCAGTGGCTGAAGGAGTGCCCTGACCAACCTGCTGTTTCAGTACGGACACGCAGACGTTGTGTGAAGGGATTTATTGCTTGCTGTCAGGAGAGGAGAAAGGCTTCGTTCCCCTGCTTGACCTGTCAGCCCACATGGACCTGCGCACCAAAGGAGCTGCTGTGCTGCAGGACATACATTCAAATCTATTCTAAATTACAACAATGCGGAATGTGTTTTTTTTCCCTCTTAAATACACAAATTAGGCTGAAGAACAAACAGGCAGGGAAAACTACGGTCCACAACTGAACACCAAACTCCCTGTCTTTGAATACCTATAGTGTTACCTACCCTGGGATGTGGTCTCACGGGTTTCTTACAAACAAATCCTTGGATGAGGAGCTCTTGAGTGAAAGAGCAAGATGAGCACACAGGATAATAGAGGAAACAGAAAAACTGAAATTACAGCTTGGGAAGCTTGGTGTGGAAAGACTGCAAAAGCAACAAAATACTGTAAAGAATTTTTGGCACCAGCAACACCAAGTGGGATAAACCAAGCAGTTAATCCTGCTCCCACCAGTCTCCCTTCCCCATGTTTCTGGGTTATGGAGCCCCAGCTCTCAGCCTGCACCTCTTCGATTTTATGTGTTTTAGAAGCATGGTCCAATCCCTCCAGTGAGAATGATACTTGAGACAACTCTGTTTCTAGGGATCTCAGTGTGCTGGATCCCAGTGGAAATGAAAATGTTTTGTCAGATATAAAGACTGTGCCTGCAAAGAGCCAGGAAACATAAGCTCATTTTCAAAGAAAGAACAGCGCAAGCCCCACTGCCCCGAAAGCTTTAGCTGTTGTATTGATTTGGGCCCTTACATAAGCCAGAGAGCCCCTGGACTTGCCGTGTGGAGCAAAGTGAGAAGGGGCTGGACAGGTGATGGACACAATCCTGCAACACGAAAGAAATGAAAGTGAGCTCTCATCACACATCACACTTCCACCTGCAGGGTATGTCCTTATTCCTCCAGCCTTTGGTTTGTTACCTACTTAAAATGCCACGAGTTAACCAAAGAACAGCTAACTGTTCTAGGAAAATCTTCTCTGCTAAGACTAAAAGAGTCAGCTGCTGCTCTAGCCCAGGGTATTTCCCAAAGGAGTTTTCCCAAGGAAGCAAAAGCAGAACGTTTTTCTTCCATGTCTCTCCCCTCAGGCATAAATGACTAGAGAGGAGCACATACACGTACTAAGCAGTAAAGAACAGGAGGGGTGGGATTCACATCGCCTACCTTTAGACTTGGACAACTAACTCTATCCCTCTACGCGCTCCCTTTTCAGTTAGTGGGCAGAAACAGCCATCTGCAGAGGGTGACTCGCCTCGTCCCACCACATGCGAGACCAATCCTGCCCTGAGTTCTCAATAGCACTCAGCCTGAGTAACTGCATCCAGACCGTTTTCACGTTAGTATTGTGACTCACTGCAAATAATACTCAGTTTGATTTTGGAATGGAAGTACCTGGTGAATTTGCTAAATAAAGATAGCTGCTGAGTGCTATTATGGTCTCCTTTACTGGGAGGCGAAAGCCGCTCCCTTTGGAACAACAACGATGAGATATAAAAATGAGGATATAAATCCTAATCTATTTGATTCATTTTGATAAATATTTTTTTCCTGTTTGTTCAAGCTTGTCCTGTCAGGTCAGCAGGGTCACAGTGCTTATTACCGAGTGATACGCGTGCACGTGCACCATGTGCGGCAGAAGCTTACACAGTTGAAACGAGGGTGGGAAGATGCACTTTACTGGTGTGCTCCTTTTCACAGGAGTTTTTGGCATGGCAAAGTTTGGGGTTGTTTTTTTTGTCAAGATCTGTTCATTCTGCACGTGATCAAATATTATGCAGTGAATATACAACTCAGTGAATATGACTGATATTCAAAGGGAAAACAATACAATTTGGCACTCCACTCCAGAAGTAAGCAAACCATGTCTTTTAACAATGAGTGCTTGTTCACTTGTGATTATAAACAGCCATGTTGACGCATGCCAGGCAGAGTATTTCAACTTAAGCTCCCGGGTCAGCGAGCCTGGGGTATGTTTTTCAAGTCTGTATGTATGGAAGGCTTAGGAGTAGCAATGCAGTGAGCTGTTCTACCTGATTCTTCAGTTCTCACTGTCAAACAGAACTGACTGACTGAGTATCCACTGCATACCTCACGCATACCACATGGAAGGAATGGCCCATGCCGAGAGCAGATCTGACTGCTGGGGTCTGCCAGCAGAAAATGCCCTGAGCCTCACCTCTCTCCAGCTCTCCCTTACTCCCTATTTCTGCTTTGCTCAGCTGAGAAATCTCTCCTGGAGTTAGGGCCAGCATAAGCTCTTCCTCGCCAAGCATGGTAAGCAGGACGCAGCCACCTTTTATCCACAGCAGGCATTTAGAGCAAGAAAAACATAGTTCCTCTCCTTTTCCTGCCTGAGGGGATTTCAGCTTGCCTCTCCCTCTTTCCCAGCATGCCGTAACTGCTGGCCACTGGGGCGAGGGGGGCAGGCTCTGGCAACCCCCTTCCAGCTGTGCTCGTGAGGAACCTGATTCAGTGCATGCACGTTCTGGGAACGATGGTCACATTGGGCCTTTGACTGAGATATGCCACCAGTCCCTGTGGGATATGGACTAGCCAAGTTACTGAGCTGCTTGCTGCTGTTGCTTAGCATGCCCAGGACTTCTGCCATGTAGGGACAGAGCAAGGGGACAGCTGAGCGGTGGCTTTTGAGGAGCTCAAACTGATGCTACCAAAACCAGCAGTTGGTAGCCCGAGCTCATTTGTGGCTCTTGCACGTGTCACCCAGGCTGAGGTGTCCAAGCAGCTTTGTACGGGAGGAATTAAGGAAAACCTGAAACTCAAGGAAGAGCCTCCCCCCCTCCCTCTGCCCTGCTCTCTGCCCAGGCACACATCCTCAGGTAGAGCAGCAAGGTAGAACTCCACATGCACCTCCTGCTCCCCACTCTGCCGCCCATCAGCGCCAACCTGGTGACCAGCCACTCTCCAGAGACCTCCATAAGGAACTCTCAGGTGTTGGAGCTGGAGGCAATGGGACTAACATGTCAGCATTCGGTCAGGCCACCGGTTACAGGCTGAGCCTGGTCAAGTGCTCGTGACAAAGAACTCGCTGGTGAGGGTGGGTGATCACCAAGGGAAGAGATGAATTCTCTGTCTCTCCCAATGCCTGAAAGCCCATGTGCCTTTTAGAAGAGATGTATGGCCAAAAGTGGGGATTTCTCTTACAACTCCCCAACGGGATCAATTTCTGTGATTTCAGTACTTGGTCAAACTTTGTAACATGAGTCCCTTCTAAAGAAAATCAATAAATCGTCACTCTCACCAGCCTTCAGGCCGCGCACAGAGATCAGGGTGCTGCAGAGCAGCAGGCGGTGACTCGGTGCCGACCGGCTCCCCCGTGGGCACCGCACCGCACCGCACCGCACACGCGTGACGGGAGCCCCGTGGGTGGGCGCAGGTCCCAGGCGGGCAGGGCACACCACGGGCCCCGCAGGGCCGAGCCCTTCCGGCGGCGACCACGACACACGCCTCCCCCTAAAGCGGGCGGAGCAGCGGACCGCAGCCGCCGGATCTCTCCCCTCCCGCCGGCACCTCCGGCCGCACCGGCCCGGCGGCGGAAAACCTCGACTCTCCCCAAACTCTCCCCCTCCGCACAAGTTGCTCGCCCGGCCACCGCACCGCGTCGGGCCGACCCTCCCACACCCCCGCTCGGCCCCGTACCTCCGCGGAAGGGCCCCGGCCGCCTCCGGCGAGCGCTCCCCAGCCGCCCCGCACCGGGCGGCTCCGCTCCGCCGCCGGGCCGGGCTGCGCTCCAACGGCCCCGCCCACCCCGCGCCTCTTGGCCAATGGGCGCCGCTCGGGCTCAGAGCGCCGCGGTGGGCCCCGCCCCCTCGCTGGGCGGCGGCCAATGGCGGAGCGGGACAGGCGGTGAAGGCCGGGGCGGGGCGCCGCCAGGGGGCGCTCGAGCACTGCCTCCCCGCCGTGGGGCGGGGGGGGCGAGTGCGTGGAGGAAGGGCACGAGCGGACGCGAGCTGCTGCTGCTCCTCGCGCCAGGAGCCGTTAGTCCTTAACCGTTAGCCGTTTCCCGGGGCCGCCTCGCGGCGCCCGCGGCCTTCAGCGCTTGTGAGCGGGCCGGGCCGGGCCAGGCCGGGCCGGGCTGGGCTGGGCGGCCCTTCAGGCGCCTTTGGGCCTTTCCTGCCGCCTCTTCTCAGCCGGTGCCCCGTCAGCACTGGGGCTGGCGGCCGGAGATACTCGAAGGGCGGCTCTTGCTAGGGCTGTGCCTCCCCGGCGGCTGCGTGTGCCGCGGGCCACCGAGCGCCCCTCCCGCCTGTCAGTGTCGGGAGGGTGGTGGGACGGGTGAGCGCAGGCCACGGGTGTCCCTCGGCACCCGCTGCAGGCAGCCCGGGCCGGAGGTGTGGGTGAGCCGAGCTCTGGTCCTCGCCTGGCACTGTAAAACAACCCCCAGTGACCGGGGCCTGCACTGATGTATAATTCAGGTGCCTGCTCGCTTTCTTTAATAGCTTTTCTATTTTTAATGGGAACTGATGGACCCATCAAGCTTTAGAAATGTTTTTTTTTTCCCAGGTTTTCGTTTTCTTTGGTAATAGTAATGTGTGCTGGGAAGCTCATGGTGTGCTTTAGAGTTAAAGTGCTTGGGCAGTCACAAGAGTTTCCACAAGACCTTATTTCTTCATACTTTATGTTTGTGTCAGATGAGATGAGCATGGACATGGACCAAGTTAATTGCAGTAGGTGTCTCACTGGCAGTGTTTGAGGGAGGGTTACAGAGAGAGTTGTCAACAGACTTCTGAAAACCTGGGAGAAGAGGGCTCACCACAGAGGGCAGGCTGCTGGGCTGAGCAGTGATTTTTCAGGTTATTGCTAGGGCTTTAGTGTAGGATCTTTTCTGTCCTTGTGGGAGAGCAGGACTGGTCTCCCACAGGACCAGGAGAGTGGTCTGTCGGTGGAAGGAGGGGCAGAGCCTTTGCAGACCAGTTCTCGCAACTGGGAACTGTTTTGAGCTGAGCCTGGACACCAGTCATCTCTGTCCTGGCTGCTTTGTAAGCAGTCTTCTAGGTCTGGGGACATCTGCCCAGTTTAGAAATCCATCCTCGACAAAACACATTTTTACATAAAGCTAACTCAAAATATACAAAATGCTGAAATAAATATATCAGTTTGTCTTAGCTGCCATTCAGGTATAACCAGCCATACAGTATTACTCCTAAACCTTTTTTTTCCCTATGTGCTAAATTTATTCTGAATTTGCTCTCATGTTATCCTAAACATAGTCTTTATCACTGAGATATAGTACTTTGATTTATTTTTCTTCTTGTTTCTCAATGCACTCAGCTGGGCAGTAATCATTATGTGTCGGCCAAATGTATCATTGGGTTAGTCAAACAGCCTGGGATTTGAAGGTTGTTGCTCTTTCCTCTTCAGACAGAAGTGGAGGTGTGTTCAGGCAACTGCTGCATGAGGCAAGGGAAGCCTCAAGGTACACGCTGGGTGTACAGTCAATATTAACCAGTTGCACTTGAGAGCTGACTTTCTGTTGGTTGGTTGGTTGGTTTGGAAGCTGTTATATCCTTGATTGAATGCCTTATTGAGATACAAACTCAGAGTGTAACCAGTAATCTTAAGAGCTATTTGATAGGCAGGCCTAGGAGCTCTTTTTTCCTGGCTGTAAAAGTGAAACATTTGTGGGACCACTTGGAAAAGCTGCAGCCCAAATTACCAGCTTTTAAAGTCTCTTTACCTTGCTCCAGTTGGATTATCTGATGTATTGCCTCTGGCATTTTCTCCAAAACCACTTGTTTCTCAGTAGCAGAAATATCTTGCCCAACTGGGATGCAATAATTTCAAAGCAAGTAAAGGAAACTGCAGCTGTTCAGCTGAGTCAGCCAAAGGTAAGCTCTGCAGGGGAGAAAATGGCTTTTTATTATCTTCTAGTGGCAAAATTACTACAACAGCCTGCAGGAAAAGATTAGATTATAATAGTAACAAAAACATCTGTTAAATTCTGAGCTCAGTGTATGTTTAGTGCGTGTTTTTAAAAAAACAACAGGCACTTCATAAAATTATTTTGAATAAAACTCAATATTGAGATTCAGTTTGGGATGTTAGGAACCCACTATCATAGGATAGACAGCGGTTTTAACTAATTGACTACATGGGGTATTTCATCAGTGGACAAGACAGCTTTTAACTATGGAGATTTTATTGAACTGAGCTTGGAATACTTCTGTTACTTAGTAAGTGAATAAGTCAAAGTATGTTCATTATATGGGTTACTTGTAAGCGTGAATAACCTCTGTCCTGTGCTCTCTGAGAGCGTGGTGTGCATGGCGGGATGAATGTTTGTCTGATCTGGCTCCTGGATTCAGCTAATCAGCCTATTGATTGATTTGTGTCTCTGAAGCCCTACCAGCATCATTTGCATGCTTTAGAAATTAGGTGCTTCCAAGTCTGACAGTGTAGAAATCGTGAGCCCTGCTCAGCTCCGTCAGTAAAAACTGAAACTTCAGAACATTAGTTTCCAAAATATCGCTAGTCCACATGTGTTGGAACTGCTGCCAGACAAACCCGTTTCAGAGGGTCATTGTGTCCTCAGGGCTTCTCTCGGCCCATGGGCAGGAGGTTACCCACTTTTTGAGTTGTTCCTGGGAGACTGGCTGCAAAATGACTGTCAGAGTGGTGAAAGTATTCCTGAAAGCAACCCCGAGACTTGCTTGCTCCTCTGCCTTTTGCATAAGGAAGCAATATACTATCAACGTGCTTTTGTTTTTACAACGGCATTGCTGTGCTTTGCATGTGTGCAGCACTTCATTCTAAGGATCTTGAAGTGCAGCATAAATTCTGGTAACTGTGTGAGGGTTTGTACCCTCCTCACAGTGAAACTTGGAGAGTTACATATGGTCATATGCAGCTTGATCACTGAAATAGGAATAGTGTGTTGTTTGCTATTGTTTTCAGCAGCAACAGGCTGTGGCTCAGAGTGAATCACTTGGGAGGCTGAGGAACATCCCCCAGAGCTCCTGACTCACGGCCCCATGTGCCTCACCACAGGGTCATGTCCCAGCTCAGAAATCTCAGTGACCATTGCAAAAGCTGTCCTGTGCAAGGAGCACAAAACCATTCATGCTTGCAGATTCTAAAGTTGCAAGTTTGCATCATAAGAGCCTTTGTGTTTGCTGTTTCTTGCCCTTCCCTGCTCATACCTTAAGCCCTGTTCTCCTGATCACGTGTGCAGTGCTGTGCACGGCCTTTAGGTAAAGTTGGAACTGAAGTCTTGAATACCAATAATGACCAAGCAGGTAAACAGCACAGGCTAAATTTAAGTGTTGTGTATAAATACATAATAATTATTTGCTCTTGGTTGGGTTCTAGGAAAAAGAAAGAAGGGGCTGTGATCTCTCCAGTAAAAAAGATGTGGTGTTGTCAGCATTAGGAGAAGGGTTTCAAACCCATGTTATCTTCAGGCTGTATGATGGTGTTTGTGTTAAGCTTTGCAGTTGCATGTGAATTTCAGTGCTGTGAAGGTACAAAGTATTTTGCTTGTTCCTTCTTAATTTTCCATCGATAAATAGTAGTGGTGAAATATACAGTGGGAGAGAGGAATGCTAGGGGTTTCCCTGCTAAGCCAATTTTGGTTTTAATAACTTGTTCTCTTCACAGTGATCTGTAACTGTAATCACAGAAGTGGTTAGAAGATCTGATCCAAAACTTGGTAAGAGTTCTAATTTCTGGTTTGGATAAGGATGTAATATGTAGTTCCATTTATATCCCCCTTCTTAACTGTAAAATACTCGGGGTATTTTGTCACTGAAATCTTCTTTATATGATGTCATCAATGTGTAACTATCCTGCATGACAGAGTATACAGTGAGCAGGAGACATGATAAAACTTGAAACTTAAAACCATGAGCAAACCAAATACACTGATTTACACTCGTGGGGTCAAGCGGAGAGTGTGCTGGAGCATGGTGGATGTTAAGAGGGCATGCTGGACCTCTGGTGCTGGGTGTGTGAAGTGGTGAGTGGGGAAGCTGCTGCCACTGGGACTGTGGATGAGCCTTGCCTTGCGGTGCAGAAACACCCCTGCCTCCCAGAGAACCAATGCCACGTGCCTTGTGACAACTCTGTGGCTTCTCCCATGAGGCTGTTGGGTTGAAGGTAGCAAGGACATGTTGTAGCTGAAAAGTGAGCAGGTCCAAGCAAGGAAGGAGTTGCGTTGTTTCAGTGGAAGAGTTCTTGGGGTTTTTTTGTTTGTTTTTTTAATGCAGGTTACCTTGTCTCAGTTTTTTCAGGTTGTGTCACTAACCCATGCTTTCTTTCATCCTTAACAGCATGAGCTTCGAGCTAATTTTCTGAGTGGATTGATCAAGTGGGGGTCAGTCGCTGTGAGTCTCCAGGTTGCACCCAAGAGCTGCCCAGTACAGGGACATACAACAGGGAAAGCTCAGAAGTTTGTTCTCTTCAGGGGAGCGGGACAGGTGAGTACACTGCCAGACCACTACTTCTGAGTAGAGTTCCCCTGTAATGGGAGCAGGTTCTAGTTGAAATATGAAAGGGGAAGGTGAGAAAGAAGTGAGGTAAGAGAGTATGAAACACCAGAACTGTGAGAAGGTGCAGGTATTCCATGCAGAAAGAGGTGTAACATTAGAGGAAAAACTTACAAAATTAATGTGGGGAAAAGAGATGTGTCTAAAAAGGCTGCTGAAAGCATTTTGTGGCATGCTGTGAGAGAGTACTGCGTCTTTTGGGCTCAGCCTTCCTTCCAGAACAGCATAATTCTGTGCATGTTCTTCATCTGAACTCTTTTCCTACTATTGCTATTCTATTTAAACAGTGATCTCATATTCAGAGTGTGCTTTTATTGCACAAGATAAGTCATGATGAACAATTAGGTATTTCAAACACTAAACTTAGGTAGATTAGGCATTTCAAATATTAAAGTGGGGAAAAAGCACAGGGAACAGAAGTGTGATAATCATCAGTTAATTTAAAAAGATGTAAATGTGTTCACCTATGATTGACTGATTAGTCAAAGACACATAAAAGAGTTTCATTCATAAGCCCTGCTTTGCCCATGGAAATACCTTCTATTTATGTGAAGAACATGCTTTCGTCTCTTTCCTTTGGGACCGCTGCCCAGGCTGAGTGTGTGTGTTGTTCAGAAAGGAAAAATCATCTCTTTGTAAGGGACCCACGCTTTGCCCCACATCAATGCCTTTTGTGCAGGAAGGCATCTACTGCAATTGCCTGGGGAAGTTTTATGCATATTGCAGAGAACTCTGTGAAAGGGGAAGGGGGGGGAAAGAAATCCTTGTTTCCTTTTGTGTTCTTAAAATAGGGAAGACAGAAAGGTGGTGTGTTTTTTTCAAGGTGTTCTGCTGACATCCTGGAAACCAAGAGAGCAAACCTCAGCTTGGCTGGGATCCCCATCCATTGGCATACTGGATTTTTAAATGGAGAGGTGCTGAGCTGAAGGAAGAATCAAGGGGATTTCTTACCAGGTGGAAGAGGTTTATTGGCTTCTAGAGAGTGTTTTGCTGCCTGGGCTGTGCAGGGTATGAGATGTGACATAGGCCTAGGTGCAGAGGATGTGTAAAGGATCACACCTTAATTTGTGAAGTGTAGAAATTGTTGCCTGCTTGAGAAACCAGAGGGATTATGTGTAATAGGAAGTATGTGATGGGCTGTTGAGGGACATCTGAAGGAGGAGTTGAGGATTCTGCTCTGTACTTCAGCTAAAGCTGTGCAAAAATTGTCAATGTGTGTGTACTACCATCCCGCCTTTTTGGGAGTGGAAGGAATCTGCAAGAGTTAATGTTTTCCTGAGATTGCTCTCTTACTGGTATACTGAAATATGCAGGAAGCTTTGTTTTTTGTTTTCTGTTTTTTGGTGGTTTTTTTTTTTGTGTGTGTGTTTTCTCAGAATGCAATATTTCTACTCTAACCTCAACCCTGAAGAGCAGCTGGGGGGAGGCAGGGGAGGGCACCGCAGTTTGATTCTGTACCATTTGGGCTCTTTGAATTCATTAGCTTGGGAGCCCCCACAAATGCCTCGGGCCGTGTACCTCCTCATGCACCCAACTTGGGAGAATCTTTTACCGCTACTGCATGCATTAGCCTTCATTAATACAATTAGCATAATAGCGATTAGGATTCATTATTCCCTACAAAGAGATAAAGCCAGTAATACATATCTCAGAATCAAATTCCTCAGCGCCTTGTCTTGGGATTGCTTTATTTTGGAGTTGTTTGCTCTTTATATCCTTCCATCTCCTAGAAAAAAGAAAGCCACTTAATTGTAAAACTGTTTGGGTCAAAGAAATGTGCTGAGATGATCTTTCACGCATGCTAAATAGGTGAATTGATCTATGGGACCCACACAGCTCAGCCAGCCACTCAACAGTCAAAACTGCCAACTTCATCTTCTTCAAGCACAAAAGCTACTTAGTTTCCCCATGTTGAAGACTTTTTATAATAGCAATAAGACAACTCTAGAGAGAACCATCTAATATTAACTCCAGGGAGTAATCATCTAATCACAATCTGGGGGTGATTTGAAGCACTCATCTGGACCAAATGCCTCACAACACCCCAGGAGTGGTTTTATTGCATGATAGCAGTACCCCATTGAGCCTTATTGCTTAATTAAAAACAAATTCCCAAGTAATTTTTTTGCCTTTCCATAAAAACACAGTAGTACATAGCATGTATAAAACATCCATTAAATGATGGTAGATGCAAATTTACATTGTGAGATACAATCCGTTTCTTTACCACTTGGGGTTGAAGTTAAATGTAAAACCATTTCCTATAATCTGTGCACTGCTGTGTTTAGAGAGGAATAAATATGAGAAAGAGAGGTTCATTGTAGGATGCCTTGTTTTTATTAAGTGATATGTTTGGTCTCCTTACAAAGGAGTTCAAATTCTCATCCATCTTGCATATACAATAGCCAATCAACAGGGTGGCCTTTTCTGCTTCCTCCTGGAGATTTCCTCAGTTTGCTGTCATTTCAGTGCAGGCCTTCAGTAGGAACCCTGTATTTCTGTCTGGGATTTCCATTTCTGTCTGAGCAGAGAGAGCACAAACAGTGCAGGTGATGTATTTGGGGTACACCTAGCATACAAAACAAGTGTTGCCCAGGTGTCCTTTGTGGGTTTTGTAGTCTAATGTGGATTAAGCCTGGTAGATGCACAGTACAGCCACTTTTGGTGGTTTTGCCACAGAGCTGACCTCTGTCTGCACTGGGTGCGTGGCTGAGATGTCTCTACCTCCTGCAGTTTGACTGGGACCACTGCTACAGCTGTGGCTGCTCTAAAGGGACCGAGATTGCGGATGGGAAGAGTATGAAAGTCCTTTTTGTTCATGTTGAGGCATGCCTCAGCATCCCAATCCACAGCTCCCTTTCACCTTTACACAGAGTGCTTTCATAGCTCCAAAGTGATTCCCAAATGTAGTGCTCCCCTGAGGACTTCGAGTATTGTTCCTATATTACAGGCAAAGGAAGCAAATCCAAGTTTTTAAGTGATTGTCCAAAAATCGTACAGGGAGTGCCAGAGACACTACTCAGAAATCCTGGCAGCCAAAGCTGTAATTGGGCTTTTGGCCACAGCACTGAAGGAAATGGGGGGGAAAAGGATCGGTCTGACATTTTCTTCAGATTCATTACTCGGGGTGCCTTAAATTAATTGGTGGAGATAAGCTTGCAAGTACAACTTTTTTTTTTTTTTAAATAAAAGCTGAAAATTAGTAGTAACTATTACCCTAGTTGTTCCACATACCGAAGCCTTCTTGTGGTACCTACAAGCTGTGGACAGAGGGTGTCACTTGTGCCAATCTCACCCGCTGTGGGCTGCATTCAGTGTTACACACACCCTTCTGTTTTTCCCCATCAAGAGATGGTTCCCCAAGGACTGGTGGGACCTGAAGCCCTGTGTGAATATCTGTTGCTGATAGCAGCTGCAGCATTCAAGGTTATAGAGGCAGCACGCTTTGTCCCATATCTAGATTTTGTAGAAAGTAAATGATTTTTTGTTTGGTGAACCACTTTGAATGTTTTGCTGATTTTATTTTTAATGTTCTGTTAGAGAGATGTTAAGTGTTGTGGTGGAGGATTTGTTATAAAGAGGTTACGGCATTGTACTAAGGAAATGAATGAGAGTAAAACTAATCACCTCGTGCTGCTGCTTGAGATGAGCCTGAAAGAGTGGCAAAAAGAATAATTAAGTCTGTGTATTTAAAACAGTTCTGTAGTAACTTGGGGCATTGCCAGGTCAGGAAAGGACATGAAAGGACCTGACAGTGTTCTTGAACAATAAACATTTTTACCTGAAAGATCTCTGCTGGCTTTATTAGGAATGTCATTATCTTGCTTTGATCTGACTCTCTAGGACTGGCTGCTCATACAGCTGACACAGAGCAAGTAGCCAACAAAGGAAAGCTCTAATAGGCTTTAATGCCTTTAGTGAAGAGTGTCTCTTCCCCTCAGATGTATGTCATTTTACAAAGGCTCTTTTCATCTTAATGTATCATGGAGATGGCTGTATGCAGTAGGACAAGCACACACTCTGTTGGCTAAGGGGCAGAGTTTAACAGGCTCGCTGTCAGACTTGACCAGCCCTGTCCCACCACTCAGCGTGAAGCTGCGGGAGGGTGGGGGGCAAGCAATGCTGTTGACTGTCCTGCCTATGGAGCTGCGGGGGGGGTCAGCAATGCTCGTTGCCTGCCCTGCCTGTAGAGCAGCTGCCACTGGCACTGCTGCAGCCTGGATGCATCTGTGGGGCAGTGGGTGGGAGCTGCCCCAGAACAGGGCCTGAGGGAGCAGCCATGGTAGAGTGTCTCCCACTGTGGGTGTTGTGTTTGAGCGGTTTGTTTTTTTTTTGGCAAGTAGGTTTTGAAGCAGAACAGGGGGTTTATTGGCCTTCAATCGAGTGAGAAAAAAACAACCGTGCCCTACCTTGTGGCAACTGGTCATGCTGGGCAGCACTGTACTGCTGGGGTGAGCAAAGGCATCCCTCAGCCACATCAAATGTGTGGCTTACTCTGAGGGACTGCAGCAGTGCTAAAGGGTTTGCAGAGTACAAACCTAGCCTATTCTCTCATCTGAGCACATATTTTTAAGCTTTAGGACACAGAGTAAACATGATTTTATATCTACATTTATTTGGCCTTTTAACAAGATGAATTAAAAGTCTTATGTTGATAGTTCTGGGACATAAATTACTTCCTTTAAGAGTATATCCTTTCATGAAGGAAATGAAAAGTGTGGTATTTTAGTAGTTGGAAATGCCTGGTGTAGTTTGGATCTGTTTCCTGATTTCATTTTGACATGGTAGGCAATTTACAAAACATTTGCAGTAAGGAAGACTCAGTTGTTATGGAAACATTTGAGAAAGGCAGCTGACATAGGGTAAGGCATGCACCGGATTAGCAGTACACATAGATGCAGTAAAAAGGCAAGTTCATGTAAGGTAAGGGAGCAGTTTCTAGGCACTGTCTGCTTCATGGGTGTTTTTTCTGTCAGAACGGGAAAAAAAAAACCCAACCACCCGAGTTTAAAACTGTGAGCATGTGGCTCCATCTTCTGGTACTAAAGCAAAATGTGTTGTTCTGGGCATAGGAGGAGGTGAGATTTCCATAGCAATATTTATGTTAGCTGCAACAAAAGCAACAACAAAGGCAACAGCAACAATAATAATAAATTAAAATACGTGTGCCTCAGACCCAAGCCATAAGTTATTAATGTGGTTTCCTGAAGCTACAAACCATTCTGTTGCATGGGAAGAAAACTGTCTTTTGAAACATTCTCATAAGTGTGTAGCCCCAAAAGTGGCTTGTCTTCCAAAGCACAACACTGCTCTCCTACATGAAAACAATGTTTGATCAGAACATGGACTGTACCAGCGAAGCCTGAGGCCTGTGTAGGTGCTAATACTGTCTCCTGCTTGTAGCTGTAGGATGTTTTTCTTTGTTTCCCCCTCCCCAACAATATCTTTGGCAAAGTAGCTAAAATTCATGATTCGTCTTCACAGAAACACTAGCTGGGTAGAAATAGGAATGAACAGTTCTTTGAGGTAGACTGCCAGAAGTCAAAAGAAAATAAAGCTGTTTTATCACTTCACCAAACAGTGAATGTTGTTACAGTGCATATTGCGCATGCTTAATTGAGCTTGATTACTCAATCTGTTCACCTTAGTAACTCATTTTGTTTTAAATAGAAGAAAGTAATTGTTCAAAACCAGAAGATGTTATCATTGTCTAGGTAAGCCCTGGGTTTTCTAAGGAATTCTAAGAAATTGACCCAACTTTGTTGCTTTAAAAAACAACACCACAACAAACCAGAAACAAAGGTAATTATCTTGATGCAGTGCTGCCCTAAAGCTGTTCTCGCGAGTCATTGCAAAAAGGAGGTATTGTGCTGCAAATGCAAAATTAAAAATATGGATCATGTGTTTTACTTATTTTACTTCCGTGTATGCATGCAAGTAGTCTCTTTTTTCCCCTGGATATCAGCCTAGTATATAAGGGACCCTGTATTCTTTGTATGAAGCATTAGTTTTCAGTTGAAACTACTGCATGACAAACTGTGAGAATGAAGGTGAGGGAACATAAATTTAATGTCCCCACCGCTTCTGCCTGTACTTGTGCCACTCTAACACAAGTGGTGAGTTATTTGCATGCAGCACTTACCTATGGGGAGGATTGTGGGAGACCTGCTTGGAAAGAGTGCGTTCGTGTCAATCCAGCTCCTGTATGGCAGGAAATCACTTCACAAAAATCATCCCTCAACTAAGCAGTAGCCAGGGTTTCTCATCATGGCCTCAGCAGCAAGGCTGTGGATCGAAACCAGAGGTAGAACGAGCCTTTACTCTTCTGTGTGGTGCTTTTAGGGCTCCACACAGACGGAAGCATTTTAAATGGCCACAGGCTATATTGATATAATAAGATTGCATCCTCTATGGCTTGCATTTAGCATTTCTAACCTGTCCCTGCAGCCAGAGTGTATTGGACTTCCCCTTGGCGCTACCTGAGGTTTTCTCTTGAGGCTGCCTCCAATTCCTACGATCTTCTCCCCCCATATTTAACCTTCAGCTTCATCCTGTTTCACTTCATTGGCAATTCCAAGCTTTGATTTTTAGTGTCTGTGGTGCTTTCCATATCCTGTGGATTATTCTAAAGGGATCTACTCAGCTTTCTGAAAGATGTCACAAGGGTAGCACCTTTCACCAACACTAACAGTAAATAAATACTACAGGCCTCTTTTATGATGAAGTACAGACCCACAACAAATCCTGCCCGGAGTATGTTTGATAAATCAGATCTTTTGCAGACATCTGGAGATTGTGTTTGCAAATCCCCAGCCAGCTTGTTTTGTAGTCATTGTTACCATAATTCAGGTTAATGTTGTTGCCACTTTTTACTTGCTAAAACACATGTGCTGCTTTATTGCTGAAAAAAAGTGGCTGCCTTGGAACGGAAGTTCTTTTAAAACCCTTCTTGGAAGTTTGCTGCTTGGAGAAACAAATGTCAAATCAATTGTCCTAGCTCCGAACCACCATTCTGAAAATGCAGCTGTGAAAAGCGATTACTTGGGTACTGTGATGGGGGAGCACATAAGAATCTAGATTGAGAATTATGTAGCAATAGAGACCTAAAATAACAAGTGGAACAAGTAAACTTTTAGCTTTTCCTGCAAAGATTTGCTTAAAAAATATTAGATCCCAAGCGAGAATGCTCATGCCAAGTTTTAAATCTCATTTGAATTTTTATAGCTGTTATAATCTCTGATATATAACCTTGGAAATAGGGTCTTGTAACAGAAATGCCAAGTCCCTTGACTATTGGCTTGCAAAAAAGAGTTGCTGTAATAGGCTACAAGTCTGAGACAAGTTTGCAAGGCTGGCTTATGTCTGCATATCATCACTCAAATGGGTCTAAGCTGGGCTCTTCGTATTATTTGAGGGTATTTGTGTGTACGTGATCAGCCATATGCAGCTGTTCCAGTAATGTCAGCCTTCTAAGTATAACAGGCACAATCCAGTATATACTTATCCACTGAAATGTTGCCACAGGTAGAGGCTTGGAGCTTGGACATGCTGTCATGAAAAGTAAAGAAGAGCTTATTTTCTTTTTTTTCTGTCCTTATTCTTCTATATTTCTGTGCAGAAGAAATGGAAGCTCCCAAGGAGCCTGGGCTGCAGAAGGATTCCATGTGCCAGTGCTCTTTTCCCTCTCATTATCATACGCTTGCAATCAAACTCTAATTTTTGAAATAAAAAACCTGCAGGATTCTTTATTGGGACTATTAAACCTTCAATCTTCATTATTTAGGATGGCTACTTACCTTTTAGTCAATGAAGCCATAATGCAACTGCTCCTATAAAAACTATCGAAATGGCTACTGTGGCAGTGAGTAGATTTTCCTCCGTGTAAAATAATCCTCTGTGAGTGAGACATAACTATCATTTACATTAATTAGGCAGCCATATAATGGGGTGTTCAATAGCTATTACATCATTTAAATTCTTCAATGAGCACCTCAGCCGCCCAAGAACTATCCAGCTGAACATTTCTAAGTCCATAATTTTGAAATAATCCTTTAGAGGAAGAATATGTATGGCAGAGTGTTGCAGACAATTCCACAAAAAAAAATAAATCATTTTATTCAGATTTATGGGATTATTTTAACATTTACAAGAAGTGCACAATCCTATTTTTCCTGTCCCTCCCAGAATAACAGTGCTATTAAGTGGAGTCCGTTTTGGGGCTCATGCTGTGTGTATGCTAGAGGATGGCCAAGGAGCTTGCAGTTGGAGGTCTCTGTTGGCCACTGGACTCACATACACAGTGAGCACGTTTCCCTTAACATTTTGTTACAAGCCCAGGGCCCCAGAGCCATGTGGCTCAGCCAAGAAGCCCTGACTCATAGACAAGTGAGTGCAGTCATGTTTGAGGTTTTGTTTTTGAAGTCTTAACTTTTGCTTTTAACAAGTATATGAGGACTTTAGCATTTATATTCAATTTTGGTTATTGATTTAGGATTTGTGAGGTCAAGCCGAAGTCCTTTGGCATTACTGGTAATATCATACTTCCCAGAAACTATTATATGAACACCATAATTAATGTTCTAACTATATTATTATATATTTTTGTATATTTTAAGATTAGTGTCTCAGTCAAAAGTATGAGCATATGTCACAAGGCTAGGAGCTCATTCTGAGAACTGAAAGAAATAAGGCTGAATTTATTAACTCGTGCACCAGGAAGAGATTTCTATTAACAGGCCTGTACTGCAAATCTTCAACATGCTGTTCAGCTGCCTATAGAAGGCGATGGTTACTAGAAGATTGGCCAGTGCCTGAAAGTATATGAAAATAACATGTTTTAAATCAGTGTTATTTGGCAATAGTGAGGTGCTATGGGAATAATTCCCAGCAGAATGAAAAAAAAGTAATAGCCTAAAAATAGGCTAAGGAGCAGGGCAGGATAGACTGTAAAGTTTAGGTTGTTCATTTTCCTTCAGCATCCTAGTTTAAAGCTATCAGTTATGTTACTTTAGTAAACTTTATACTCATTTTTTTCTTAATGGTTATACGATACTGTACCTTATCTGACTAATACAATAACAGAAAGCAGCAGAGAGCTCTTTTAACAGGGAGAGCTCTTAATTCAGTATTAAATGTTGCTGGGTTCTCTGTAGTTTTCTGTAATCCCTATCCAACAGGCAGAGTGTGCAGAGGTAGGTGTCAAAACCTGTCTGTAGGTAGAGTGCCAGGTACTGTTTGTTCTGCAGCCCAGGAGGGTTGTGTTTGCCAGATATAACTGCTCCTCTCAGCATCAGTGGATGCTTGATCTTCTATTTTTCAGATTCGCTTGTTAATTTGATTAAACCAGTACACTGAGGGAGATTTCTGCCTTACCAAAAGAATTCGTTTTCATCACACGCTGTAGGGAAGGTGACTCAGAACTGGAGTTAGTTACCGTAGGAATGACAGCATTAAGGAATGGGAGCGTGAGACAAAGGTGTGTCAAACCTCTGTGAAGTTCCATGGAACTGGCAATTGTTGATGTATAATTTGAGCTGGTACGTAGGACTGGTGAACGTTGTAGCATGAAAAGCTTTGTAAATCCAGTTTTTGTTTGTCTAACAAGATGAATGAAGGTAAGCATTTGTTATATAGGTCAACTAATGGACTTTACTCACCAAGGCCCTACATGCTAACGAGCTCACCTTGGGTGCAAGAAGGCAGTACCGCTGGGTTAAGAGACACAGCTGACAGTGGTTAGTCTTTCAAAGTACCCAGGTGTTTTCCATATCAAGAGAGCTTGTTTGGAGTTTTGGTGTCTCCAGAGAGGCCAGCTGGGCATTTGCCTCAGCTGTGATGGTGTAGGAGACTGGCCGGATGTAGCTGTTCTGGCTATTGGGGACCTTCTATCCTGCTGCTACTGCTCAAACCACATGTGGTGTGTAGGCTGAAGAAGATGGAGCTGTTGGAGCCAGAAAGGAGAGCTTGTGGATTGCTGAAGCCTTGTACTTGCATCATCTATGGTAAGATCACTGCAGAGGCAAAGGGAGATTAATTAGGGAATTAATTGTAGTATGTGCTGAGGGAGGAGTATGATAAGGTGACCAGAACTTTTTGTTGGTGAGAATACCTGTTTGTGTGTGGTTTGGGGACTTGTAACTGGGGAATGGGCTTGTGTGACTGGTCTGGTAAGGGGCTGGGGAATTGTCCTATTTAGATAAAAGCTGCCGTCCTGGTTTTGAGAAGACACTGCTTCTGTTCCCTGAAAATGTGCTGCTGATGCAGAGGAGCAAGATGGTTTCTCGGGTTTAATGCAATACAGTGGGTCCTGCCTGACATCACAGCTGTGTTTTAAGTGAATTTTAAAAGGACTAGAAGGGAGTGTAGAAAAAATAAGTGAACTGTTCTGGTTATATGAGACAAAGGATGCTATTTAAGAAAGGAGTTATAAGCAAAGACGTAAATTATTTGATGGGAAACTTGTCAGTAGCTCTGTGGTGTGTGCTGGTTCTTTGGCACATGCATCCCAACAGAAACACCTGGCAGAGTGTGGGCCCGGGCTGCTGTAAGAGCTCTGTCACAAGCTCAGCATTTTCCAATCACGCTGTCGAATGCCCAAGGACAACATTTTCCTTAGAAAGTGAAAAATGGTGGTAATTTTTAGATGGTTTGCTGGACTTTTGTTCACTTTTCAAGGACTGCTTCATATTTATTTGTAGAATGTTAAAGGTTACCTCTGAATCTTTTATAAATATGAGAAGTAAAGAAAAAGTGCCGATGTGGAGAAGGACCAATAGTCCCCAGGGGGTTAGTGTGTGACGCATGCAGTCTGTAGCAAAATTGGAGTATCTTTTTCCCTAGAATAGTGGGAGCCTGCAGATGATGCACAGAATTACTAGTGTCATGCCAGTGAATACTTACAGCTTTTCTCTGCAGGATTTGTTTCCCCTACCAAACTGATTCTCCCACCCTTCGTTATTTAGGTTATCAACCAACTCTGACTCACTCTGGTTTTGATTCTGTACTCTTTCTCACCCCATGCCATTTCTTTGGTCTCTTTCTATTAGGAAACACCACAAATGTTTCCAGTCAAGGTTTCTAAACCTATGATTTGCAAATTATGGTGAAAAAAGCTAAGCCAGGTTTTGCCTACCTTTTATGTACACACCTCCAAACAAGAAGCTTCCTTTTCCAGATCATAGCAGCCTGGCATAGCCATATCTTGTCCTTTTCTTTTGCAGTTCAATAGGAGCGTTGTTTTAGTAAGACATACTAGTTGCCCGTGCGGGGACTTCTCCTTTGCAAAATGCAGCTGCTTATTAAAGACTACGTGTTACTGTTCCGAATTATTTTAAGGTTTGTTTAACAAGAGTTGCTTGGTCAAAGGTTGCAAGAGGCTTAGAAACTATTTCTAACCTCTTGCATTGACACAAGTCTTCCCAGATCTGAAATACTAAAATGGACAAAGAGACACTGCCAGATGGATGAACTTGTCCAAGGCTTGAGAATTCATTAAGAAAAGGCTCTGGTCCAGATCAGAATTTTATGCTCTTTCTTATGCTTCTCTAAAGCATTGGATGGCTTGAATATATAAAGTCAGCTACATGATGCTGTGATTTCAGTGATTTAATATGAATTTCCCAGGAGGGTTTTGGGGGTTTCCATTGTATTGCTGTGTAATCCATCTTTCCGAGGAAGTATGAAAAAAGCCTCAAATAGAAAATTCTGTGTGTTTTCTTGGATGTGACTTGGCTTTAATGTAAAGCATTTCCTACAATGAATTATTTTGAGGTTTCAACAAATTATGGGAGTGTTTTGTTTGTTTTCGCATTCTTGCTTAAATGTTCAAAAGTTAGTAACTGTATTGTTTACAATTGTTTCAGTTCAAAATGGTTATAAATATGTGTCTGTATATATTATATATACATAGTAATAGGAAAGCAGAAATGTGTAATGTAGTGAGACAGTATATTGTTCGTTGTTGTTCTTTATTGCCTGGTTAGCCTTTTCTTTAGTGAGAGTTTAGGTATAAAAATCATAATGAAAAACGTGGCTCTGCATATTAGAGACAGTTGTGATTAGTTCTCCAATTTTCTAATATTAAACCATTAAGTATTTACTGTCTCAGCTAATGAAGAGATGGGGAATGGTCATGAATCAGCAGGGGAGGATTGGTGAGCAGTCATTTTCATGTTACCCGGTTTGTAAGGAAGTTCCTTCACAAGCAATAGGGAGTTTAATGTGTTCTAGTGAAAGATGAACACAGAGCCATGCTCTGGAGAAAGTGGATGGGATGGGGGTTTGGTTCAAGGAGCTGATGGGTGATACCAGCAGTCTGTGGGAGCGATTTAGCTTAAGTAATTTATGGGGGCTGTTTGGAACACCTCACCAAGTCATTACAAAAAGGCCTCTTCGGGTGATTTACCAACTGCAGTAAAGGCATCTTGAATGTGTTGGCTGTTCAGCCGTCTTGTTATTCTTCATTTGTCATCTGTCTTTATGTGCTACTAGTGTGTGATTACCTTGAGGAGACGTTTGAACATCTCTTCAGCACTCTTCACTGTAAATAATGAATGCCTCGCTATTATTCATTGAAAAGGACTGTTAGGCAGCGTTTTTCTTTTTTGGTTGCTGAAATGGTTTAAAAAATGGAAATGCCAGTAGCTATGGGAAGCTGTATCGTGCTCATCTATGTGTCCATATGGTAGAATACGCTATGTCCTTCACAGCACAATGAAACATGATTGTGCCTAATTCCAATTTGTATGGCACTCCCATTAATGATGTCTATTTAAGACATCCATTAAAGACTCTTAATGTTAATTAATTGGACTATGCCAATAAAGTTCTATTAGCTTCCCCCTATTAATTTAATATTATAGGCATTTAACAGATGTCTTAATTAGATATTACACTGAAGGCTATGAGCAAAATTAAAATTAGGTCGTTGTCCTGAAAGGAAAGTTTCTGCTATGATTTATGCTTTCTACTACCTTGTTTGTTTTTCCTTCTGACCTCTCACAGGAAACAAAGGGATTTAATTTCAGAGAATGTTGAGAGGAGTTATGGGTACTAGGTAGAATAATGACTCGGGTCTAGTTTCCCATTGGTGTAAAATGAATGTATTTCCCTGTATAAAATACACATCTCTAGCAAAACCACTGTCCGTTTTCCCTATCTCAAGGGCAGTACTTCATAAAATTGCAACAAAGATTTATTTCCGTACCAACTGCTCTATTTCCTGACTTCAGAGCAGCAGTCTGCTCTTGAAAACTGGTATTGCCCGTGCTGTGATTTCAACTGATCAGTCTGGTTCAGTGATGCTGCATCTGGTCTGTGTGTGAGGGATCGTGCCGGAGAGATGCAGCTCTCCTGTAACCTCATAGCAATAGGTCCAGAAAGGAAGTAGAAGCTTTGGAGACCAACTGACAGAGGGCTGACTGGCACAGTTAGGGTTTTCATGGTACAGGGTTGGAGGTGGTGATGATCTTTGGCTTTCTCGTGGCAGGTAAATGACTTGTGTGCCCTGCAGTGCAGTTAAGATCTCTAGCTGGAGCTGTCCTCCTAACCCCAGTTACTAGGCTTTGGTGTGTAGTGTACGTGAGAGAACAGCTATGTTCTCTTTAAAGAAATGACCCTGGTTGGCTATGAGCACTTGAATGATGGCAGGGAAAATCTCCTCTTCCTAGATACAGGTCTCGGATCCTGAAATTGACTTCATAATTTACACTGAAAGCTACCTCTATAATACAAACACCATAGAGGCTCTTTTATAATAGAAAAATGTTAAGTGATCTAAATACAGGGGTCACTATCACCTCTTGAGCAAGGCAAACCTGCCTAGTTGATGAGAGATGGTAATCTGGGCAGTCAAAAAAGGATCCTTGAAGTATACAGTAACAAAGATGATAAAAGGAGATAAAGGGTTTAAACACTAGAAGCTTCTTCACAAGTGATGCTGTGTTAAGGGTGGTTGGTGAGTTTAGAAGACTTACACTATGAAACTACCTGACTTCTTGTGTTTCACTGATGTAGTGGTCACAAACAAGCGATATAAACCAAGTGCCATCCACTCTAGCTTTTTTTAAAATTGTATGTGTAACGTGTATATTTTAATCAGATTAAAGGTATTTTTTAGAGTCTAGAACATAGACACCACGTCTAAATATATACAAAAATAGGCCAGAGTATAGCCCTATGAATAGAGGTTAACTATTCAGAAAGCAATTTTTTGGGTAATTTAAGTACAAGATTGAATGAGGGTCATTTCCATCTTTGAATTTCTAGCTTCAAGTGCTTCACTGTTATGTGATGTGTTGTATTCCCTGCAGTCTGGCATGACTATATTTACTAATATAGACATATCTGTTTTAATATTAAAGTAGTATGTTATTGGTAAGCAAACAGCTAGCAGGGCTGCATTACATGTTTAGTACGTTTATGTTTTCACACATATACATGTTATCTGCAACTATTAACCACAGGGAAGGAGATATTAAAGGTAAAACATATCAGTTGAAACAACTTGCATATGCTTGGACGAGGCAAAGATGTTGATGTTGGCCCAGGAACAATGATTATAAAAGAGCAGTTATCATCACCTAGTCTCGTTATAAGCATATAATAGGCAGATAAAGCCCAATTTATACACAAGGCAACAATAACATTTATCACAGAGTTACAAGATACAATTTTCATTGGGCAAACTTATGTTTATAAGTTGAAACAGAAGTCAGGTAATCAATACTAATCATATAAGTTTAATAAAAGCCTGAATGTTATATACAAATAACAAAACAGATACAACATACTCCAACAGTCTGAGAGACTGCTTTAAAGACAAAAGATACTAGTCAGTCTTCAGTAAGAAGAAACGCTTTAGAAATATTTCACATAGCTCTTCCATTTTCAATCTGCCAGAAAACCTGGTCTTTAAACTGCAGGAAAACAGCAGGCATTTCCATTAATACTTCCGATTTTCCATGAAATCATAGGTCAATAGTTCCTTTCAACTTGAACTTTTTTGCAGATCGCTCACTTGCTCTAAGCTGGAACTTGCTTCCATAGATGTAGGAAATGAATCCATCAATCTCCAAGCTAAATACATTGTTAAGTTTGGGAACAACTGAAAATGCAAAAGGAAAGGAATTAACAAAAGTAGACTAATGTAAATCCCCATTATGAAAATATACTGATGTACCAGGGTATATTATTCACATGTAGACTTGAGGTTTGCCACATTTCAAGGTTTTTATGCTTTAGCAAGAGAAGAAAAATAGCCAAAACTTCTAAATTTTAAACCGGAATTACTGAAGTTAGTCCTCTTTTAGGAGCATGCAGTAAGTGTTGCAGAGAACATCTAACGTGAATCAGATGAATAAGCCACGTGCAATAATCACATTGGGTTCCTTGGAAATGCTTTTTTTTTTTTTTTTTTTTTNCTTTTTTTGTAAGATATTGGGCTGTTATGTGATCAGTAAAGACATTGACTTCTGCCACTCCATGCAAAGAAATAAAAGCATTGATATAAAACAATGTACTCAGAGGTGTAAGATGAATAGTGTGTTTTAAGAAATTTCTGATTATTCAAGTTGCACCAAAAAAATTCTCTTATATACCTTTTAATTTGTCCTCTTTAGTGATAATTTTGAAGACATGTTTAAATTCTTGTAGAATGATTCCTGTTATCCCAACGTAAGAGGGGCACTTTGATTTTGTGACTGAAAGAACAGAAGTACATATGTATTAGAAAATTTCAGATTCAGGCAGTTTATTTGCTCTTCTACAGTTGCCTCATGATTTTAAAAACTGGTTTGCAATATTCTGAAAAAATGCAATTACAGTAATCACTGGTAAAACTTGCAGTTAATCTTTGCAACTAACAACATGATTTTCAAGAGCAGTTGAAAAGTAATTAGCATTGCTAAGTAGAGAAAGAATTCATTAACGTGTGATCTCAATTGTGTGATTCTAGAGTTAATGAAACTGAAAGGAATTTAAAAATAAGCACCTGAAATATAGGAGTGTCTACTGATCTTCAGATGATTATGTAAAAGAAAAACAATACCTGTAACAATAGCTCCATGGAGATCAGCTTTTAGCAGTTTGCCCTGAATCATATGTGGTTGCCTTGAAGAAGAGGGTATGATCAGGGAAGAGGGAAAGAAAATTATATGGAAAGTTAGATTTACAAAATGTGACCGTGACTATTGAAATAGTAGTCAAAGCTTACAGAAATAGTACATATCCTTATCAAGTCACTGTGATGTTTCTAGCAATAACTCGGTAAACCTGGAAATATCTACTAAGTCAAAACAACACATATTTTAAAATATCTCAACTTACGCATCTGGCTTAAGTCCGTAACATAGGTCTCTGATATACTGTTTCCAGAGTTCATGTAGTGGTAGAAAGATGGCGTATCTGCAGTAAAAAGTCAAAAAGTATTATACAAGAACTTAATTATCGAAAATCTCTTGGTTGATTATGGAAGTAATCAATATTTACAACAGAGTTAAGACTAACATTTATAAGTTTGGTAATATGCTCTCATAACCTGTGAGGTAATCCACTCCAGACAACAGGTTTGCTTTATAAAAAAGGCACAAACTAAGTACGCTCCTCTCAACCCAAAACGGTGATGTGCTTTAGAGGATCGGGCTATGTCTAAAACAGAAGACATTTCTATTCTTTTACCTCCCCTCTTCATGCTAGCGACAGCAGGGGCGTTATTCAATATGCATTAGCTGGAGGCACTTGATACAGAATTTTGACTCTCTGGTCACAGGCAGTCTAACTTTAAAAACTGAAATCTGAGTTGATTGTATTTGGGTTTGATTTCTTGTTATATTTAGCTATACAAAAGGAAAGAGACCCAGTAACAAACAAATGAATTTTCCAACTATACAAACAAAATAGTTTTCTTATGGTGAAACACCACCAGTCTCAGACTGACTTTGCGTACTGAAGGGTTAGTGTCCACATGGACATGCTGCTGCTTTTACATACTTTTGAAGTACTACAAAGAAATATTTAAGATCTTACCTTTGCTGTTCAGGTTCAATTTCAAAAAGACGCATTTCTCGTCTTTGCTTGGCAGTAAAACCTTTTGTTTTCTTCCTCTTTTGCTTTGTCTTTTTTCTGGAATAATGCTCAAGAACTACAGCTTTACGAGTTAGTATATCCTGGATAGCTTCATCTTTCTTTTTTGGCATACTACGCTTCAGGAAGGCATTTATAAATGCTTTGGCCTCTTCTGATCCTTGAGGCTAAAGATATTTTAAAAGATACTTTAAAATATTAAAGTGTAATTAAGAACTTGCTGCTGACTAGTAGTTTTATCAAGCTGACAAAATTACTACAGGAATAAGAGATCTGCACACAAGTAACAGTAAATGGAAAGCGTTCACGGGCAGAAACCCGGTGGGTGCGAGGCTGAGCGCGGGCGGCCGGCGGCTCCCGCCCGACCGGTTCACACATGCCGCTATTGGGGAGGAAACGCCGATTTTAGCGTTAGGTCCGACACGGCGCGTTCAGACGCCAAAGCCGGACGGGGCGGACTGGGGCAACCGGACCCCGCCCGCGGCAACAAACCCGCTCCCCCGTTCCGTTGGCTGCTGAGGGGGTGGTTATGAGGCCGTGCGAGAAAAGCGCTGAAACCGCCACGGAACTCCCGGCAGCGGCGGGGCGGGGGCGCCGGGCCCGAGGGGCGCTGCTCCCGAGACCCCCATCCCCGCCGGGTCCGGGCTCCGCGGGCGGCGGTACCTGGAGGCGCAGACCCCCCGTCTCTCTCGACGACAGGCGGCGGTACAGCTCCCCTGCAAGGCAGAGCGGGGCAGGGCGTCAGGAGGGGCCGCCGCGCCGCGGGCCCCCCCTCGTCCACCGGCACTCACCCTCCATCGCGGCGGCGGCCGCCGGCGCTTCCGGCGCAGTTGGGTGACGTCAGCGGGGGCGACGTGCGCCTGCGCGGAGCTGCGGCTCCCGGGGCTGGCCGCCAGGGGGCGCCGGNCGGGGAGGGAGCCCGGGAAACCAACACCGAGCAGCCCTTTTTCTGTAATTACCGTGTGCCAAAAGCACCTCCCGGCAGTGCCCGCAGCGTGTGAGGCTCGCAGGGCCCCTCGGGGCATGAGGATGGCGCCGCGGTGGCCGGGCGAGTTCAGGCTTCGAGAAACCCCTTGGCAGGTGGCGCACCCAGCGCGCCGGCCTGGCTCCCGGGCGGCGGCGTGGGCAGCGAGGGGGGCCCGGCCCTCTCCCTCTGCCCTTGCCTGACCTCTGAACGCAGAGTCGAGGGACAAAAGCAAAGCGGCGGCAAAACCTCTTCAGCAAATGGGAGCAAAAAAAGGGGGGGAAATTGTTAGATTCTGCTTGCTAAAAAGCTTTTGTAGAGCGTTTATGCTACTCAGCATATGAAAAGAAAGACCATCTTGTTACCATCTCTCCCACTGCTGGTTAGGGTAGCAAACCCCAGCCTTAACCCCAGATTTGAGAGGCTGCACTGCTAGAGGTCACCAAGACCCTCGTGTGTCCTGGGAAGAGCAGCCTCCCTCCATATAGCAGCTTTTTTGGGTTATTGCTAACGTGGGGTCTGCACACTCAAGGGCCCCAAAAAGCCCCATGTCCCTCATTAATCACAAACCGTGCTAGACTCTGGCTAGAAGGAAGCCATCACTAAGATCAAAATGCAAAGAAAAGGGCATAAACCAGGAAGTGACATTGCTTATCACAACCCTGAGGTTTTACAAAGGGGGAAGCTGTGGCCAGAGTAGCCTGTTAGATTTGCTATTTAGATTAAGCTAGATAGGGACCATTTAGTGCCTTTAACTCCTGTTAGGTGTCTGAACCGTCACATTGCTATTACACAAATCACAGGTTTATTTCAGCAGAGATCAGGATGCACAATAAATATTATTTCTAGCCAGAACCAATGAAACAGTCTTACAAAATGAAATCTGGCTATTATTTATCTCTTTTATACTAACAAATTATCTCACTTGGGAGAGGTAAGTTGAGCACCAGATATTTCAGTTACTATCATGGGGAAATTTCTTTTTAAAAAAGTTTTGTCATCATACCTTCTGTAATGCAGACCAACTTATTTTCTCTAATCGTCCACCACTTCAGTATGATCATGTACACTTGGAGTAGACAAGTCTGTTATTTGAGTAGTGATTTGTTAGCATCCTTCCCACAGTAACAGCACTGCTTTAGAGTGTGGATGCTTGTTGTGACGGGCAGCCTGGACACGTCAACCCTCACTTCTTCTCCCTCATCCTGCAATTGCTCCCACCAGAGATGCTGGGACATTCATTTCCACCTTTCCATGCTGCAGCCCCCTCACCTTATTTGTTCTGCAGATCTCCCCTGCCCAGGATTTACAGACACAGTGCTGGACCCAGCCACTGCCTGAGCTCCCCAGGCCTTGGGCAGGCGCAGGCCCTCTCTGCCCCCCAACAAAGTTCTCCCCATCCCACTTCTCTTGGTAGGAGAGAGACTCTTTCCTTCTTTTCCTTCTTTCCGTCCTTCAACGCCTTTCCAGCCATAGCCCTCGCTGCCATTGCAAGTGTCTGGCTCTTGCATGCTCACAGTCCAGTAGCTAACAGTGTGCCAAAGGCTACTGTAATGTGCCTGTACTCACACACCCTGCAATATGAGAACTTTGTTTAAAATCTATCCTCATGTTTCTAGCAATCAAGTTCAAAAAAATCAGGAAGATGCCACTTGCTGTGGGCTTTACCTCCTCTGATATGTCGCTTCCTCTCTCCTCCTGGGCTAGGAGAGTGTCTCGCTTGCTGTACAACACGAAGGTACTTTGAAATCAGAGCACCAATTCCTTTTCCTTGCCAGCCTAGTCCCAACGCATGCTGCCCCGTGCTCAGACATGATGGTTCTCCAAATACAGAAGAGGTTTCTATTCTTGTCACGGGGGGATATGCACTCAGCAGATAATTAAGCACTGCTTGGTAAAGGATACTTAGGGAGCAAGTTACTGAGACAAGGGTGTAGAAAACATGATGATTTTGTTGAGTGCCGCTGTGGAGCACAAAGATACTAAAGTGACTCCTAACAGGGAATGATATTGTAGCTCTCTCTGTATGTGTGTAAAGAAGAAAGGGCCAGTCTCTGCAGAGCATTAAGCTTGAGCTCCGGTTAGTTTGTATCACAGCCCTCCTGGCAGCTAAGTACATTGCCACAGCAAGCAGATCTCTTGGTTTTACAAAGCATGGACTCCTTGAGTTGTCATTGCTACTAAGAAAAGATCAGTTTTCATGAATGGAGTACCAGGATAAGCACTATGGGTCTTTAGGGCCATATGAGTGCTCCTTCACTGGATTTATGCTGCAATTCCTAGGGCACTTCAGGGATTAATAGTCATATCAGTGTTGGCGGTGCTGGTGTTGTAAATCCAATGATCCAGGCTAAACTGGTGCCTGGGGAAGCCAGTCTCTTCCAACAGCTCTACATCTTCATTTCCCAATTTATCTTCAGATATAATGTCTGAGGGAGCGAGATCAGCGCGTTAGTGTGTGTCCCAGCAAGAAGGCTCCACGTCAGGAGTCGAGACTCTTGTCAAATGAACATGAAAAAGAATAGGCAAAGAAACTGAGAAACCAGAAAATACACGAAGACAGTTTGTGGATAAGAAGGAGAAGGCTTAGAGAAATGAGGAAAGATGGGTAAAATGTGAATAGAAAATGAAGTGGAAATATGCAAATAAAATAGTTGTAATGCATGTTTCTGAATGTACAGCATCACCCGCTCCACCTGTCTTAGTGTCTTAGACTTTTGAAGCTTTTTACTTCAAGTATATCACCTTGGAATAGGTTTATAGTGATATAAATCCCTAATATATATTATTAATACCGTTATAGGTGCCAATGTTGGGATTTCTTATTCTATTAAATCTATATATGGCTTTATTTATTGCTCTCTAAAAGTAATAATAATAATAATAATAATAAAAAAACCTGTGCAAACCCCCGACATTGACGCAATCTAACTGTGTGCACTAGGGGGCCGTAGTGCTGTACCTGTAGGTACTGTTGAGTTACAGCGATGGGGAAAAAGCCGTGCGCAGGCCGGGCGGGGTAACAGCGCTGTCCTGGGGACAGCTCAGTGAATGTGGGAGCCGTTATAGAAGGAGCTTTACATTGACAGTCACAGAAAGCTGAAACTTGAGATGTGGAGTGACCAAAGACGGTAATTAAAGATATTTGTGTGACACAAGTGTAGAAGACCAGCGGTTTTTTTTTTAAAAAGAGAGTAATTATGAACTGAAGTGAGAGATGAGCAGAAGTATATGAAGTTAACTGATGTGTGTAAAAAGTGACTAGGCTATAACCACTGTCACGCTTTTGCTGATTATCATTGATACAAGAAATAAATACCATAATTCTCTAGAAGGACTGTCTCGGCAAGAATTTGAGCTCTCAAGGTCAGTATAGTTTATTCCTCTTGGCCAAATTGTATTAGGAGCTGAATTTGGTCCCTAGGGGCATCTGTACTATTAGGAGCTGAATTTGGTCCCTAGGGACATCCGTACTGGTGAAAATAATCTCCACTTAAAATGCTCTGATGTGATTTCCTCTACCCGAATATCAAGCTGCTAATACAATTTCTACCCCCTTCCCCACGGTTGTGCTGAAGCAGGGTGCAGCCAGCCTGTGCAAGTCCCCCGGTTGTCCTCGCACCTCCTGCCTGTGTCTTGCCGCACCTCCGCCCCTGCCTTTGCCTCCTCCTGCCCACATCTCCTTTTGGCCTGGTGGGGAGCACAGGGCAGCATTTTTAGGGCACCTTGGCTGACCGTGCCCTGCATACCCAGCTTCCTCCCTGCTCTGGCTCTGTGGCAGCGGGCTGTGCCAGTGTACCATGTGTGGTTTGTTTCCAGGGATTTGGTGCTCATGGTTCCCTGGAAAAACCGGCCTCAGAAAGGGTTGTGTCTCAGGGGTGGTGGTGGGTGGGCAGGGTGAGAACAACTGTCCAGCCAGGGGGGTGGACAGAGTATTCGATAGCAGTAGTCTGAATTTTCATTTCATGTCAGTGTCGGTTTGCTAGAGGAAAGTTTGTAAGTTTTGTGTGTGGAAGCCCAAACTCTTGAATTATGGGTTTGGCTGACCAATTTTAGATAGCTGTGGTTGGTTAATGAGTGTCATCTTTTGATGTACCCTGTATCCCACAAATGTTTCTTTTCCATATATTTTTCCGTAAGTTTTTCTGCTTTATCAGCTCATCTTTAACTCATGGATTAGGATGAAATGTGCCTCCCTCCCATCCCCCCCCAGGGATAAACTGTTCTTTCCAGCTGAAGGTTCATTGTTTCCTGATGGTCCTGGCTCCTTGTCATCTGAGATTGCAGACGCCCCTTCAGGGTGAATAAAAAAGGCTGGTTTGTCTGTGCATGAAGAAAACAAAGTGCTTGGAAACATAATCCAAATATATCTTAATAGCACAGAAATCAGAAGGCAAATAATATTCCCAAAATGTTTTCAGAAAACGTCAATGATGTAAAAGCCGGGTTTTAAAATGAAACCCAAGAAACCAGCAGGCTTGTTTTGGGGCGGGTTGCCGTATCCCGGGCCGTGTGGCGGAGGCTGCTGTCACTAGAGGGCAGCCCGGGACCGGGGCCGGCTGCGTGGAACTGGAGATGGGCGCCTGCCGGCCCCGGGCTGCTGGGTGCTGCTGGCTGTGAGTCTGCTGTACGTGTTCCTGCGTGTTGTTATCATTCAACTAACTGTTTCAAGGCTAAAACAAAAAAGGTTTAAAAATTGTTTCCTCTTTTGGAAGACATTTGCCTGTTTGAGCTTTTTTTTAGCATACAGGACTCCAGTTCTCCCATACACCAACCTCTTCTGCATCACAGTAAAATTATCAGTGAAAAGAGGATTTTGAAGGGATTCAATTTCACCACAAGTTAAGGCGGCCGCTTTTTTAAACACCAGTATATTCTTATATCAAAATAAGAAGCTCTGTCCTTCTTAAAATATTAAAAATATGCGTGACCCTAGAATACCTGGAGATAACGACTGCAAACTAGAACTATCCAGCCCTGCCTCACAGAGCAATGCTAAAAAAGCAACACTTTCTCCCCGAAACAGTAATGAGGAGTCAGTAAGCTGAGGCTTTGGCAGCTGGCGTGTGGTTTCCTTGCATGCTGAGATCACGTATGATCCAAACACACATCGGGATGACAGACGCCACTGCTGCTCCTGAACAGCTTGTATTTACTAATTAATACCAGCGTTCTGCATTCATGTATTATTCCATGACAGTCTGTCTTACTGTCATTACTTTTGCTGTTTTTTGAGTCTCATTTAGATCTTGTTGAATATTTTATTTTAAAACATAATTAACATTGGCTCATATGTGATAGGGATGTATGATGCAAAATGAGTATTAAAAATGATAAATTATAAAGTAATAATAGTCATCGGAGTTGTAGCAGATGGAACAGTTTAATGTATTTAATTTGGTTTTAGACTTTTGTTAGAAAAGGGTTGTCAAACTCTGCAAGCCTGTATGACGTGGTTTGGGTGTCTTGACTTGGCACTTTATCCGTGGTAAGTAAGTTTTGGCCAAAAATATGTTACTGCGTACTGCATGTTACTATTTGTAATAGAGTGCAATAGAAAAATGACACCTTGAAGAGCTTCATGCTGCGGTACTGTGGCTGCTGCAGCATTTGTGCGTGCCTGTCAGCCAGGGTGCTTCCTCTGGTCTCCTCCAAACCTCCTGACACTGCCACCCATATGCTCAAGGACCACCCACAGTGAGTTCCCCGAGCATAAACAAGAGTATTACATGTGCTGTGTGTAACTCAGCCTCAGGGCTCAGGAGTGAGATGAAGCAGTTTTGTCTAGGACTAAGGTGACAGGAAGGAAGAGGCACTTTTCACACAAGACTTATGTTGAAATAATTTATGTTTCACTGAAGCATCTTTTGCCGTGTTTCCCAAAAAGTGCTGAAGTGCCAAGCGCTTGGGTCAGGGTGTGGGCAGAGGGCGCCCTGCAGCTCAGGGGGCTGCTCCTGCTGCCCCGACACACCAAGGAGCGGGAGGCTGCAGCCGTGCACGGCAGCGTTTGCAGTGCAGCCGCCTCCTGCGCAGCTCAGAGCCAGCAGGTGCTTCATGCCAAACTGCCAGCGTGCCTGGAGTTAGGAACTGGGATGAATTCCCAAGAAAGTTGAAAAGGTTCATTAATTAAACGGATACAAATTTCTCATTTTTCCTCTGTAATGAGGCATCTTTCTCAAAGGCATCACTATCAGCAAGGCCCTGTTCCTGCCAGACTCTTTCGAAGTAACACAATTAGGCTGTCAGGAGTGAACCATTCTCCTGAATAAAATGGCTCAGCTTGCACTCTCCTTGTCCAAGAGATGCATTGCGGAGTCCACACACACCCCCCATGGCCTCATCTGCCAAGGTGCTGCATAGCTGCAGGTCCCACTGGTTTGAACATGTCTGTCACAACACGCCAGCTCACACGTGTCCTGCCCATGGGACGAGTGTGTGTCCACAAGTTCAGGTAGTGCAACCCAGAGAAAAACAAGTGAAAAGATTTATTTGTTGAAACTGGACTGAACGAACCCCGCGATGTCTCTTTTGCCACAGTCAGCACCTGAACTAGCGATGTCCTGAGCTGCTGCCTGGGGCAGTAAGCGATACCCGCTGCTTTACCCAGCGGTTACAGAGTGGTGCGGAGTCACACGGGTTACTTATAACCCCTAACACTGGCTCTGACTGTGCTGGTAATGCACGTAGGCAGCATTTTTTCTTTTTTAACGTTCCTTGTATCTACATTAGCTTTTTATCAACCGGTTATAGAGGCACTGGTGACAAGATAGAGTGTCGCCTGCACCATCTAGAGGCATTCAGGCAGATGCCTCTCACTGGACTGCACTGGAGGGCACTGAGCCATGTGCGCAGGAGTCTCTCGGCATTTCCCCTTGCAGTTTTCACACATGGATGAAAAGCAGCCACAGCATCTGAGGGGTTTGACTCCCACTGCAGGCAAGGTCTTTACAAGCTGTGGCCAACTGCTTGCATGGAGCAGGGGGTGAGGCTTTCAGCTCCCTATTGTAATCTGATGTCTTCTGAACTACCAGTGTGTGATGGGGCAGTGAGAGAGTTAATGCTGCTGGCTTGCTTCAATAATTGAAGAAAAAAAAAAAAGCTCCCATCCAAAGCCAACCAAAAAAACCCTGTTTGAGGTCTGTGCTCTAGTAAGTGCCTTTTAAAGAAACAATAACCTGGTGCAATAGAAAATATTTTGTCCTTCTCTTCAGTAGAAATCTGATAAACCACGGAGAGAGGCAGGTGTCCAAGGAGATAAAAGTAATAAATGTGGCTGCAGTTCTGGAGTGAGCTCGCCTGTCAGGCTGGTAATTAAATGAAAGCCCCTCTCAGGAAATGCTGGAAGCTAATAGCTATACACAGCGATGGCAATTCATTTGCCTCAGCAATATATGTTAATTTTAGCATGATATTAATTTATACATTTTGCAGTGGGACAAAATGATGGTGGTGCGAGGGGGAGAGCTTTCATCCTGCCAGTGATTATTTCAGGTGGTAGAGATTATTAAGCACCTTATACTTCTTAAAAACAGAACAGTGGGTGAGAATGGGAGAGAAAGAAAATGTTTAATGTAAGCACATCCTCTAAAGAGAATTAACTAATTGCAGACTTATACTGACCCGAACCCCATTTGCAGAGAGCCACCATGGGATCCTTTGCTTTGCCACAGCTCAGTAAGTGCAGAGCCCTAGTTAGCAAATAGCTTGAGTCACTCTGGGTTGGTGTGGTTTAAACGGATTTCTAAGAGTTACATGAGTGTGAAATTAGGAGTGCTGCAGTGGCGGATCACACCTACAGGAAGAACAGTGGATCTTTGAGACTGCAATAAGCTCAACGATGCTTCGGTAGGTGCCCAGAGGAGGTGCAGGAAAGGACTGACTTGTATGTAAATGTGTGCGGGTAATCAGTAACAGCCCTGCACATGCTGTCTGGGTGCGGGGCAATGAGTGCCTCTCTGCTCAGGACCGTGACAGCTCTAGTGATGTGGCACAGCATTGACAGAGCTGCCCAGCGCCTGCTGGTTTGTGGTTTTCACGTTTTGGAAGAAAACTAATTCTGAGGCCAGACAGACATCAAAGCGGAGATGTTCGCCTAATGCAGAAGGCAGTGAGGGGACTGTGACCCTGCTGTGAGCAGGGGCAGTGTGTGTTTGTGTGTTATGGTCCCTCTCTGAGGTCATTTTTGACCCTTGTGTCCAGTTTCAATCATATTTGTCACAGCCATCAAGCTCTCATGTAACATCCCTACAGCTCGCGTGCACACAGCTGCCTGCGTTAGAGGATAGGTATGCCATTAACATCGCGTGCTCTTCCCTGTGGTGAATCCGGCGTTGCCGGGTCTTGCTGGTGGGTGTCACTGCACAGGCCTTCCACTGCCGGCGGCGTGGGGTTCTGCTGGGTGTGTGGTGCTTGTAGAAACGAGGCCCTGATTTACACTTCCAAGTGTGGTGTTAAGGGCATGACTATAGGTATTTCAGCTCTGAAACACACACTGCAGCACAGCAGGCTTCTTTCTAAAAAAGTCCTCTGATCTGTAAAATTATCAGCATTGAGGCAGCAGAAGGCAAAGCAGATTTTCCTTTATTTTCTCCTGCCCTAGAGGAGGAATACTCGCTTGCCCTTCGGTGTGATTACAGCCCATTTACCAACACTTCTTTTTGAATTTCAGACCTACGTTTTGGAACAGTCACAAGCAAGAAGTGTTTCTTTTCAGAGCCTGGAGCAGTCAGCACAAGGGTAAAGTTTATTTAACAAAAAAGAATAGCTCCAGCTGAATTCACATCGTGAAATTACAGGTCCATTTAAAGCAAAATAGAAATGGTGGCAGGTTAGGGTCAGGGAAGGAAGATAATGACATCTGCTGCAAAGTGCATCCAGCAACCATCATCAAATTTTTAAGTTTTTGTAGGACTTTTTTCTTTTCTTTCTATAATTATGCAAAAGAATAGAACTAAAAAAAAATCTACTGGATGCTGAAAGCAAGCTTGAGGCTTGCTCGGGCATTGCAAGTGGAGACATTATAAATGGTGTCTGAAACACTGATGGATTTCAGAGCTATGGGATCTGTCCTTCCTGTCATAGACCAGGCTGGAGGTCTGTGACCTTCCTGCCCGCGCATGTGTCCCTGGGGTACGTCCTCCCTGTGCGGCGGGCCAGGGCAGGACCCCATGGGGGCATGATCCCCACGAGGGCTGGCCCTGGCTGCACACTTCTTGCTGTGCAGCCATTGCCCTGATCCCACAGAAGTCACCTCAATCCCTTTTGTTCCAGACTGCAGCTGTCAAAATGCACATTTTTCATGAGAAAAAGGGTTGCTACCAGCTTTTCATAATAGTACTTTAAATGTAGTTTGCTTTTGCCACTCTTTCTAGAGAGACTGGCTGCTATGTCTCCTCCCCAGGCACTGTTATAGTGTCCTTCTGCCCCTGCTCTGAGGGCTTCCTGTTAGTGTCACCATAGCACCAGAATGTGAGCTAGAAACAAACCCTGGAATATTTTGTAAGTCCTACCTGTATAAGCCCTGTGTGTTTGCCGGTAAGAGCTGTGGGAGATGTGGAGGAGTCAGGAGAGCCCGTATCATTACGGGAGGTGCTCCTGTGCCAGGGAGATCGTCTTAATGAAGCCCTCCCTACCGCCTGAGGAGTCACCTATGGCCCTTTGAGATTACCAAAGGGACTTCCAGAGATTTTAAGAAGCCTTGGGGCATGCCTTAGTGTATCTCTGTCTTGACAGTACTGAACCCTACTGAGCGCTTCCATAGCCCTGGCATTTAAACAGAGATTGTGTTTAGAGTTGTCCTCTTCTTATGAGTTAAAACAACCAAAAAAGATAGAAACACTCATTTCCCACATTGTCTTGCATGTAAAAATACCAAGCTCTGCAGTTGCTCCCATTTTTGCTGCCCCCACAGACATGTGGGGGTCAATTCTGGGGGTAGAAAACAGGAATGTTCAAGTTGCCAGTGAAGCTACGTAACCTGCAGATTGCAGCTCAAATTCTGCTCTGCATTGGTAGCACCAGGAAATTTTCCTCCTTTGAACAGAGGTGATGAACAAACAAACCAGTCGGAGCCCTTGTTCTCTCTGAGCGACGGAGGAGGCGTTTCCGCAGGCCGGCTTTGAGCGCACTCTCAGGCACAGCAAGGCACTCGCTGCAGCTCCGCTCTGAGGTCCTGGTGCTGCCAAGAGCTGCGATTTTTAAAACTAGCTGAGCTTCCCACACGGCAACATGATTTACTAAACCACTAAGATATTGGGTCAGCCTTGTAAATCATTTTAATTATTTCACTAAACAGGTTGTGGAAATAGATCAATAGAAAATATGGCATTTAGGCTTACAATGCTGTGTATTCATTATGGGAAAGAAATTATATTAACTGATTTAGGAGCTAATAATAACTGAAAATAACAATTTAATGGAAGCCTTCCAATCCCGCAGTTTGAAAGCAGGATACAGCTATACAGAGTCTACCCATTTTAATCTCAGTCAAGTATACATAGCAATTTTTTGACTCTCAGAGAAATGTCAGTCAAGTAACTTGCAGAATTTCAGCATGCCATAAATTACATTATAATAAAACGAAAACAAAGAAACTGTCAACAACCATTTTTACATACTGGCAGGGTCACACGAACCAGGCACATGAAAAATAAGAAAATATATTGCAATATAACAAAGTGGAGGTGTTGCACAGCAGGGGCTATTTTCCACTTGCAATTGCTATTTCCATGAGACCGTGGTTTGTGCTGCTGGGCTTGAAGGGCACTTCTCTCTAAAATGTTGGGGTTTTGTCTCAAACTCTGAATACTAAATATATGCTATATACAGGAAATATATATAAAGAGAGGGAGAGATACAATCCAGGAAACCCTAGTCTCTCACCTGTGCGGCAAAAGCCAGGTGTCACCATTCAGTAGTTGGGGGTCAGCATTGCTCTATTACAATTATTTTACTGTAGCTAAACTAAATTTGGTATGCTGTGTCCTGGTTTTCTTAATGCATGCAGGATAGTCACCTGTGCTGTTAAAATATTCTCCCCTGAAGTAAGCTGTACATTGTGACTATTTAATACCTTATTGGCCATCGAGTAGCTACGCTGAACCAAGCAGGTGCGACTGCGGGCAGAATTGAAGCTGCAATCAGATAGTGCACCTATGTCACCCGCTCGTTTGAAAGCCTGCAGCCTACTGATAGGCGTTGTCACATCAGCTATCGCCACTCTGGTTTGCAGGCAGAGTTAAGCTTTTCTTTAAGCCTTCAGGCTAGATAGCATTTGAATTATGCACTTCATTGCACCCCAATTAGCTAGGGATGCATGACAAAACTCATTATCAGTGAGTTTATTCGGGAAAACACCTTATTTTGCTACTTGGTTCAGCATATGAAGAAAAAAACACAAACCCTTTTTCTCCATGGAGAAAAGCTTGTTTTAGAGCAGAGTGAAACTTTGAGCCGTGGCAAATCATGCTGCTCCTGCTTATTCACCTGTCTCCTCGAGCGCCATCCGGCTGTTTTGGGAACGTTAAGTGTTGCTCAAATAAAAATAAATAGCTTCGGCATGACCGCAGCGCTGACTGAGCACATTCCCTGCACAGGCTGTGCAGCGTGTCTGTCTCCTACTCCCGAGACCCCACAGCAGGTGAGTTTTACAGTGTCCCCAGGTAAATGGCCCCTGTGGCTTCCCAACACCACCTCCTTCCCTCCCTCGCCATTTTGCAGTCGCATTCCCAGCTATAATCAGCAGACTGGATGGATGGCTTTCCCAAGCCCTGTAAATGCCAGCCGATGAGCCCTGAATGAAGGGAACTGCGCTGTGTGAACACATGGTGTTTTCATGGCCCTGAACATGAGCAGTGCTTTCTCTGGTGCTGCTCTGCTCCAAAAACCTGCAGGGGCGAGGTTTGAATTGCCCTGGGTAATGAGCCTAAACTTGGTTGACGTTTCCATGCACATTTGCGACCAGGTTGACAAACACTTTCTGAACCCAGCAAAGCTCCCCGCATTTGCTTTTGAGATGGTTCGCCTTAGTGAAATGCTTTAGTCTAGTATAAGTAGCATAAGACTCTCCAGTCTTAAAATAATTAACTCTTAGGTTAATAGAGATTTTATGTTCTTGAAAAATACTGCAAAAAGTTCAACTTCTCACATTTGACACTGCGGCAAGCTGGATTTAGTTCCATTTACTCAGTCTTGATATTAAATCATGTTACAGTTCAGATTCTGACAGGCGCCTGCTGTGTGTTGCTAACCACTATTTGCTGGGGTTTGAGCTCCCCCAGTTCGGGCGGCAGCGAGGCGAGCTTTTCTTCTGTCTCTCCCTACGTGCTCAAAAACTGCAAGGGGGCCACATCAACAAACCCACAACAGGATCAATGCACCAGTACGCACTCAGTGTTGGTTTTCCTGTCTTGTCAAACCCTGCTTACTTCCCTGGAGACTGAAATGCCGGTGTTATTAATTATTAACAGATTTCACTATATAAGGAGTCTGGCTGCTGACTTCAGTGGGACTCAGCTAGCTCGGATACAAAGTCATTAGCTCAACCAGCAACTTCACCATAAACTGAGGTTCATTTTAACCAGGATAGCAATTAGCACCTTGCTGTGCATTTAACTAACTTGAGACTTTCACACCACTATACTATAAAAGTTGAAATTATATCCAAGCACTCTATAAATGGATTACACTATTATAATTATTTGTAGCACTGAATGATTTTATTTTTACTGTCTTGCACCGAATTAGCATAAATGAATCACAGACCTGAGTGTATTTTGTAAAGATCATAAAGTAACTGATGTTTCCTTAATCAAATTGTACATTTTCATCGTCTCATTTGATTTTGTTGCCTTTAGCTTCTCTTGTGCACTTTCTCGAGTGCTGCATTCCCCTCAGGGTAACAGGTATCACTGGCAGAGACACGGTTCAGTCTAGATCATCACTCTGTACAGTTGTTCCTTGGCCAGACTCAGATTTAGATGTGCACACCATGTCTTTGTCCAAGCATCTATCAGCATTCCCAAGCCAGCGCAGCTCCCCAGCTTAAGCACTGCTTGGCTTAGTCGCAGCAAGGCCCACTGACTAGGTGCGTCCAGAGCTCAGAGCCATCTGTGTTCAGTATAACAATGTGGGGTGTTTCAACAACATCCTGATACCTGTCGGATACACACGATTAGTTTAACTAGGGAAAGTAGGCTTTTAAATCCTGAGCCACTTGAGGGTCCCTTCAGGAACAAACAGGCGCCTTTTCCTTGTGCTCCTGCTGTCCTTACTGGCTTGAAGCTGGGGGAGAGGTGGTGGCTGTCCTGCCAGAGCAGAGCATGCGAGGATGAGCCATGCACTGGGACGCTGGGCAAGAGGTACCCTGAGTTGCACTGTCATCATAGAATCGTATCATAGAATGGTTTGGGTTGGAAGGGACCTTAAAGATCATCGAGTTTCAACCTCGCTGTCATGGGCAAGGACACCTCCCACCAGACCAGGTTGCTCAAAGCCCCATCCAGCCTGGCCTTGAACACCTCCAGGGATGGGGCAGCCACAACTTCTCTGGGCAACCTGGGCCAGTGTGTCACAACCCTCAGAGTGAAAAATTTCTTCCTGATCTCTAATCTAAATCTGTCCTCCTGTAGTTTGAAGCCATTACCCCTCATCCTATCACTACATGCCCTTGCAAAAAGTCCCTCCCCAGCTCTCCTGTAGGCCCTCTTTAGGTACCGGAAGGTCGCTATAAGGTCTTCCCGGAGCCTCCTCTTCTCCAGGCTGAACAACCCCAGCTCTCCCAGCCTGTCCACAGCTCTGGGAGCCTGGCCGCCCAGCCCCTGCTGTCCTGCTTCGATTGCTTTCTGAGGGGATCCCAGAAAGCAGAGAAAGAAAAAAAGAGTACTCACCACCATGCTGGGGATGGTCTGGAGGCCCCAGAGGACTGATTCTCTGAGTACATGTCTCAGAGCACAGACTGTCCCCCAGCCCAGGGCTGCCCAACACCGTGGGAGGGCAGGTGTCCCAAGGGGTAATTGAGTTATCAGACCCTTCGCTAAAGTCTGGCCACGCTGCTCCTATCTCGGTCACAGCGACCCACCATGTTGCTCTTCTTGGTAGGGAAGGATGAGGCAAACCAAGGAGGGGGGTGTGTATCAAAGTCCTGACACTGACCTTCCTTATACCCATCCTAACAGTGCAGGAGCTCTCCCTGTGAGGCTGATGATATATTTTTAAAATGGCAAAGACAGTTGATTAATGACATACTGACAGGTATCAGTCACTGGGATCAACTCTGACAACTGTCCAGAACAGTAAGTAAATAAATTACAGCATATATATTAAAAAAAAAGGCTCTGCCATGGGAATTCAGAGCTAAATCACCTGTTTACCATGGACTATGAATACAGGAGCACTCTCTTAAAAAAAAAAAGAATATAAGAACCACTGTAAAAACACAGTACTTGGAAATCAGAAGTATCCTACTAATTTTTGCCAAAACAGCTGACTTTGACTGAGCCTAAATACCAACACCTGCCTAGATACTAGGTAGATCACCCTGAAACCCAAAATGAGTCGTGATACTCATTGGATTGTCAGAGCAACTTACAAGCCTGAAAAAAAATTTAGTAATGAAGCATTCCTATTCTAGCTTGCTAAGAAATCAATGACACCAGATTTTTCAAGGAAAATGACAAGAAAATGAAAAAATAAGAGCCCATCTTAGGTGGTAATCTGTTTATTCATCCTGCATAACGTGCCTAAAGACTTACCTGTTGCTTCCTATTTCAAGGGTATTAACACAGAGATAAATTAAAGTTTTGGACAGATCTGGTCACGGAATAGAAAAAAATAGCGCGCCCCCTCCCCCCCCATCTTCCCCAGAATAAATCCCCAAAATGTCCTATTAGAAAAGTATAAGCCTCAATTGAACTGTAAGCATTTTTGAGTTAGTTATCAAGACCTTGGTCATTTAATTTGTATTGAACTACAGATGATTTTCCATATGAGATTTAAGAAACATTTTAACAATAACAGGGAACCAAATCTATAGGCAACAAATAGGGAAAGCCATTAACTAACTCTACAGCACAGTCCTCTCTGATTCGACTCAATATAACTGTGATTTGTTTGGAATGTCCATAATTGCTATAATTAAAAGGCTGGCAGTCACCATAGGAAAAATAGAAGTTTTCAATCCATTCATCGACATTAGTACAGATCCTTAAAAAAAGCCATCTTGTTCAGCACTATATTTTGGATTGCCTTTGATGCAGAGTTGAACCACGTACTTTCCCCGGCTGGCTCTGTTTATGATAATATCCAGCTTTACTCAGCAGAGATTGCTGGGTTTTAGAAACATGATGTAAAACCAACAACAAACCCCTCCCTCCCTCTTCCCTGTCCCCCGTGAAAACACATGGCCGTGCCCAGAGACCGGCGCTGCTGCTCTGGGGCAGGACAAGGTGATGCAGGAATCACAGCTGCCCTCCTGCATCCCTGAGTTTCTTCCAGCCTTCATCTCATTCCCTTTGTTTTTTGGCCTGTTAATTTTCCTATGGAATAACTGTAACTGCTCCTGTGTGAACAAAACCCAAACCTGTCCCACGCATCCACACAGCCCTGGGGTCCACCTCCGGGCATCGCACCCGAGAGCAAAGCCCCCGGCTGCCCGGCAGCCCCCTGCACCGCAGCTCAGTGACCTGCAGCACTGCAAGGCTGCTGGAGGACAAAAACCACCGCAAAAGCCCAAAAACGGTGAAGAAGAAAAAAATCCCATGTCTTTGCTGTAAGCGAGTGTTTTACCATCTAAACATTATTAATCAGCATTAATTTGCATATGTTGGTATTTTAGCACGCTCCTGCTGCTTGTAGCACTGGTTTTCCCATCGTGGTGGCAGAGAGCCCCCGGGGTGATGCAGGTGGGGTCCCGCGGGCGGGCAGCTCACCAGGCTGCAGGGGCCGAGCCCTCCCTGCTCCCAGCAAAACCCAGCAGCGCACTCACGCGCTCCAAATTAATATTCTCACAACAGTCCCCCCCAATCAGTCTTTGCTAAAAGCATTAATTAAGACTTTAACATTTCTGATCCCATCAATTTTCTGTTCTTTTTTTATTAAATAGATGTACTAGGGGAGTTTGAATAATAACTGCCCGAAGTTTGGGGATAATGAATAAATGAACTTTGCCAGCCTCTGGCTAAGCATGAAATTTACTGTGTAGTAACAAATGCAACAGAGGCAGCTCATATATTAACCGACCCAGTTTTGACACACAAGTTCGGGAGCACATTATTTACTTACTTACTAATTCTAAGTGAGATTAAGCTCCAAAATGTTTTATGCAGCAACTGAAAAAATGACATGTTCAGACAGTCTTTGCATTTTCCATCACAGCATGAAGCTGCTTGCTCACCCGTCCTCCCTTCGGTGGGTCTCTGGCCCTCTTGCCACGCGCAGCAATGTTTTCAGGACTGCACGATTTTCTGTGGGAGTTTTGCCAGAAAAGGTGCATACCAGGAACTAGGTCATTTTGCTTTTTACTTGCTAGGTTTTGGCACTTTGAAGGTCATCTGCGTGCTATAAAACTACTTTTGTTCCATGTATTTTTACATGTGCATGGCTCTAGCATCAGCTCTGTTACACTGTTGTAAATCCATTCATTTTTGTTGAAATCCATTAACTCGCAGTGAATTTATAGCAGTATAACTGTGAGCAAACTGTGGCTGATGGCGCAGACTGGAAATATTACAAGGAAAAGTGCAAAGTTCTATTGATTTTCTCTCAGGAAAAATGTGTGTTTCCTTATGATTATATTATAGATGACTCAGCTCTGGCCCCTAATAGCCATCACTCACGCTTCCCAGCTCGCCTGCTTGCCAGCGTTGCGGTGAGGAGCCGCTGACTGTGCTGTCCCCCAGTGCAGGGACCAGGGGCTGTCTCCCCAGGTGCCCGGGGACGCGCCCACCCCACCACCACGCTGCAGGACTTTCTGCCCGGCTCTGCATGGCACTGCAGGAGACACACCGCCTTTCCACGGCTCTGCAGTCCAAGCACTTATTCCTAATCGATTCTGACAGCAGACACCACGAGGAATGCTGAGATTTATGAAAGAGCAAGATTTGCCACTAGCCTCTGTCCATTAAGGGTACAGCAAAACCTCACTTTGCCCTTTGTAAATACAATCAGCAGAAGTGAGGCAGTTGCCCTTTTCAGAAGAAAGACCACTCTCAAAGGACAGATATTTTAGCAAAAGTCCTTAACGCACAAGGAATAAGGCTCCAAATTCTTTACATTTTTCCATCTAAATGCTTCTTACTCGTCTAAGTGCTTTTTAAAGTCTAAATACTGTACTGAAAAGTGCAGCCTCCTCTTTAGCCAGTTGTTTCCCCTTCACTACGCAAATACAGGGCCAAACACAGGCTGTGTGTTTTGCAAAAAAGCCGTCCCGAATGTGGAAACCAAGGCCCCAAAACCTGGAGGACTCATTCTGCACATTTCTGAAGGCAGAAATACAGCAAAGGTAAAGGTAAAGCCAGGTTATCTGGGCAATCTGCTCCCTTGTTGAGGTTATCCTGTGAGCTGGGAATGAGTTATCTCTGCATGTGTGCAGGTCTCCACTGGAAAGAAAAGATGCCTATTGCTCTTGTTAGAAGAGATTTTTCATCAAATCCTCAGGTTATTGTTTAGTAGTTCTGAGGTTTTACAGTGAATTGGAATATAAGAATTGTTATTCCTACTGCGGCACACTTAATTCTGATCTCAGAAAGGATAAAAAAAAGTTATTTTTAGTTGCAGATTTAATATTTTTTCACCTTTAATGTGATTAAAGTCTAAAAGACCTTGATAATTCTGCTCCTGCCACTGCACACAAAACTTCCACTTGCTGCCACATCCCCGTGCAGGTAATAGGCTACAATACAAAGGGAAGGACAAATGCAAGATGATGCATTTCCTCCCATGTTTTCCGCAAACCACACAGGATGTGATTTAAGACATAATATACTCCGTAAGTGACGAAACAAAAGTATCAGAGCAAAGTAGATGATCTATTTACTAAGAGACCATACTGATGTATGGCTCAGTTGAACTAGGAGCACAACTACTCCTACATAGACGTGGTCCACTGCTTTAAGCATCAGCTATTTATTTAGATAAATTTAGGCAGATTTCCTTCCTCCTCTTGTGAAAAGATTTGTTTTGGTTCTCTCCCTTAAAAGAAAAACAAGTCACTGAGAAATATCCACTGCCCTTGAGAAAAAGCAGCAGCGATGATGAGCTCGCCAGAGCACAGTTCAAACCCAGGCAGGTTTCACTTTCGTGACCAGCCATTACTGGAAGGATTAGAGCTCTCGTGATGTTACAGACTCTACACATACCTCTGCATTGAACAACTGTCCTTGAACAAGTTCCCAGACATGAAGGCCGGTATTAATTTAGGCATGGTCCATTATTCAAATATTTTTTCCCACCTGTCTTGTCTTTCCAGGTTAGAAAAGATTGGCCCTCCTGTGCACATATGGAAGCCAAGGACCCCGCTCTTCAGTGTCGCACGCTCTGATGCACTTCCAGGCTTGCAACAACCACCTCCCCCAAGTCCTTCCAAAGAGCAGTTCTGCTTTTTGTGAGACGATTATGGATTATTTCCCAATCCATGAGCTACTACAGCTGGCATTAAAGGGATGAACGTTCTTACAAAGATTTTATCACCTTTGGATCCCCATGGTGAGTTTGCCTCAGTACAAGAGGGCTTTTATTACCACAGTGTAGTACCACGTATGAAACACAGGTGTGATTTGGTCTCACACCTAGTGAGATGGGAGTGCCACAAATCCCACACTATTACTGGCAGTCCTAGAGAAAGCAAATTCTGACCATCCGAGAAACTGAAAAATCCCTTCCTACCCTCCTTCTAGAAGAAGACTCAGGTTCGAGGTAAGGCAATGGCACGTCCTGCTTTTGCTCCACAGCTGCTGCTGACAGAGTCCTGCTGGCGCTGTAGCTGGCACTTTACCATTTCCACAATTAAGGCACTTTCTAAAATGCTATGCAAATGAAAGGGTAAGAATCACAGTCAGACATAGGAAATTTTGAAGTACTTCACTAAATTCAGCTAAAGAAGGTCATGTTTCTTTACCAAGTCATCCTATTATCTCACTTAAACCCCAAGAATTTTGGAACAGAAAAATACCCACTGTATTTACTGTAAAAAAGCCTTTTGCTTTGCTAGAGGAAAGTTCACAAGGGACAGTGACACAATTATGTAATTTTAAAAATCTGGCTATATTTTAAACAAATACTGGAACCAGGTCTAGGGAATACAGCATTCCAGGTTGATTCATTTTTATTTTCCACTGGTTAATTAATCTTTTTTCAGAGATGCCTGGAGAAAACAAAGCAACTTACCTTGACTGCTCCACACTGTCACACTGTCCCCTGCCCAGAGATAACCGCTGTCAACTCAGGAAAATGCAGCTATAGCTTGAGACTCGCTGTCAGCATGTTCCGCTGTGGGGTTTGCAAACACATGGGGGTGTGTAATAAATAACCGATTTCAATTTTATTTGGTTTGTGATGCACCTTTCCTCAGTTCTCTGCGCTGTGACAAGGCAGGGAGGAGACACGGCCATGAAGCCTTCTCAGAGAGCTTCAGGACACAGGGAAAGGCACACACATCTGTAAAAACTTTATTTCAAAATCTTTTTATTCAACTGTTATTCAGCAATATACAATACAGTTTATAAACAAATGTCTTACCTTGTTTCCAATCTTCATTTAAAAATAAATATTATTGACAGTGAATATTAATTATGGTAAGATGTACCTTTTTAATTAAAATGCCTCCAAAAGAAATAATTTAATTAAAAAAGAAGAAGGAAATCCAAAAAACCTAAACACAATGATCTACTAAAAATATTTCCTTTCTTAGGAAGGGCTTTGACCCAACATCTTTACATATTGTCATAAAGATAACTGCTCAACAGTTCGTGCAAAATGAAGAGTCAGAGGAAAGGTTTAGAAAAGAAAAAATATTACATTAAAATAGAGAAATCATAAGTGCCATGCACAGAGCAGGGCTTTACACCATAGAGTCTGGAAAGTAGATGCATTATTCTATGTGGTTTACTTTCAGTGGCATCCCCAAAAATATGTTTTTCCCCTCATGTAGAATTCATCATGCTTCTTTCAGTCTCTTTCTGTCCATCTTTAAAACTGTAGGTATTTTTTTGTCAGGGGTTTGTTCTGTTTTTAAATAGGTTCCTTTTTGTTTGGCTGAGGAGGAGTGGAGGAAGTAGTCCGTCAGTGGTTTACTAATAAATGTACAAGCTTATGCAGTATTAACAGGAACATATATAGGAATGGGTCTGTAGCATAAATAGGTCCTGTACCTAAGAACAGAAAGAGACAAGGGAGAGAAGGAGATTTTATTCTTTATCTTTTCCAATATAGAAGATTAAATGCAGAAGAGAAATATAGGAAGATTTATTTTTATCACTTCAGAGCCAGGGGTCAGAAGCTTAATTTTAATAGTAAAACAGCATCCTCAAGCTATCCAACTCAAATAGCTTTCTCTCCCCCCTCCCAAATCTAACTCCACTTAGGTCATTTCATTATGCATTACTAATGGTATGCCTAAACTTGGCTTCAGCCAAGTTACCAGCAATTGAGATTTCTAAAAATACACCTTAATCTGGTATATAGTTTCTTGAGAAATGACAGGTATCAACCACCCATTACTTTAAAGGGAAATGACAAATGCTGCGGCTGTACTCCTTGATTAACAGGACATGAACCCATTTCATTTGGAATGGGAACAGCAAGACCTTGACATCTTCTTTACCTTTTATAGGAAAGAGCAGAATTTTAAATTAAAAATGTGCACAGGAGCTATAGAAAAACACAGGTCAGATGTGGAACACATCTGTTACAGTCATTTCATGCAAACCCAGGGAGGGCAAGACAGCTCCCGCTTCTACGAGGTGAGCTTATGACGCACGATATAGGGCTGCAGGGGTAGCTATGTATGTGCCATACAGGAAAGCAGGTGCCTGTGACCGTATGGCTGTAGAGGGAGGACGCAGCTCTCCCTGGGCAGGGGCAGACAGCGATGCCTTTGTTCACAGCAAGAAGTGGCATCCATGTCCCTACTGCAGCTAACAAGGCTGTCCCTGCCTCGTATCCACTTACGCTAAGATACTTGTTCAGGTTTTTTTTATTTTCTAGTTACCTGCACCAAAAAGAGAGGAATTTACTGTGTGCAACCATGCTCCGGCCCCTCTCCCTTGCATGGAAGGGCTGACCCATGGGGTTGACCACGCTCTGCCAGGAAAGCAGGGCACGCAGGCATGGGGTGGGGCGCTGGGGCTGCTCCATCTCTGAAACTGGTCACTGCTCTGCTGCCAGGCAAGGGTGAGAGTAGCCCCTTCCTAGGGAGAAGTTCTGCTGTCCTGGTGCAGCCTATAGCATTGCTGCAGGATAAGAGATTACAGCCTGTCACTCCCCAAGCCCCTGCCGAGCCCAGGCAAACACGGACTGGTCCACAGCAGCTGTTTGGGTCCCAAGTGCCAATGGGTGACACCTTTCCAAAGCCGTGACACAGACTAGCGTGTGCAGTTGTCACCAACACCATAACATGACAATACAGGGCTGCACACCCGTGACTGATGTCTCATGTGGCTGTGGGACATTTCCACAGGGGTGAATGCAAAAGCAGGAGCCCAGCCGGAGCTTCGCCCTGCAGCTGGAGTGCACAGAAGCACCTGGGGAGAGGCTTCATCAGTGCTGAACACCCTACATACAGGAGTAATCAATGCCTAAAATACTGACAGCCACCCAGAAAAGTGACTGTCAGAGCCACTTTGCAACGCGTGAAAGCTTTTTCAAAAAAAAAAAAAAAGTTTTTTTTTTTNGTATTCAGTATCTCTGAAGAAGGAATCAGGCCACTTCTATTTAGGAAACTCACTTCAGGCACCCTAATACGAATACTTTAGTCTTGGTCTCTGGGAGATGCGAGTCTCTCTCAGCTGTGGCACATCAAAAGAACCTCAAACAGTTCCTGAGTAAACCACTGCTCTTGGGCTCGCTGTTCAGGCTGCCTCGGAATCTATATATACCTCACCAGCAAAGCTAGAGTATTATTATCCAATATAAAAAAATAGTTCATAGTAATGTGGTGTGCAATTGAGGAACTCAAGAAATGTCCCCATAGTGCTATCTCATAGATGCCTAGACTGTGTGGAGATTATTTAGTCATTAAGGTTTTAATTAAATCCTTGCATGCACAAACCCGTGGCTAAGGACTGCCTACACAGCAACAGCAAGGCATTAAGGTGAATACAGGATTTTTTCTTTTTAAAGCTGAAAAGCATTAACAAACACAATTAACTCAGGTAACTAAAGGAGTAACTCGTTAAATTCTTGCCAAAAGACAGTAGAAGTGTGTGTAGGAAAGCACACAACAGCTGCTAAAGCTCAGGTTCCCAGCCAGCGTGTGGGACAGACAATCACCAGCCCCAAACGTCCGTGCTGCTCTGAGGCAGCAACGCAGGAGCCCACAAGCTCGGACTTGCCTTCCCTGCCCCAGAAGCCAGCCCTGCAGGGCCGAGGTGCAAGGGGGGGGTCTGTCCCTGAGGGCAGCGGGAGCCCTGTCTGTGCTGATGCCAACCCTGCCAGACTTCCCAGCCTCTCTGCCAGCCGGGGAGCAAACAGGGCTGTGACAGCCATCCCCCAGCCTCAGGGACCTCTCTCCTCCAGCAGGTCCCACCATTCCCTTAAAAATATACAGTCAATTCACAAATACAGTATATCCTACAGTTTTAGCAAGGGTAAAACCCTAACAACAAATCTACCTTCACCAGCGAGAGAAAACAGCTCACTGACTGGGAAGGCTGAAGGTAGACCCCCATTTTCTGTCCGACTCTGAGCCCGATATGCTATGTGGGACCTGAAGAGACTGCTTATTCACAAATTGCAGTCACAGGCACAATGGACTCATACGTCCAGTCAGCACATCCCCATTTCCAAGCTGTCAGATGGCTCTTCTCACTTCTGGGACATGGAACAGCTGCAAGAATGCCAGCGCAGGATGGTCCCATGTGCTATCACCGTCCCCTGTGCCTGGGGATAGCAAGGGCAGCCCGGCAGCAGCCGACACTCCTGGCAGCTGCACGCAGCTCACAGGTCCCGAATTTGTGCCAATTCCACACCTGCCCACCACTGCAGTGAAGATGTGGCCTTGGGTATTTATTACGCGCAAACCAGAGGGTAGCGAGAACCCATTTTTCGCTGCCAGGGCTGAACAACTTTCCTTGAACAGGACTCGAGTTTGAGGAGATGCTGCCAGTTAATCAAAAAGAAAGCTGCGCTTTTGTACAGGGGGAATCCCCCCGGAAACGCTGAGGAACTCAACCTGGAGAAAGGGGCTCTTGTAGCTCGAGTGCTCTTACAACCATCGTGTGGAAGGGCTGCAAAGAACACCAGGTTAGGATTGTTTCTGTTTTGGATGGAAAGCAGTGTTAGTCACGACTCCATGGAGCAGCTGTGTGCCTGCTTACCAAAATCCTTCCTACGCCACTTTTACCTTTACATACTAGTTTAAATCTCAATGCAGGACTGTGAATTAATGCAACAGTCCAAATTTTTTTTTTGTCTTTTCCTCTTGTAGAAATTGCCATTGTTTTTAACCTACATTCTCCACTTCTTAATTTGACAGCAGAACATGAGTTCAGAGTTTGTTAACAGAATCTCAGCAGTTAAATAAAATATATTTTTAAAAAATTGTTTGAAAGCAGTTATTCTAACCTAACACCAAATACAAGCTTCTTTTTTTCATACTAATTCAGTGTTATTCTGCTCTAAGTCTTCAGGCAGTAGAAGCAGATACACAGAACTCCAGAATTCTCCTCCCTCTGAACATAAGCAGACCGGAAATAAAATTTCTAGTAATTTCTCCCTGTTTAGTTAACCCCAACCCTTTTCATTATAGGTCATATTGTTTATAAACAAGCTGGACTTAGTGTCCTCAATTCTCCTTTTACTGCAGTAGTTGAAGTCTTGACTTTTGCTTAATAAATTGCTACATTTGCAGATGTAAACAAACAGAACGTGGTCTTGACCACTAGGATCTGGACATTCGACCAACCCAGATTTGAAAATAGAGAGTTTCTATCCGGAGACTTTAAATCAGGCGTACACAGTTATTTACAAACTCCAGATGCTTACAAGAAAACATTTCATTTGTATTTTGAATATTCGTTTGATGTTTTGTTATTGTAAGCTTATTTATCAGTGCATAGATTTACAGTTTTGCTTTTAAAGTATTCATACGCACACAGCTTAAAGGGAAAGTCTACCACTAAGCAGAACAATAACGAATTGTCCTGTTCATGTATGGCGAATTGCTTTCTGGCATCAGGCATCCTTCTTTTCGATTTACAACATAATAATGTTTTACTATAGTTTTCTATTTAATAACTTGGTTTGTGCCAGCATTCATCAAAGTTTGACTTAAAACAGTGCATCCAATTGAAAATAAACATTAATTAACCAAGTGACTTGTGACACACATGGCAAAAATGGGATGATTCTTTTACAAGCTATATTTAACCAATGGCCAAAAAGCACAGTTTCCAGCAGTTTCCTATTTTTCTTCCTAGAAAGAATCTGAAAAGTCCCTTGATCTTTCTTTCTGAGGTGGTGGTAAAATGCAGTGGCCCAGATAATAAAAAGCTGAAAGACATCAGTAGCCTATTTTCCTTGAAAGATGAGGTAACACCTAACATCTGACTGCCTATTCATGATGGAGCTGGGACGCCGGTTGGCAGTATCACGAGATGTTTCTCTGAACTGGCTTTTATGCACTGACCCGTTAGCCTCAGCCCGTTTCCTTACAGAACAATGTTCAATTAGAACTCTCAAACCTGGCATTTCATTAAGAGGTGAGGGATCAAACTGACCATATAGATTGATTTATTCTCTCAGGCCAGAAACTTTAGGCTGTGCTTGAGACATATTCTTGGAGAAACTGCTCCTACTATCTTCTATCTATGGAAAAAATAGGGTTTTATATGGGTTGTTGGTCAAGGATCATTACAGGCAATAACCTCCTAGATAAAACAAATTCTCTCTCACTGACACACATTTGGAACACTTCCGCTGAATTGAATGGAACTCACTAAACTTCAGATCTAAGAGCTTCTTAGAAGTTTTCAATTAAAAAGACACCATTACTAAAGTCACTATACACTTACTGAAGAGATAATAAGCTACACCACATTAGAATTACTCCACAGTCTGAGACCTGATCTTATAAGCTGCATATATCCTTCTTCCACTCTTAAATACTTACAGCACAATCCACACCCTGCATTTTTGCTATCGGGGTTTTTTTAAAGGCTTGTAACTGGTGCCTTAAACGCCCTACTCCTCACCAAGTGCTAATTCTCCAGGATGCTGTGCAGAAGTGTATCCAGAGCCTGCGCTAACTTTAGCCCGCTCTCCCAGCTAAACCCTAGAGCACTGTGTGTAAGGTGAGGTGCTCTTGTTAAAAGAAGTATGGGGTACTATGGAAATCTGCACAAAAATACTATAAATGATGGGGTCCCAATTGCTCCTGGCTTTCAGCTGGCTGTGGCTCATCATGCCTAGGCACAACTAGAAACAGCTCCCGGGCTGCCTTTTGGTGTTGCTAATTTTGGCAATGGTGACTTCCCACATATTTATAAGCAACTGCAGGGGATCTGCTCACCACTGAACCTGCCTAGAAGGCACAATGACAAAAATAGTCTTCTACACACTACACATTTTTATTTATGATTTACTGAATTTTGGAACAGCTTTTCATAACTCTTCTCAAAAAAAATGCCTCATAGAAGTCAGCACACGTATTTATTTCTACAAAACCATGCAGGTATAAGCTAGTGATCCTGCTTTCTTCCTTCATCCATGCCATTGCCATTTTTAAGGTGAAGAGTAAATCTTCTCCTGCAGCTGGGTGAAACTATCCAAATTGCTCTCCACACCCTTCTCCTTGCAAATGCCCAGTTTCACTGTTCTTATCCACAGCATAGCCTCAAACTCTCCAGGAAACAGAAACCAGTTTTACTGGACAGAAGACACTGGCCAGAGTTTTGTAAAACTGTGTCATCATTTTAGGTCTTCTCAATTACACCTGAGTTTCACCATTTGTCTGCCTTCTCTCTTAAGATACCCACTGCTGTGTTCAGGCCTGTATTTAGAAGTGAATTGCCAAAATACCCTGTAACAAGTGCAACTGAAAGCCACTCCTATCCTATTTTAAGAAACTCAACAGGTTTTAGTATTTCAAGTAAGATTTGCATTTGGAGTATTTAGCATTCCCGAAATGACCGTGTTTGACTTGCCCATACCTGTATCTATTTTCATGCTGGGCTGACCTGATGTGACTGAACACAGAGGTGAGGTAGAATGTAAGGCTTGGTAACTCTACAGAGGCTGCGTACAGGGCAGCACAACGCACATTTCCAGCACAGGGAGAAAAATAAGTATGTGTATTTGAGAAGAATCCAATTCTTTGTAGCAGCCTGGTTCTTAATTTTGATTGTTCTTGATGTTACATGTGAAAAAGCCCATCCAGGACAGAAGACTGGTGTTTTAGTGGTAAGCCGCAGCTTGGGTAGCAGGGAAGGCATGGGAATTGTGGCATATTGAGAGGCATAAAGGCACTGTTAAGGAGACCAGCGTAACCTTGTTTTCTTGAGAAGCAGCATCTTCCAGCTCCCTGAGCATTTCAACCAACATGCTTAACCTCCACTTTGAGAAAGAAAACTACAACACGGCTAACCACTCCTGAATACTGTGAAGCCCCTGTTTTAGCACATTCAATGAAAAATGGGTCATGTACATCTCATAGTTATGGAGAGATTACAAAACAAAGAAATTGGATAGTAAGGAGAGGTAGTCATGCAAGGAAATGATGCAGAAAGAAAAAGTTTGGTTCTGATACGAAGCTAAGAAAAGAAAAAGATTCCTTCTGCAGTGCTGATTTTCTGAAGTACTGCAGTGCTTTGCTGCAAGTCAATCTGTGTGAGTGCCTGTGGGACAGGACAGACACAGGAATTGGTAGAGGAGTTGGGTATATGTTTCTTAAGGCACTTGCATTACTGAGGTGGATTTCTGATCACATTAGAGCTCATTTCAACTGAGACTCATTAAGGCCAAGTCATTCTCAAAATATTAGGACTAACAATCCCTTCCAAACATGCATATGGTACACAGATCAGTCAAGTGCTCAATTATCCTCTATGGAGGCTTTTCCCTTTTCCTCCTAGATTGTAAGGACATGATTACATGTAGCTACAGGATTAGATGGACAATTGATCCGATCCAGTTCAACAGTTGCTGTGGATCCGCACAGCCAGACATTTTTGTATTAAACACAGCTACGAACAAACAGAAAGATGGGTAGTTAAACTAGTGGATTTGATGAATGTATGGAAGTGCGTATCAGGTAGAGAGCAAGAAATACTTCTACCTTTATCAAAAACATTTCTACTTTTAAGGTTACCAGAAAAATATGTGATTTCCTTGTCAATAGGCTAGTAAAAACTCATCTCCCACTAAAGTTCCAAGAAGTAGGGACACACAATAGGGGGAATGGTTGGTACATTTTCCCTCAATATACCCACTTGCCTTCTGTGGTAGCCAAATACACGGGGAGCAGTCAGCAGCCTTACTGAAAGCCTCACTCTACTTCTAAGCACCACATTTGACTGTGAAAACTGCTGTACTTAGAGAAGGTAGTCTCCCAAAAGCCTGGCAGAGCAGCACCTGAGCTGATTCCCACGGAGCTGGGCCCTTGAGGGGCTCCTCTTGGGGTCTGTCCTCAACTGGAGACAGCGAAACAAACCACCCAACCACTCCAAATATCCACTCTTGGGAGAAATTAAGGAAAAACTTCGAGAAAACATCAGTATGTGCTTCAAGAAAACACCAACACTAATTTATAAGAACCTCCAAAAGGAAACATGGCTATAGACAGGGTCAATGCAGAATAGGAATGTATCCTGAACACTTCAAAAGAGTCATTCTATATAGATCATACAGCTTAAAAACTTTATATAGGTCTGCGTTTAAATAAATCAGTAACTTTCTTCTTTTGAGGCCTGCAGCTGGTCTACTTTGTAGTACATTCCTATACACAAATTTCTGCTTTGGTATCTGTGAGATTATCTCTCCTTACCAAGTAACTTATAAGAGACCCAAAGCGTGCAACTATGGATTTGTTTCATTTCCAGAATTTTCTGCAGTTCCATGAGCTAAGACTAACTTAACAAAACCAAGCACCACTAATTCACTCCTGACACTTGCATAATGAGAGGTACAAAATTCTTTGTAATATGATTTGGTGGAAAATGAATTTTGAGCTAAAAAATATAGAAAAATAACTAACTACATTAGTGGTAGTTCAGGTGGTAAATGAGCATCCAGCCCTACACGTCCTTCTTCAGTACTACCATGTGAGCAAGTCCACACCATATTGATACACACAAATAGCAAAAAGCACAACTCTAACTACCCAAATCATGAGGCAACGAAGAATACTGGTAGAGGGGTTTCAGTCACTGAGCTTTGAAGTGAATCTGGGCCATATTCTCAAGTTTTTCATTAAAAGCAGGAGGACTAAAAAGCCACGTTGCAAAAAGCAGGCAAGCTAGATATGGTCACGCAATTCCGTAAGTTGACACTTCAGAAAAAGACTTGCAATAAAAGTCACACTGGATGGAACCATAGATTTCACATTCTGTAATTGATACAAATTGCAAATATTTGCAACCCAGAAGTAGAGAACAAGATACTGTAGTTCTCATTTCACTGTCTTTTAGAGTATTTTTGACTCGATCAGGATTAGGAGCAAACTGCCAATGTACTTGTAATTATCACCCCAATCAGAATTACCAAAGTTAAGCAGATCCAAGCTCAGATTACCTAGGGATTTTTTTGAAAAATAACCCTATCCTGTCCACGCTTAAAGAATACGGCTAAGTGCATTAGCAGAATCCATGATAACATAAGGAAAACGGCTGTATTGAGAACATGGGCCTGAAAAAGCAGAGCCTGTGATTTACATAAAGAAGGGATCGCCTTTTTGCTATAAACAGTGACATTCTGGCAGTGACCCACAAATACACAGACCCTCCAAACCTTTCCAACGATTGATATTTGCTACATATTAGCTAACTAAAGACACTGCCATGCCCTGGATTTACGGGAGGCCAAACTTACAGAATAAACCAGCAAGAGGCTATTTGGAAAAACTGTAGACACAGGATATTCCTCAGTGCTCTCTTTACACGTGAAACCTCCAGCTGCCTGGCATGAGAGGGTTCAGATTAGAATGCCGATTTTGAAATTTATAAAGTAGTAAAGTAGTTCTAATTATACCAGTTCGGTGAATTTTACACATGACCAATAAAACGACAGACACAGAAGACGATGTCCATTAGAGGACTTAGTAACTGTGCTCTGCCTCATTTTGAGGTTAGCAGCCGCTCCGAGCACACCCAGCAAGGATGCTCTGCTTCCTAGCCACAACCATGCAAATGCAGGGTAAGACCAGATAGTATGGCAACTACTTGACATCCTACGGAAGCTTCATTAGCACAGCTCCCTTCTCCAGCCGTGGCACAATGATCTGCGCACTGCGATCACACTGACTTCTCCACAGAGCACAGTTGCTGCACTGCCAAACTGCTCTTCTTTCCAGCTAATAAAATTGCCTCCCAACTGATAACAGCCTAGCAATATAAAATACTTGGTTGTTAACCACTGTTGTGACAAATAATACCATTCTGCTGACAACCCCATTTTTTCCAATACAAACCTACTTGAACTGTTCATTATTGACATATGGGACTGCTCTGCCATTATCTAATTTTAAAAAACACATAGTAAACAGCAACAGTGAAGCTGCCAGCATTCTCACTGCTTTAGCAAAGCTAAATCAAGACCCGTAACAAACCCCTTTTATTACCAGCGCAGTCCTGTCAGGTTCTGTTACGTAAAGAAGAAACACCTTCTTCGCAGGACTACTGTAAGATTCATTTCCCAGCAGATCCTACTTTATGTTTGTTTCCCAACTATAGACCACCACTACTACTATCCTTCCCCAAACTAGTACCAGTTAAGATTATCTTGACATTTCTTTGTGCTATGATTGCTGAGTATACCACTTAAACTATTAGGGTACTTAAAGTATTAAAGTATATAATCCACAACACAGCTCAAGTGTTACTTTATACATCAGTAAAGTTGCATCAGTATAGCAGAGGTGGGAAATGCATAACAATGATCTGCCTCATGTAAAATATACAGCATAAGTTACCTGGTACTGCAAACTAAGACTCCATTTGGAAAGTATCTATTGAAACCATACATAAAGAACTAGCGGTATATGTACATTCCTGCCCAAAATGTTGTTTGTTCATGCGAAAAGACACGAGTGCACTCCGCCTTCCCTCATACAAATTTCTAATTTTCACTCACTAATTAATTGATCACATATAGAAATCTAGACCAATGTTAGGTACAGCTTCCACATTCATTATAAAGGCCTGGAATACCCCTTTCATTGTGTTCGGTAGTATTTTTTTAAACTTTTTTTTTTAATCTGTAACTTGAAGATATTAAAGAAGTTGAAATAATATTCAGATTTCTTCAAGGACACTGCACAGACTTTAGCAGAATAGGTTAGTACAGTTTTGTCTGTCCTCTGGGGAACTAACAAGAACCGCTGAAAGGAGGTTGCTCAAATAAATTGCATTTCCACAGTACAAAAACACCCTGGCACAGCTTGTTTCTGCCCTAGGTAATGAGGTGACACAGTACTGCAGCTCATGCTTTTGTCCAGTTCGGGAATTAATCCATATTACACACACACAAAAGAAGATATTTGACCTCACTTGTCCTCAAAGCAGTCTAATTTGCCTAGATATTAAAGTGCTAGTGATGTGTATTTAATGAGAATTCTTTTTGCATGTTTATTATCCAGTGACATTTAGGAGGTCAGCCTGATAATACAGTTATGGCCTCTGTCTTGCTACTTTATTTAATGTAAAGGAAAATGTGATGTGACCCAGGTTGCATTTAACTACAAATAACAACAGAATGTGAGCTCATATATGGTCTTATAAAAAGCACAGAGGGAGTGAAGCAGACCCAGACATTACTGAGTTAGAAAGCTAAAGAGCCTAAGCTGAACAGCAGCAACATACAGAGACTTTCCTTTCTTGCTATTTTGTGTAACGTTCATCTGTCAAAGATAAACGAGCTCCATGGGCCGTTTCTCAAACTAGCATGCAGAGTCATTCAAATTCTGACAAAGCCAGGAGAGCCCTAGACCCAATCCCTTACCCAAAGTTAATCCAAACTCAACCACAGCCACCCCAGAGGCCCTCTAACCAGCCACAGCTTGTTATACTCAAGAAAACAGTGTGCTCATTTGCCTTCCTGTCTCTAAGCTGCAAAAAAATACCTTTTGCTTCCCAGTGCACGATGGAGATCTAACACTCTTCCCACATGGTCTCCTGCCTCAAGGTAGGTTGCCACAGCTTGACTTTGTGCAGGTACTGCTCTTAGGAGCATCACCGGGAGCTGCACACGCACAGAGACTGCAGAATTGGGACCTGGTGCTTTACTGTCTCAGGCCATGTAGCCCACGAGCAGACTTCTTCTGCCTCAGACATAAAAGGCTCTGTGGGGGGGAGAGGGGAATAGGCGTGAAGTGAAGACTTATTTTCTTCCTTGCTGTGAACACTTCATCTCCGCATAACGCATGAGTCTCTCTGTGTCCTTCCTAGAGCACTCTAAGCATAATGAAGCACAGTTTCTTGTTTCACACTCCCATCTTTGTTTATTTTATTTAAAGCTTTCACTTCAGAGCTTTGAGGCTAGAGATCAAACAAATAAAAGGGAATTTGGAAGCTGCAATGTCTGATCTACATTCTGCTCAGAAGTTAAACTAAAAATTGCCCCCAAGCCAATACACAGGCACTTGTTTTGGAGACCCTTTGGTAGGATATAATACAGCAAATTTGCCTCCCAGAAGGTCAGTATGAAGATCCTTGTTTATTACTTCACCTATCAGATGACAAAGTTAGTCTCATGACTAAGGACTGGACTTAAATTTAAGAGATCTGAAATTAAGTTTTCATATTTAATTTCACAGCTGCCACACACTCAACAAAGTCAGTCATCGCTCTTCCTGCCATTTGTACATCTTGCCCCTTTGGACTACAAACTTTTTGGGGCAGAGACGCTGTCTGTCTTGCTCAGTGATGTTCCTATATGCACTAGGAACACTTTCAAACGCATTAACACTATATGCACTCTTTCACTTGCTCACCCTAATTTTTTTCCTACAGCAAAAGATTCTATTTGCATATAAGTAAACTGAAAGCTAAATATTATTCCCATTTAGAACCACATGGACAACTACTTCTTCTCTGATAATATTAAAGCCAATGATCTTACCAGCAGATCTGTGCCTCCTTGCAGCCTAAGTAACATGTTCTCAGTTTCTACTTCAGTCTACCCTACCGACAGACAAGCAGTAATCTTTTTGACTCTCATGAGACCACAGCACTAAGTTTTTATATGGTAGTTTAAATATTACAGATAAAATCCTGTTTGAGTAGCTAATGTTTCTGGCATATTAGGCAATTTTTCTGTTACATTGGATCTATTCCGTTATATGCTATGATGCTGATCACAAATTTCTACCAAATACAATTTCAGATTATATGGCCAAAAACTATGGATTTTCTATTTATACCTGGTTTGTCAGATGCTCTTTAGAGAATCTCAGTAACAGACACATTTATTCTAATAAGTTCAGGTTTCAGTTCAACTAGAAGATGTAAAGAATCACATTTTTCCACAGTGCATGACTGGGACTCCAACTGAAGTCAACAAGAGCCCTGCAGGCACATCTGAAAGCAGCATTTGATCTATAATCACATTTATTGGAATACAAGCACATAGAGGCCCTGTCTTACTACACTGAACATATTGGGAAGATGTCTATTGCAAAGAAAATAGAATTAGAACCCAATTCGTGCAGGATACTGTGGCTAGTGCCATGCCATCAGCTTTTAGGCAGAGCTCTCCAGTGTATTAGAAGAGGGTGTTTCTTAATCGCTAATGGCAGATCCATTGTTTGAGCACATTTCTGCTTTTATACAGAGGAAATATCCCCATGTACAATGAAAAGAAAAATGCTAAAGACTTTTGAGAGTAAGTGTATTAGATGATTCAATTATTACACACAGATGTGGTGCAAGTACTTACCTGTATGTGTGTTACAGAGCTCAAAATAGACAGCAACACAGAGTTAGGTTCTGCAGTCTTATACACCCTACGTGAGCAAAGATTTGGTTTCATTTGATGGCCCTACTGTGTGGAAAACCGGCTATGACACTGCCTTGGGGGGGGGACAGGACACACGACTCAAAACAAGGCTTCTAGTTTACAGAGGTAAAAAAAGAGGGAAAAAAAAGTATTTCCTTTAAAGAGACTGCATTCTTTACAGAGAAAAATAATTACTGTACCTAAAATAGCTCTAAAGAACACCACTTTAGCATACAAAATGGGAAACTCTGAAGCTCCAGGATATCAATTTCTTTAAAGATATTTTGAAGAAAGTTTAGTGCTTATCCAACCCAAGTGCCAGCACTGGAGACCTGAGTCTTCGATTTCCTCACAAAAGCAGGCGATATCCCTGCAAGTCCTCATCACACTGACTTCCACGTTAGTATTTTATCCACATGCCTCTATTCTGTGCATGGAGCAACACTTTATGTCTTGGGGACATAAATCCATTTCTTGCCTCTACACTAAGCTCGCTCTCTCTGCTTCAAACTAAGTGCTTGGCCCAGTCTTTCTAAAATACACCAGTGATGGGGACCGGGATGGCAACCAGCAATCTGCTTCACAAAAGCAACCAAGGAGGCATCTCGTGGTAACAAGTCTCAGAGAGTTCTGGTCCAGAAGGCACCTGAATCAGAGACTTCGAGGGCCAAGTCTTTCAGCTGCTAATCCACTGAGCCATGCTGTGGTGGATGGTTTGTTGATAAGTAATTACAGGCAGCTCCAAACTGCCACAAGTATGGAAATTACAATGAATCATGTAAAAGCCTGTTATTCAGGGGGTCTTGATTCAAGCAGAGTAAAAAGACATTATTTTTACAGAGGACCATACCAAAATACAAAATTAATTGCCTCCCTCATACGGAGACAAAAGCAGTTGCTGGTTTATACCTTATTAAGTACTATGAACAAGAACAGGAGTCCTGTGCTCTCTCCAATGACTTCAGCTTTCTCCCAGAATGGAGACTGCCACGGAGTGGCACTGTTCACAGATACCAGTGTGCACAGGAGAGTTGTCACAGCAGGAAATTTTGGGTTAGCCTGTTTCGTAGCCCTCTTAGCATCAGTCCCCATCTGGAGACCCCCACAAAATACTTTTCTGCATTCTACTATCTTTTTCACTGATTTAAATAATTCCATTATCTCCACTGCTGGCCACAATGCTTTTATTTTCTTTTTAGAATTTAATACAGCAGTGCATGATGCAGCAGTGACACATCCCCAAACCACAGACATGTAAAAAATGAGGATAGACAGCAGTTTAGATGATCTGGGCAGGGGGTCTTGCCCTAACAGACATATGTGACATGCTCTCTTGGTGGCACACACTCACATCCATCTGTTGAAATGGAACTGAGCCCACTGCACTTCCATCGTCCTGTTTTTAGTTCATATGCACCATGTAAACTCTGGGTTCAGCAGGCAGGGCACACAGTGCTGCGAATCCTAAACCTAACTTCTATTGTCGGCATGGAAAACATTGCAAGAATTCTCACTGTGGGGAAGTGGAAAAAGGAAACATGAAAACAACCACCAGCCCTGGGGTCCTAGGAGGAAAGCAGATCTTTCCAATAGGGAAGCAACAGATTGTGAGCATTACAGCGTTCGGTTTAATTTCTTGTGGTCAGTGAATTCAGCAAAAGCAAACTGAAATTTTTTATATGCCCACAGGCTCCTGTAATTAGACCTCAGGAATTATCACTTTGTCTTCCACTAGACACCAATAAACAGCCAGATTAGTCTTAGGAGCTATGAGGAATAAAACGTAGTTTTCACACATATTTCTACATGAGAAAGAAACTAAATTATTTGGAAAGCAACAAAAGGTAGTAGCCAGAGAAAACACAGCACCTGTAAAGCACTAGCAGGTCACAGTGACCCATATACAACTGATTTCCATTACTGTGAGCCAAAACTTGTAACCGTTTGCCCTGAGAGTGTGAAGAGGTATCAGAAGGAAGTGTGAACATTCCTGTGTGAGGATTATGAATCTGCATTAGAAGAGACTCAGCAGAGAGGGAAGCTCAGGGCTTTCCCTGCATAGTCAGTAGCATAAAATTGTTTCCCTTCTTCCATAGATAACTTGGCAGCAACGTTTGTTCAACATTAACTAAGTGACAGTGGCTGAGAGAGGAGCTAAAGCCCAGCCAGGGCAGCACCACACAGCTTGAAATACCTTTGCAATGCAGATTTAAGACTCCGTGTTCTTCGTCCCAGACTTTGCTGTCATTAGTGTAAATAAAGGTTTGCAACAGCTTTCTCCAGCTAGCCGTAACATGGTAATGTGGCATTAATAACTTAATACAGTAAGTATTAACTGAAAGACAATCAGTATTGGCACAATGTTTACATTTGCAAACCATTACAGAGTATAGTATCTCCAATTCTTATCCTGCTAGTAATTCAGATGTGGAGCTCATTACACAGCAATTGACATTTCCCTTCGGAACCTGCACCCGGCTCTGCATGGGCCCTGTGCCTGCCCAGGGCGACCAGCCCCTGTAACTGCTCGCTGATTTAAATTCTCTGCAGGACAGCCATGGCATTTAGCTCACTTCAGGCTGCAGCTACTGTTTCAAACACCATATCCGAAAAGCTGCAAGGGGGATACTGAAAGAGGGGCCTCCCATAGCACCTACCGAAAGGATGCAGGTCGCCCAGCCTTGCTCTCAGGCCCACCTCCCCAGCCCCACGCCTCTGCGCTAACTTCTGGCAAGGCAGGGCGCGACGCACCGGCCCTGGCTGTTGGGATAATTTAAGTACATTTACTTACAGACTCGGGTGCAATTATTTAGCTTTAGCACCACAGCGACAGTCCCGCCCATGATGGGTGGGGGTCGCGGTGCCCGACCCTACACCGAATAGCGGGACTCGGGGAGCCGCGGCCGGGCAAGGGAGAGGGGCGCCCCCCGCCCGCGCCCCGCGCCCTACCTGACCCGTGCTGCTGGCGGAGGATGGCGGCTTGCCCGGGCGGCGGCGAGGCGGAGGAGGAGGCAGCGACGGCCGCCGAAGCGGTGGCGGTGGAGGCAGCCCCCTCGGCCGGGGGCGGCNCCGCCTCGGCCGCCTGCACGTCGGGCGGCGCGAAGCGGGAGAGGACGCGCAGCAGCGCCTGGGCCTTGTGCTCCTGCGTGTCGCCGTCGCTGTAGTCCGCCACGCGGCACTCGTAGACGCCCTCGTCCTGCCGCCGCACGCCCGAGAGCCGCAGCCGGTGCGAGATGTCGTTGCCCTGGACGCGGACCGTCTGCAAGAGAGCGCACCGCCGGGCGCCGCCTCAGCAGCGGCCGCCGGCCCCGCCGCATCCCCCTTCCCGTCCCCGGCAGCGGCCCCGCTCTCCGCCCTGCAGCCCCGGCACAGCTCGCTCTCGCCCCAGGTACGTGTCTCTGCCTGTCAAGAACACCGAACCTGGGCTAATTCCCTCCCAAAGCACCGGACGTTTAAGCCCGCACCCCGCTGTTAAAGCCCCGCTTCGGGGTCACAAGGGGCCGCCCGGGATCAGCCCCTGCTTCCCATCATCCCCGCGCCACCGCGCACCCCTCACCGCTCTGCCAACCCCACCTCCCCCCGCCCGCCCCCAGCCTGGGGGTCCTCTCTCCCCTCTCCCGCTGCCCAGATCCGCACGGAGCCCCGCAGCCGCCCCGGGTGCCGGGCAGCCTCCAGCCCGCACGAACCGCCCCGAAGCCGACACCTGGGGAGAGAAAGCCCGGCACCCCGGGGGGTCTGCGCCCCGCGCCTGCTGCAGCGGGCCGGGCCCCGCTGGGTGTAGTGCCACCCAGCCCAGCCCGAGGACGTGCCCTACGGGCCCGGTGCAGGCCGCGCTCCGCCGGGAGGGAACGGCCCCAGCCGCGCCTCAGCACCGCGGAGAGGGGCCGGCGGCCGCCTCGCTGGGGCAGAGGCAATCCCGGGCCCGCATCAACGGGTAAGGGGCTCGTTTCCTGCAGGACAGGGAGAGAAGGGGGTCGCCACAGGTCGCCTGTGGGGTTTGCGGAGGGCAGGGAAAAAAGCAAACTTCTGATCTGGCCCACAGTCCTTTTCAAACGTGGCTAAGGAAGGGCTGTAAGGCAAGCATCACCTCCTCTCGATTTGCGAGGAACGAGACATGACTGCTAAACCAGCAACAGACGGTAACGGTTTGACTGTGCCACGACACACCGAGGAGAGGAAATGTGCCACGCTCCCACTGTGCTGCAGGAGCGGGGCTGCCAGTGAGACCAGCTGCATTCGTGTGTCAGGAAAGGAGGGGGGCATGCAGAAAACCCCACGCGCATGGGAGGAGGGGTGCGCACCGCCCAGCTCAAGCTGCACTTACGCTGATTTTGGTTGCATCCTTATTTGTTACCTAAAAGAACAGAAAAAAAGGGGGATTAGACTCAGCTCTGCCAGCACATCAAAAAGATGCTCATCTTCCCACCCCAGTGCAAGGACAGGACACGGACAGATGCAACTTTCTCCAATTGCCGTTCACACAGCCCATGCGTGGCTGGGGGGAGTTCCCCAGGCACCGGGAAGGCAGTGAACCAGTGCTCAGCTGGGGGGACTGTTTTGGTAAAGCTCCTGTGGTGGCCACAGAAATGCTGCCTTCACCAAGGGTGTGAACAGCAGCCAAAGAAATGCTTGTTGCATGCCGTGCTGCTCACAGTCACTGACAAACACTGGGGAAGCCGCTTTGCTAGCGGTATTAGCACAGTGGTGAAGTACTTGGGCAGGCTGGATCCTGCACTGCTCAAGGCAGAGCTTCGGTCCTGAAACATCCTGGGAGCAGGTATCGCTCAGCAGGTTTCATACTTGGTTATTTTTTTTTTGTCTGCAGCCAACTACTGTAAACCTAAGTGATGCCTCAGATCTCACTGATGCGCCTCCCAGGGAGATGGTCATCATTCTCCAGGCATGCCCTGTCATCATTTATTGTAAAAGCAACTCACGGTTTTTATATAAGGTTAAAGAAGACATTTAAATCCAAGCGATTTATTTCCCTGTCTGACAACTGACTTACACTTTCCCCAGCTAGGCGGCATCACATTAGCTCAGTGTCTATATGCTTTGCATCTCTATTTGAGCTCTGCAGGAAAACAAGCGTGCCACAGAGAGGGGAGCTGGCACAGGCACGGAGGCTGCCGCGAGGCACCCTGCTGGCGCAGGGGCCGGGGGGCTGGAGAGGATGACGTGCCCTGCGCACTAGGGCAACACGGCCTGGAAATCCTGCTTCACCCCACTCCTTGTACAGCCCTGTTTGGCACCAGCACGGTATCTTGCACTGGGGGGTTGCTGCAGAATGAACTGGCTTATGTTGGGGAAATGCAGCTGAAAAATTTAGACTAGAGCCTACCCTCACGCCAGGCAGCTTGCTAGGGGGAGGGGAAAGGACACGCAAGATTTAACTCTGCTTCATGCATTTTAATTACTACGTCCGACTGTCTGAAAATGTCTTGCTGAGCACTCGATATGGACACAGGTCTGTACTGCACCCCGAGAAACTGTGTACATTTGTATATGCAGATTGATATGTACTTAACATACCAACAGAGAGGTGTATCCCTCATGCCTTTATCGGCTCTATCAGTGAACAAGCCTTTTACAACAATTACAATGAGCTCTTCCACCTTCTACAATTCCTAGCTCAGCCCACAGAAGCACTGTTTTTTGCTTGTCCCCACTTCATACTACAGCTATTTTTGACTGCCTATCTTGGGTCCTCATTGCTGATTTTGCAGCAGGACATTTATCATTTTCTATTTACAATCCTTAAAGCACTGACATTTTTTCCTGAGGTGAAGTCCCCCATGGTGCATGCCCTGTCCTCCTCTGTCCCGGGGGGTGGGCAAGGGATGCTGGTGCTTCCAACCTGCCTTCTCGCTGGCACTGGGTAGAGGAAGCGCTCTCCTCTCTGGGACTGCTGAGTTTATTTTGATCACCCTCTGAGCATGTTGCACTCGATGAATAGATGTATCTCCGTATCTCCACAGCGCTGTATTACCTTGCTCCTGCTGCCGGGGACACTGATGGCTAATTCGTGTGCAAGTTCTCTGGCTGGTTCTTTAAGGTACCACCACTGGATTTCCAAGGAGTAAGAGGTGGATCCGCTGGCTCGGAAAGCACAAGGCATCTCAATATCATCTCCCTCCCTAACAGTCACATCTTTGGGAACTTCAGTAAAGGTAGCTGGGAGGGGAAGATAGAGTTACAAGGGCTGGTTATCGGGATTGAATAAAAGACAAGATCAGTCTTTCTCCGTGTAACGTGAGCTGTTTCAGCTCAAGGGCTAGGCGCTGACCGAGACACGATACGCGGAGCATCCAGACTGCGCGCCCAGGGCAGGGCCGAGCAGGTCCCCACCACCAGCGGAAAGGGAAAGTTTGAAGAGGATCTTAAAAACCCCTCGTCCTCCCAGGAAAGCCCTCGGCTGGACACAAGGGCACCAGCGTCTCATGCCCCCTCCCCCAGATCCGGCGCGAGGACTGACTGTCCCGGGCTGCGCGCCCGCTGCGCCCCGCTCCGCTCCGCGCCGGTGGCTGCGAGGCGCCGAGCCCGCGCTGCCGGCAGCTGCGGCCGCAACAGTGCCACCTTGTTCTGCAAAAACACCCCCCGGGCAGCGCTCCCCGCCCCCAGCCACCAACACTTCCACAGGAAAAAGCGGCGGGGAGGACGGGGCTCGGAGCAACTGCCGGCAGGAGCGAAGCGGCTGGGGCTCAGCTGCGGACAGGGCGGCGAGCCCCGGCGGCACCGGAGCCCCACCGCCTCCCGCCAGCAAGTTGTGCCCGGAGCGGCGTCTCACCGCGGGAAGAGGCAGAAGTTTCCTACTCACCGGTGACGATGAACAGCAGAGGTGCGTTGAACATCAGGTAACAGAGGGTGCAGAAGAGCCCCCGATTTCCCATCTCATCTATGTGGGCTGCGGGCGGGGGCCGGGCTCGGGGCGCAGCCGGGCACGCCTCAATCCATCGCACACAGCGGGGCCGCGTCAGGGCTCCTTCCCAAAAAAGCCAAAGCCACCCGACTAACCTTGGTGTGCGGGGAAGCAAATATAAAATCCACAGCCGGCTGCTCAAACTCGCTCGCAGGTGGAAGCGACGTTCCTGGGAATGAAGCAATAAATCTCGTCCCGGTGCTTTGCTCCGCCGTGAGCGGGGTTCAACTGCCCTGCGCTGAACGGGGGCTCCCGCTGCCCGCACGCGAGGAAGCGACGCCGGGGTCCCCTCCGAGACCCATCACACTGACAACTCTGCTCTCGGAGCTCGCAGCAAGGTCCGGCGAGGCGGCAGGGACGGGCCTCCTCTCCCCTCGCCTGGGGAGCGCCCGTCGCGGCCCGGGCTCTGCCCCCGCACCGGCGGCACGTCCCACCCGCCGCTCCCCTCCCGGGCGACGAGCGGCCCNCCGCGGGGGTTCGCCGGGCAAATCGGTCTCGCCGGCGCTCTTGACATGTGCGTCCCGCTTCCCGCAACATCCCAGAGTCGCTCCAGACGCAACGATGGAGTACGTGACTGAAGAGCGATAAACTGGGCTGCTCTCTGCCGGCGTCCCGAGCCGCCTCCGCGGCTCCTCTCGGGGAGCGCGCCCAGAGCTGAGCGCTCAGTTGCTGTCGGGCTTCCAAACTCACTATGTTTATTACTTGCTAAAATACATCAAGGGATCCCCCTCCCCCCCCCGCTATTGATTTAGAATACAGTATCATAAAAAGAAAATGTTTCTGCGGATCAGCTGTTTCGCAGGCAAATGTCCCAATTAAAAAATAGAAGTGCTCCACAGTCAAGTCAGTGAAGTCATTACAGTGAGTTACAGTCACAAGCAGTTTGATTTTTGCAGTAAGTAATGTGAGGGAGCTGTATTTTAATAAATTTGAGGTGCCTTTCTTAAATCTTCGCCTTTTTTTTTTTCCTGAAATTCCATTAAAAGTCACCATTTTATTCAGCCACAACTTCATTTAATCACTGGGATGGCATGGGAAGTGTGTTTTATGATCCGCAGAAAATTTCCTTTATATTTTTAATAGTTTCATTCTGTACCAGAATGCAAAACTGGATACATGAAGATTACTATGGAACAAATTATTTAGAAACATTCACTTTTTCAATAATTAAGTCAGAGCAATTTTTAAATGGGTGCTACTATGTAGCTTCCCGGTAACTCCCTGTCTGGCCAAACTGACTGCTGGAGGCTTAAGCGGTTGGGCCCTGCCAGCTGCTGCCTCCTGCTTGGAAAACCCATCCTATGGTTTCCACCAGGAAGTTTCAGTAAAATTAATGGGATCCTGAAGAATACTGAAACTGCATCAAATCAATACTTCCTGTTGGAATTTTTTTTCTTCAGCGCATTTTCAGCCATTCCTACCAATCATATCACAATTTAAATCCTGCAATAGTCCTCTGGTAGGTCTACGACAACTTGCCTGAAGAGCAACTCCTTGCCTTTCTCCCGTAGTCTTTACTGGGAGCCTAAATCCTGCCAGCCTGAATCCTGCCAGCAGGCAGAGCCCGGTCTCCCAGGCAGGTGGAGTCAGCCCCCACCAACCATAAAAGCTTTTATTGTAATAACTATTAAACACCATTCAATCGAATAGTCTAATAATCACTTACGCTTTGCTTTTCCACCCAAAAGCTCAGTGTGCTTCATGCAGTAAGTAAGCATCATTATTTCTTTTCACATATGGCCTTAAGCCATGTAGTACTGCAGTGGGTTTTATTACCACCTTGCCAGAGTCCCGGCACAGCGCTGCACCTACCCGGCCGCAGGAAGGCAGGGAAAGGCAATCACGACAGACATACCTGAGGGAGTAAATCCAGCAGCCTCTCCGCTCAGCAGCAGAAGTCTTTCAGTCAAATCCCAAGAATGGGTCCTCTGCTAGTGAGGCAATTCCACTACTTTGTGCCCTCAGCAGCAGGATTGATTAGAAAACTCCTAATGGATAAGCAGAATCAAAACAGAAGAAATTTTTATATCAAATTACTAGTGAAAAATCATATATGAAAAACTTTTACTTAAGTTTTTATTAAAATTGATGTTTAAGAATTTCTTCTGAAATTGCAGCATTGTGAAAATTTATAAAGGCTTGGAATGTAAAAATACCCAGTTTATATTAAGTGAGTTTTGTTTCTTAGATATAAAAAATAAGTAATAAAAATAAAAAGAAAAGGCAAATGCATTTAAACTTAGTTCTATTTTAATAAATCTAAGGTTGTTATTGTAGTAATAGTGTTGCTGAAGTGAAGACAGTTTTAGCTTAAGTGTCCCTCGATTTATAACATTAAACCTTCAGTTCTACTGTATTTACTACCCACCACATTTGATTTTATATGTAGCAGCTGAGCACTGAAGCGCTGATATCTTTGTATTCAATTAAAGTAAGGAATTAGGAACACAAGCGTGTTTTTCACAGTCTTAAGTTAGAGTAATAACAAGACTCTTTTTATGTTCTCCTCTTCTACTAAAATTATAATGGGGGACTATTGTGCTCTACACTGACTAGCAAGTACTCTGCGCAAATCATTTTGCTCTTAGGATCATAACAACATTTGAAGTCATTTATTGATTCAATCCTGTCAGCAATAGGGACTTCCGCAGCGCAGAAGCTTTCACCAGCCTGCACTTGTACCCTGAGCAGGTGATGAACGGCAGGAATATCACAGGGAGAAGCTCCTTTTGCAGTTACTGATCCTGTAGCATCCTCCACACCAGAGATTCTCAGTGAAATCAGGGAAAACGTTCAGATGCTTAACGTGAAGGCTGTGTTTTGTTGATGACTGTAATTTTTTGCTGTAAACTGTAACTGTCGCTCAGATATTACATTAAGCTGTGTGGCAGATATGTAACGATGTTTTACACACAGGCAAACTGAAATTGGTTGTTTTTATGGAGAAATCCTATGGCATTTTCACAGCTTTCAACTTCCAAGTCAGATTCTAGAAGAGAAGATTCTCTCTGCTGTAGGATAAGCCAAAACACAGGAGCATTTGTTCTGGCAACAGGACTCTTAGTCACTTTATTCACATGACTTCATCGCTAAGCCATCCCCTAGGAGATGGTGGCAGGGAGAAGTTCTTAAGTCCCACTCAAGGCTCTTGAGCACCTTTCCAGGGAAGCCAGAAGGAGTCTGGAGGGACCATTGGACGAAATCAGCAGAATTCCTCCTGAAGGGACAGTCATCTTTGTCGTTTCTTAGTCCCATTCTCATACTCCACTATTAGCCCAAATCCTCCTTTGATATGAAATGCAAGAGCATCGCTGACCTCAGGAGGTGATGACGATTAACAGCAGATGAGTATCTGGTGCTTTAAGCAGACACTGGCACTTACGGGACTGGTAATGGGAGACTGCTTTTGCTGTTGCTGGACCATGTTTTATAGCAACTCATGAAATCCCACGAGCGATTCCAGCACTGTGTAGCTGATGACATTTAAGAACATTTCTCCCTGTAATTTTTTTAAATGACTAGCAACTCCATTATTTGAATAACCGAAATACTTTCTAATGGCTGCTTGAGAAGCCTTTAATTCATACCCTGCTGTTTGGACTTAATCCATTCAGAAATTAAAACAGTGCAGGTCACCTTTGAAAAGGAGAAAGCTGCAAAAATATCCAATTTTACACATACAAAGCATATGTGATGAGACATTTACTTTGTGTTGGTGTAAAAGAGCTGTAACATACCTGACATGTCACGGTATTTCTCCCATATTTAAGCAACCTTCATCTCTGCCCTAAATCCTCTGGCAGAAGTAAGTCCTGTTCAGCACTCTATTCTTAGATTTTTGTCAGGGTTTTTTCTTTCTCATTTTTCTCATTAGACTGACATGCTTTCATAGTCACAGGGGCCAGTTTTGCTCCTACTGATAGAAAGGAAATGCTTTTGCAAATGACTCCTGTGAACACGGAGGGCAGTCCTGGCCCTCCGCTCCCGTGGTGGAGCAAGCAGTGCTGCTGCTCCAGCTCCCAGGCAGTGTTCAAGCAAACTCTGGGCCTCAGGGTGCCTCCCCAGGAACCTGAATATGCTGATGGCATGCTGACTGGCTTCTGAAGACTGTATTATCTTTAGAAAATAGGTGAGGGGCAGAAGCGAATATTGGATGTAAACAAACAAACAAAAAAGCAAAAGAGAGAGATGCTAAAATGTTCACATCTCTGCTTCCAGCACAGTGACCTTCACTGTGGAGCTTCTGCCTCAGAGTAGCTCATAACAACAGGCTGGCAACTGCCAGCCTGGTTGCCTTTAAAATGTCACTGGTTTAACATCAAATCAAGAGGTATAATTGCATTTTTCCTTCCTTCTCTCCACCCCCTGAATTCCAGTCCTGATCAGGTCCAAACCAAACTGACAGCGTATTTGTGTTCCCATAAGAAGTCTGTAAAAGGTCATAAAAGCTGCAAGTTCAAACGTCTGGACTGTTTTCAATATACACGATGACTTTCCTATTTCCCATCCGCAAGCAGCGGGCTGCACTGTCTTGAAGTTATTCCAGGATCCAGGTGATAAGCAGAAGTCTAACACAGTGTTTGAGAAAGAACTGATTGGTCTTGCATTAGGAAATTCAGGGTTAAAACTGTCAGACTGTGCTTTAGTTTATTCATCCTTCCTCTGGACAAGTGACATTTCCACCAAAAAGCTTCATTTTTCTTTCTCTGAAACTGATTAAGGCAGAAAGCACGCTTCTGCATTCTGGCTAGGCATAGTTCTCACTTTATGCAGCAAATGCATTTTTAATTGCCTTCAGTTTCTACTTTATCTAGCTTTCTTATCCGATATTCTTTGTTAAACTATCTAACAGTATGAGACAGTCATGCAGGAATGTACAGAAAGAGAAGGCAACATATATTCATAATAATGCAGCAACAGCTCATCTTCTAGTACACTGTGCCTACAATAAAATCAAAAGCAGTCAGAAAATCAGATTACTCCACACCGTAAAATTTATCTGAAATTTAAGGCGGATAGCCTGTTTTAATAAAAGACATGATGCTGGCTGCCTAACACTTAGACAGGAGTATAAGATGGCAAGAGAAGACAACATATAAAAATTGTCATCTGTCAGGTCCATCTGCACGTGGGGTTGCCATTCGTCAGCTCATCCTGCAGCACATCAGAGCTGCTGCACCTCCACTGCTCTGTGCAACCCCTGCATACGAAAAGGGATCTAGTAAATTTATTGGGAAGAGCTTGAATGAGGTGCATCACCCAGAGGCAGAGTAGCAGACTAAAAGCCAGCTCAACTCAGTCTTGGGAATTACCAAAAACCCCCTGCTTTGCAGAAGCATACTAAATACCAGGAAGCAGCCAAGCTCCAGCATTGCCATGAGAAGCTCTGACTCCAAGAGGTGCCAGCAGTGCCTGATGGTATGGAGGTGAGTATTGCTTGCCTCTGAAGCGTCTCTACCTACATACCCTGGTTAGTCCCTTTAAGTAACATATTTATGTTTAACTTACACCAGGATCTTTATAAACTATATTAGACCACCGTCTCATAATATCTTCTATCTTAAAGATAATTATTATAAAAAAATATTTTATAGATTATAAACTAAGACTTGTCCCTCTTCTGGGAAAAAAAAAAAGTACTATAATCATCCTTTGAAAGAGATAAACACATTGACAAAACTCAAAATACTCCACATTTGGGTCTACAAAATAATTTTAACAGTTGTTTACCAACATCCTGATTCATCACATTCTTAAAGCAATATAATTAATGGGGAATTGAAGCCAAAACATTATTAATAAAGACTGAAAAAAGAATTACTACAATGTTACTAAAAAACAGACCATTATGTTCAAGAGAGAACATGGCTGAGTTATGCAATACCCTGTATTTCCCACTGGGCTCACAGAAACTAGTAAGGTCTCTCACACAGAAAACTGACATATATTTGACCTCACAGAACTCCCCGCACCTCATATGGAAAAAAATCCATATAAAACCCCAACAGATCAGACAAGATCTGCAGCAACCTCTTAAACGCATAGGCCTCAGTTCTGCAAGTGCTTCTGTGTGAGCTGCAATATAAGTGCCTCAGCAATCTGCCAGCTCCTAATGTAAAGGGTGAGGAGATGAACCTACTGTGAAAGACTTTAAAGAAGAATACGTGTTTTCCGTGTGTAAAACTGGAGAGTTTGCTTTACTTTTTAAAAAAGCTAAGATTGTTTCTCCCTTCCTTCTTACTCTTTTCATTGCCAGGATCACGCTATGCTAGGCTGTCTACTTGTACCCAGCTATAAAATCAAAAGAATTAGAAATTCAAGTCACAGCTATCCAGTTTTTCAAGAGAGACTCAATGGATGACTGGAGAATTAGTATAATTACTGCAACATCACAGATACTAAGCAAATAAGGTCTGCTTAACTAGAGGTGGCAAAATGAGTTTTATTTGCTTAGAATGCATTGATTTATTTTCCTTTTTTTTTTTAATAATAAATACTTGATAAACTATTGGAAGAAAAAACATTGCTGTTAAAAAGCCACTTCTTGCATCCCCCCGGTCAAGAGCTGAAACTAAAGCTAGTATGAAAAAATTTTTGATTAAATGTGGTTGCATAAAGTTTCCTGATTTGGCTGCGAGGTAGCTCACAAACAAGCCACTATAGCAGAGAGGGTACTGCTCTTGCAGAAGAAGTGATGAAGAAAGCTGAGCCAGCAAGACTTCCAGCATCCTCTGCAGCATGATGGTCTCTGTTTCCTGGCCTCACCACAACATTTATCCAGGCACGGGGCGTAACCTTCCTGTGCTCACCTGTGGGCCTTTTGCCAGGACCAATTGTTTTAATAACAGTTTGACATAAAATAGATTTCATTTTATATAGATCTATATTTCTCTCTCTCTCTAGAGTATATATCTAGATAGTATTCAGAGTTGCTGTGCTTTAAATGATTTACAAGATTTTCTACATTAAATACCTTTATAAATGCCACTTAAGCTGTGAGAACGTAGGGGAATACTCCAAATGGATGCAAGTTACTGCAGCTGTCAGCTAGGGATTTAAGTACATAGCATACCAACATACTGTGTCTTTGAATCACGGGTGAGTGAGACAGCAAGAGAAAAGGTGTTGAAAGTGTGAATCTGGCTAGTTGATAAAGCCAAAATCATGACCTGTGTTAAATCAATGCAATCAGAAAATGTACAGAAACCCCACCTTTCCAACTAATTCTAAAACATAAAAGGACAGAGTGTGAGAAAAAGAAAAGTTCAAGTAGAACAAGAATGTTATGCTATACATAAAACACACACAACATGGAAAATCGTATTAGGCACAAACATCTTGTATTAAACACACCATACCTGGGCTGATGCGCAGAAAGGCTTCTAAGTATTCTATTAATTTTCCTTTACAGCTCAAGACTGTATTTTTATTTTTTAAAGAACTATCTGCAGCTGCTCTCTGCCTAAACCACAAAAACCTATCCACTTAATAAAAGAATGCAACACAACTCATTGAAGCCAACAGTTTCAAAAAGCATCCATTAATTTTGGATGCTTCTGGTTTTAGATGTCTCCCTTAATGAGCCCGAATGTAAACATGCTCTTAATAATTCTGCCAAAACTAGGCTAATAAGTCGATGTCTTCATTTATCAGCTGAAACACCTGACCTCGTGCTGTACAGATGAATTAGATGCTCTGACTTAATCATTTATATTACTTTTCTTTATATGAAATAAAAAGAAATTTTGGGCCAGATTCCCTATTCTGTTCCCGTTCCTCCCATCTACGCTGGCACTGGGAGAAAGCAGCTTGGATGGAGATGCCAGCAGAGCATCTCTGCAAGCTGCAGCAGCCTGCCTGAAGGGGGGTCACCTCCACACCCCCTTCATCGCACTATGCGTTTGTGGAACGGAGAAGGGAATGTGAAAGGACGTGTATTTTTCGGTTAGCAGATAACCCTTTCATCAATAATGTATCTCTTCAGTCGGTTGGTGAATCAACCCGCTACCCACTGTTTCAGACTGTTAGAGACTACGGCTCCTAAATTAGAGTTGAAATGACTGTTTTGTTCAAGCAGGATCAATTACTCGCTAGTGTTTCCTCGCTGCTCGCTGTAGTTAGAAAGCCGCAGGGCTGACGCACGTGGAGGAGTAAGTGCTGAGCTGGGAGGTGACACTGTGGAAGTTTGGCTGTGGCCTGTTGATACATTAACATTTTATGGCCATGGTAGAAGGGACACAGACTGAAGAAAAATCCACCCAGAAAATTGAACTGCTTATCCCCCAAAAATAAAAGAAACCAGTCAGTGGATGTATCAGCAGATGCCGGCAGTCACTTGTGAAGGGCTGGGTCCAGAGCTCAGAAACAGGGACCACTCCAGCGAGTGACCTGGGAAACTGACAGACATGAGTGATGCCTTTCTCTTCTTCTCAACTTCTGGTTAGGAAAGTCAGACCCCACTCCTGGCCAGGATGAATTTTCTCTTGGGTAATTTTCCTGCAGCCCACAAGCCTAAAGAAATTTTTGCCAAAGGAGAAAGAATTGCACAGCCCCAGAGCACCAACAACATTTCAAGAATTTATGGGATTTAAGTCACTTGCGTGGTCACAAATGGCCCAGGAATAGGAGCCTCTCCCCATCCTCCAAAGAGATTGTGGCACCAGAAGACCTGGGGAGATGCTGCCACAAGCAAAGGAAAAAAGATGGGAACTGAAAGGCAGATTGCTCTTGATTCCACATCTTTTGTGTGCAGACTCTGATGTTTTTCTCAGTGTTCTCAGGCAAATGAGATTAAAAATAACCCTTTCTCACCTCCCTTCTCCCAAGATCTGAACTGGTTAACTTCTGACAGGGGTTTTCTGTGTCAGCCCTTTGTACAGATTCTAATAGGGAACACCAAAATCCACACATTTTCTATGTGTGGATCAGTCGTTGTACATTACAGACTGGTAACTAATAATTAATTTTCAGCAGACAGGAGCCTGTCAGGTGGAACGAGGGTGGGCAGAAAATATTGGCTATAGACAAAGCCCAATACTTAGATGAGGTATTGAACATATGGGAAGACGGATTCAAGAAAATGCTCAGGAGAGTTTGACTTTTACAAAAATTTAAATGAGGTTTTGCTAGTTTAAAATAATGATAATGACCACTGTAGAAATACTCAAGTTCCAGCAACTGATCTGCAAAAGCATCCTGGAAAAGGGTGTGGGACAAAAGATCTTCATGAAATGAATCCTTAGAGGTGAGCAAATAGTTCTAACAAAGTGCTTTGTGGACAAATAGTTCTATTTGCAGAGTTTTAGAAAAAAATTGCAACACACATTTGTTCAAAGTGGCTCCTGTTAGGGATAAGCATGTGTCTGACTTCAGATGCTTCCCTCTAAAAGCTCTACTGACTGCCAGGAGACTAATATAGGTGATAACACGTAGATAACAAAACCTGGACGCATAAATATGTTTCTCCCTTCCTTGTCTCTTAGGTGGGAAAGAGTCCTGATGCTCAGATGTGACTTTGCTCTGATTTAAGCCTTGAAAAGCCGGTGAAAATTTTTGAGCAGAATGATTATTTCTCAAGCTGTAATTCAGTCATGTCCAGTTCACTGCAGGCAGTCATTCGAACACAGGGGCAGGTATCCAGGTGAATTGGAAAGGACAGGCTTCATGGCATGCTAGGAATTAATTTGTGTTGCTGGGACTCAGGCTGTATGCATGACATTTGTGAAGTATTTCAGCTGGCGGGCAGGGTAACCACCGGCGGGCAGCAGTCACGGTGCCGGGGGACTGCAGCTCCAGCCCAGCTGTGCCAAGGCACGTTCTGTCCCAACCCCAGGGACCTACAGCGTGCTCAGATCAGCACCCACCTTAAGCATACTGCAACCAACAGGAAGAAGATAAAGGTACATATTTGATCAGCCACAGAATAAATCATATCACTAAGCAGAAAGGTATTTGAAATAAACAGTAACAACTCTATTAAAAATGCTAGAATTTGCATATTTACAGCTACTTAAGGCTTTTACTTCACTAATCTGAGATCAATCCACCATGTAAAAATAGATATTTGTTTAAATAAATTGACTACACTGCTAGTTAGAGATAGCGATTTCCATTGTTCAGAAGGTCTGCTTTATTTTGATCTTTTTTAGGAGATAATCCTCATAATCCTGTATAAAGTTGACTATAATATGTGTTCTTCCTTAGAGCTCTTTGCATACAGCAGCGATCCTGCTACCGCCCACTAGTTCCTGCTACTGTGGAGTTTAGGTTTTCAGGAGGAAACCGGGAAGCGGTTATGAAGATGTTAACGGCGGTGATAACGAGAATGAATTCGGCCACAATACTGTTAGCAGATGAACACTGAGAGGAAAACTCAAAGCACTGATTAGAGTTTTGTATCCCAGCAAAATCAGTATTTTTCTTACAGCTGTGTGTGCAGTGCTGTATTGCAGTGCTTCCAACTTAAGCCACAGTATGTGGAAGTTCAGTCTGTTTTCCCAGCATTATTATTCTGTGTATGAAAGATCTACATATGATGCTTTCTGCTTATCTATTTTTATTGCATCTTTCTTAGCAATAAAGCGTCTCTGAGCTGTGCTTTACACCTCAGAACATGTCCGTTGGCCAGATGGTTGCTCTAACAAATGGGGAGAAATGTCAGAAGCACTTTTGCATACCTGGGCAGTGAGGCGCACCAGTCCTGCTCCTCGCTGCCAGCGCCAGCCACGGCACGCCGTGGCCCAGCACACCTTGGTTTCTCGGCATGAGGGCAATAGGCACAGGGTCAAGGACCGTCCCTCCGGGGGTATCACTGTACTGGAGAGAGGCTGCTTTGCACTGGCTGAACTATCTGGCTGTGTCTCTGAGATCTGCTCCCAAAAGCCAAAACCTCAACAAAATATTTTCCGTGTTTTCTTCCTGGATGGCACACATGGCTTTTGCTATAAACACTACCCCCAAAATTTCAAAGATAGCTTTGAATTGGAAACTATTAGTTAGCTTTCAAAATCATAACCTTACCATGCTTCATCTTATACTGATTACCAGCATTACATTATCTGCTTGATAGAGTATCATTTTATCTTATGGATGATGATTCCTCACTGCTGCTTATGATTTTGTACAAAATACTTTCTGCTGTCAGGGAAGGCACCTTTTAAAATCCAACTTCATGGCCTCATTTTGTGGATGAGAAATGCCAAGTCAAATAAGCAGGACTGGCTGGCTAATGAGAGTCTGGTGAAGTGCTTCGCAGTGAATCACAGATTAGCTAATGGTTATTGAAAATCCTGATAATAACAAGCAACATCTTTTGCATTAGGAAGCTTTTCTGTTGTTTATAGTTTCTCTGTCAATGCAATACCATCAAGTCAAAATCAGATCTCTGGAAACCAGAGGCCTAAAGTTGGTGATGGCAGTCATGTCTAAAAGAAATCATGTTAATTCAATTTTTAAATAATTCGTACATTACAGCATGGACCTACAGAAAGGGGAGAGGTGCTGTGGGAAGGAAAAGGGGATCTGCTGGAATAATCTATGCCTTTCTGCATGTGTGAACAGTTACCAGCACCTAAAGCAACCCAGGGGAGGGATGGGCAGGAGAACTTGTTCAGAAGCCAAAAAAAATGAAGCTCTTTGTTATCCCACAGAATCACTGGGGTCACTAGGGAAGAATGAGGCCCTGGAGGGCAGAAGCACAGGAGATATTCACTCTCGGGGAAATACTCCATTGTGCCCAACCATCCTGGGAAGCAGCTGGGGGGAGTGACGGGTGGGACACAGGGATGCAAGGATGCAGGCAGCAAGGCCGTGGGTGGCCTCCTGAGTGCTGGGCAGCTGCACACCACGGGCTTCTCATGAAGCCTCCAAAAGGTCTCACCTTTTCAGGGGTAAAGTTAATATCAGAGATGATTAAAAAAGCAGGTAGATTTCTACCTCCAGTGTAACTGCTGTAATAACTTATGTTTTTAAGATACTGTCATCTTTGTTTAGCTTTTCTTGCAAGATATTTTTTGTTGCTGTTTTGGCTGTACTTGGATCAACCTCTATAGCCAGCAACAAAGAATTCAGTCTTTTTGGCAGTTATTTTTGACCTTTTCTTGAGTAATAGCTGATAGCTTTCCAGATTCTTTGTCTAATGGTAGAGGTTAAGCTAAGACTGTTCACCCGATTGCACTTGAACTTGTGGCTTACCTGGGTAGAAAAAAAAGCTGCACTTTTGACATAGAGCTGCTTCCAAAAACATTGAACAAGTGTTTGGTCTATAACTTTATATGCTATTAAGTTGTATTGCACAGAAATTTTTCCACAATATTCCACACAGACTGAAAACTGTCTTTGTAGTTTATGAAATGTTAATATCGTAGCATGAATTTATATAGGTGCATAACTAGAAATGATAGCCTGGGGAAAAAAATCTTATTTATGAAGTTAAATTTGTTAAATTAAAAATGCAGCTAATGACTCACCTTTTACTCTCTAAATATATTAGATGTCTATGTTTTTAGGAAATAATTGATAGGCTTCAGTATAACCCTGATAATACATGAAGGCACATTACACGAGCAAATGTTTTGGATGTGGTGAATCCACTGTTAATTATAGAAAGGCCTTCTTGCAAATCTAGGATACCATCTGTCCTAAAACTACCCTTTAGCTAGCTCTCTGCCTGCATTCTGTGCAGCTGTACTTTGCCATTGCACTCAAAATAAATAGGAGTATGCTACAGTACAAGTTAATGAACAAATGACAAATTACTAAAACTGTCTGACCAGATTATTCAGTCTCTTCATCATGAGTCAGAAATTCTACTTATGTTTCTTCATCATCTGCATTTACATGTGTATGCTCCCTCAAAGCATGCTTTTTTGTTGTCATTGTTATTACACATTTTAATGGTTGGTTAGATTTGTCAGATTTTTGCAAATTCAATGAAATGCCAGACAGAGAAAGCACATGAAACAGCACTGTTTCTACTGAAGAATTATTGTTATTTCCACATTTGACTGGTGTTGGTGTTGAGAGGCAGAGGGAAGGAAGAAGGTGTTCCTGATACTGTATGCTAATGCTGCCAAACTGAATGCCAAAAATCCTTTATATTTTGGACTCAACAATATTTTTGGTTTTATCCCTGCCTTTGGACTGGAGGCTCTGTGAGTCTTTAGTTTAACACTTTTTTGTGCAGAGATTGCATCTTATCTCCAGGACAAAGGACCACATAAAGCTTTGGTTTAGGTAAACAGTAATGGTGGGGATCTGTTACTGGAGTAGGACATTATGGAAATACCAGCTTGGAGTGGCATGGAGAGCCTGTTTTCTTCGCCCAGCTGCTCATCGTCATGAATCACCTCTCATGGCTGATTATCTGAAATTTTCTGGCAGGTGCTTGGTGGGCACTATAGCATCCGTGTTTAAAAAACCTGCCTTGCTCGTGCCCATAACTAATTCTTTCTAGATCTTTGGGGATGCTTCTCCCTTCAACCCAAGGAGTCTCTTCTATTCCTGTAACAAACCCTGGCTACTTTTTACATAAATGTTACTATTTACATTTGTTATGATTAGTAAGTGCAGAGGGTGTGAGGTCTGCTAATGGAATTGAGTGGCTCCTTACCCAACCATCTTAGCAGGAAAAGGCTTTCAGGGCACTTGATGTCGGCTAACTCCACCAGGGCCTTCTTCCAACTTGAGATGAGCCAGGAGTGTCGCACAGATGCATGTGTGAAGCTGTAGCCCCTGGCAGAGGCAGTGAGGGCCAACATACCTAGTGTATCTGAGTGGGTGGGACAGAGCAGGTTGGGGCAGATGGATTTAGTTCATTTCTTCCAAATTTTTATACAAAAATTGGATATTTTTGAACAGTATTTTAGAATTTATGGAGTTACCCACATTAGTAGCTAATAATCTCCATCCTACAGGCGCGATGGAGAAGCCCCTGTGATGAAGAAGAAGAACTAGCTCTTCCAAGTCTTAATTTCAGCCCCTTCATGTTATGCTCCTTTCCACATAACAGTATCTAATCACAGCATATGTGAATCAGTTCTGTCTCAGGGTCATCGTTTCCTCTGTTCTTTGACCCTCTGTAGATGAGAGCCTTTGCAGGCAGTCACACCTTCACTGGGGACAGACACACACTCACTGGTACTGCTAACAAGCAAGAGTGGACCTACGCACCACACTAGTCACACGCTGGCTTCCCTTTTCCATGGTCATCAGCTGAGTGCATTTTTACAGCCTATTGAAATGCACAAAAATACACTGTCCAATTTGACAAAACTTCCAAGTAATTATAAAGTACTTTTTGCAATTTCCTATGTAATATCCTTTCAAAGTTGTCCTGTTTTCTTTCTCTTTGAATGCATATTCAGAGCAGGCAGATTTGTAGGCACACAATGAGAAGCTGATTTTGAAAAGAGGTAAATAAATTGCACTGGCTGGAAAAGGGCTTCTTGCTGCCCTTTTATTATGATGTGCACACAACTTGCTACAAATTCTTTACTTTGCATTTCTATCACAAAGATAAATGAAATTGTCAATCCTGTTCACATTTCCTTTTGATGGCTATATAAAAGTAATAGCCAGGGTGCCAAAAAAAGCCTTCATTAATTCTTCTATTTATTAAGGTGAAAGGAGGACTATTTTGCAAACAAAGAGGAATAAACAGACTGCAGTGAAATTTCTTCTCCTTTTCCAGAGGATATACTTTCTGCATGATTCCTAACTTTAGGATGACTCTGAGCAGCTCTTAAAATGGATAAAAAACTTCTGGATTTCAGATTTCTGTAACTTTATCTCAGTGTTACACCACTCCAACACTAAACAGGATAAGTGAAATGCTGTATGGTAATGTTGAAATTTAATCCACGGAATCTGACCACACTTTAAAAGAAAAAAAAAAGCAAAAAGAAAAATTTTTAAATTGTATATTCATTGCACAGAGATGGCTAATATTAAAAAAATAATATCTCGGCACTGCTTTTTGTATGTGTGTGTGTCCATAAACGCATAGACATAGGTATCAGTGTCATTTCTTCAAAATCATCTTGGGAAAAGATGCCACTCATAAATGATTTTTACTGGGAGTAGTTTGGAGCAGAAGAAGCCCTGAGTCTTGCCACGTAGCTGACACAGAGTCTAACAAAACCTACTCTTCCTTGGCAGCACACGAAAATGAGTTACAGCCCAGCAGGACAGCAACAAGCTACCTTCAGTGCCACGAAGGTGAAACAGAGGAAGATATTTGCCATCACGGCTACTGCCAAAGATGAAAAACACTAATCACTTGTGGCTCGGGAAGGATGGGCACAAGTTGGAGGAGGAAGGGGGAGAGCAGAAAGTCCTCTTGGGGAGGCAGTAGAAAGGGAAAAGCTTAACATCAGGGAGGAAGGTCATGGAGAAGTGAGAAGGACATTGCACAGGCTAGCACAAGGCAGCCAGCCATGACACTTGCCCTCCAAGATGGTCATCAAGGAAAGGAGAGTTGGGGCCCTCTGCAAGGAACTAGAAGAATCAGATGGTTTCCACAGATCACCTCTGGAGCCTCTGCAGATGGGGGAAAATCTGTCTGCAGAGAGAGTAAATTCTTATAGTCTCAGATGCTTATGTGAACTTTGGTCCCTTACTTTTTTCACAGCACTGCTTTTTTTCCCTGTTGTTTAGTCATTACTGGAAGAGGAATGGGATTTATTAGATTCAGGTTTTGAGAAAAAAAAAGAGAGAAATAAAAGTTTGGAAACTCTGATAATTAAGATGGATAGATTTGTAAATCGTTTGAAGCTCACCAGCACTGTTGTCAGCTCTGGTGTGCTCTAACCTCCTGCCCTGCCTGGGAAGTGTTTGAGCAGAGTTTGTAAATGTTTAGGTGAGGAAGAAATCTAGTCCTCTATGGGACAGGGAAAGGGCAATATGTCCCTGAACTCCATGAGACAGGATCAAGTCTAAATTACCACGCTGAAGATGCCTTATTTGTCCTTCTTACGAGATGCAAAGGTCTCAGGACAATTAATTCTGTCTTTTTTATTGTTTCAGTGCGGAGCTTAAAACCCCTGACCTTTTATCACATCTATTTAGCTGTATATCTATGGCTCAGGAGACAATTAAAAATGAGATGCATGTTCTGTGTTTGGCAGAAAAATGCAGTACTAATTCATTTTCTGGCTACAACAGTCCAACTATGTTTAGTTTTTCCTTCTTGCATTCACATCTAAATCTACCTCCCCTTTTCCATTGCGTTTTACACAAATTTGCATCTATATGTGTTTATGTGTCTGTGTAAATCTTCAGAGTAATTTTGTACTACACTTCTTATTAGCACAGAATATATAAGACATTCTCCAAAGGTTTGAGTTTTCAGAATATAAAACTCTTTTGCTTGTTTAGATTTGGTTCAGCCTCCTCTAAACGTGATCATAAAGCATTCATTCCCAGACACTCGGTGGCCCACAAAGCGTGATATTGACTCCGCTCCTAGTGCAGCCGTGTGTAATGTTATTCACAGCCAAAGTCCCAAGCCATCTTTCTACTCCACTTTGAAGGAATCACTCTCTTTATCAGCGAAGAAAACAAGCGGCTTTTCTACTACAACATTCAGAAACCTGCCCTTCCATCTCTCTCCCTCCCTCAGTGGCAAGATGAACATCAGAGATGGGAGAAAAATAATGCCGTGTTTCCCAAAGCAATTAACTTTACAGTAGTCCAACTTTAACACCTTTGGACATAAGCACAAATGGGAAGAAAAATTAAAGCTTAGATTTACAAAACCATGAAAACAGCAGTAAACCGCTAGCAAAACAAGTGTTTCCTTATCATCAGCAAGCAAAGGGTTTAGCCACTGGGAGATGCTTTAAAACCTATTTTTTTTAAATCTACATAAACACTATTTCTGATTCCATGTGAAATTCAGATCCAATTCCAAAGGCTTCAGGAAAACCGGGCAGGAAAGCTTGAGATCTTGTTTGAAAACAGGAGGTATCTGAAAGTACAGCCTTCCCTAATGAAGCCACAATTTAAATATCAAGTTTTACACAAAGCAGAAAGATAGAGTCCAACCCACATCTTGAATCAAAACCAGCTGTTTTTAAAGATTATCCCTCATTTTTTTATTACTGTGTGTTTTGATAGATCTCATGCCAGCAGTGGATATGGTGAGAAGTTAGCCCTCTATGTTAACCAAGAGACTGGCAGGCTGCACTTCTGGTATTTAGCAGCGTTATAAACGCATTTGTGAGCGAGGTACTTAGTGACAAGCTATTCCCCATGACGGGAGACCACATGAGCCAGTGGATCAGCAGTGCTCAACCTGCCGCACTGCGTGCAGGACCATGCATTCCCCGATGCTTCACGTTTTCTAGGAGCTGACCTGGTATCTAACACGTGCACACTGCCCCAGCAACCATCCCTCCCTTGCGGTGGGACCCCAGTGTGCCCCGTGCGGCTGAGCGGCTCCGTCAGAAAAGGGGCTGCTGTGCAGCGGGCTGACGTGCTCAGGAGCAGCCTGTGGGGAACAGCCACAGCAGCAGCTCCAGCTCCATGGGCCCTGATGAGCTGGGGACACCTCCTTTGCTGTCACCCTGTGCAAATGCTCTCCTGTATTGAGAGAGGACACTTGGTAGATCTGATTAGCCTGTAATCTCTTCAGAGAGGGGACATCTTTCTGTCTGTTCACTCAGCCCTTCCTTAAAAGAGACTTTGACCGTGGTATTTGACCATGGTAAAAAGGACAACATGGAGGAACTGAGGCCCTGAAGCTTTCCCAGTTAGATTGCTTTTACTCTTTTTTTTTCTTTCAATTTTGGATTTTTTCTCTGTGACACTTAAAAATGACATAAATATTACGGGCTAGAGCTTGTCACCTGAACTTCTAATAGTACTGAAGCAGCAAAGGTGTCTGTGTTTAAAAACAGAGGACGCTCACCAGCTACTTGGCTGAATGTTCTTTGCCATGCAAAGCTCTGCAATATTTTCAGTAGTGCCTTATAATGTCAGCTTTCAGAGTATGATAAGGTATCTCCACGGTTTCATACTGCATCAGGTGGAAATCCAGCATACAAATGACAAACTCAGGAATATTTTACACAAAATTATTGAAATTTTTAAGCTGTTTCTGCTTTAACACAGAAAGTGGAATAGATTATATGGTATTAAAGCATTTTTTGGAAAGTTTTTACCTTTTGAAAGATCACTTAAATGAGGAATGTTATATTTATGGACTATTATATGTTTGTCCACCTGTACATTCCTCTCTATCACCCAAAAGAAAGGACTGTATGTCAGAACGGTCAGCAAAAATCAGGTTTGTTTGGTAATAGGGCTATATTCAGACCATGCAACTACCAATCCATACGAGATACCTCTTTTTACAAGAATATCACTCTCTTGCCTGCAGAGTGGCTCTGTACCTGATGTTCAATCATTATGTTCATTAGTGGTGAAAAATCCTTCAGGAAGATCATTCTTTTTAAAAGCCATATGCAATTGTGTGGCTAAAAAGTGCAAATGCCTTCAATTATACTAACCGTGCTTGCAAATTAAAGGCATAATAACCCATTTGCCTCTGTGTGAATCGGGTATTAGACCTAAAGTCAGTATTCATTTGTGTGCATCTAGGTAAAAAATAAAGGAGTAAAACACACACAGAAGCATAATGTTTAGAGTTTGCGATGGATTGGAATGATATAAAAGGGTGTCAGATCAGTAAATTAGTGATACCACACAGACAGAAAGTCATGGGAGATGCTAGATGATGGCATGAGAAGCAGGGAAATTTGCTTCTGCATTTAAAGACTTTTCTCCACAAAAGCGATGTGAACATTGTCACTCATCCTTCACTTTAATAAATCTGCAGGGTGAGGCTTAGGAGTATCTCAAAAGTAATTGGAATACAAAGCTGGCATCCTCTCTTGGATGTGAAAATATCTCAGGAGCTTCTGCTAGCGGGCATCAACATAATTGTTAAACTTTCTCCTGCAGATCAGGCTTCAGATTCTGGTGGGGAGCTACACTCACTGATTTTTGATCCAAAATTCAAATTTAGATTAAAAGAGTTTAAATATCTATAAGGAACATCTGGAAGTCCTTTCTCAGACACTGAATAAGCAAAGGCTTCAGGACTGGGTTCTTTGTTCGTGTGTGTTTGGTTAAAATACACAACAGCATCAGTGTCAAACAAATGGATGTACTTGAAAGAGCTACAAGGAATTACAAAAGACTCTTGCTCTCTTTCCATCAGCTGTGCAATGCTTCATGCTCCTGCCTCTTGCTGAAGCTGCTGCTATAAACAAGCAAACAAACAAATCCCAGAGCTGCGCAGACAATGTTGGAGACATCATTAGCCATGGCTGGGGAATAAACCAAGATGTCCTGACACTGGAAAGCAACACGCGGGTTGAGTCATTGTTCAAACCTGTTCACTTCAGCCATTTTGCAAGGCAAGGCAGCAAGGACTGTATGAGCAAAATGAGCTGATCTCGGTTAGCATATTTTTCATGCCTGATCTCAGTTAGGATACTTTTCAGGCCTGTCATGAAACTAGTAACAGTGCAATAAAGTCCTTGCAATTTAACAGTGGAAAACAAGAGAGTTTATAGGAGCAAATAAACTTCACAATTCAAAATGCACTCCACAAATATTGGGTCAATTCCCGCTGTCCTGATTTACGCAAGCACTCGGGCCTTAGCTAATTTGAAGAGTAGCCCTGTCTATAGCCAGGACAAGTGCCCTGGTGTCAGTCACAGTTATTTCAGCTTTATCTGTTCCCTTTTCAGGATTGCACTGGGAAGCTCCGTTAAGGGCTTATGGCCCCATTGCAGAAAATGCCTAAGCACAGGGAGTAGAGAGTTTCATCTGGTGGGGATTAAAACCCTGGCCCTGCGCATCTTAGCAATCAATAACCTTGTCATGTTAGTTCAGTTTGTATTTCGTAACGGTCATACATCTGACATTAAAGTACATTTGGTTAATGGATCTGTACCAAAGAGCACAGGAATATAAGTAATTCTTACAAGGAAAACTACTAAAAATAGTGCTACTTCTTCTAAGAGATGCAAAGGGATATTACTGATTAAGGGTCATTGCTTCCTCTCCCACTGGGACTATTTCTGTGCTTGGTGCATCAGCAGGGGCCGGAGGAGACAGAGCTTGGACTGATGACAGAAATTAGGAGAGAACATTCAATACTGAGATGAGACCTGGAGGAGTTGATTCCTTGTCTCTGGAGTTCTTATGCTTGAAAAACAAGGAGATTTTACTCTCCTTATATTTCTTTTTTTCTTTCTTTTTTTTTTTTTAATATCTGCCTAAAAGAAAATCTAGTTTTATCTGGTGTTAGGCCAATTAGTACTAGTGCCTGTGGAACGTATTAGCAGCATCAACAACAGCAGATATGGCCAAAAAATAAAGCTGGTCATTTCTGTACTTTCCTCTTAATTGCAGTTTTAAATCTAACACTGTTTTGCTCATTAAAATAATGCTGGAAAGAAAAGCTGTGGGGTTTGAGGGTTAAAAAAATCTTTTATTTCCTATGTTCTTTTCAAAAAGCTATGGTAACTATTTTTATAGTGACAAGAGGATTATTTGACTTAATTTAATATAGAAGATTAAGTTCTCAGGAAAAAAATATCATTGTAACGTATGCAAGGGGAAAAAAAAAGTTAAATTTTTCCTATATCATCAGAAGAACTTCCCCATCCTTCTGTGAGACAATCCTGCCCTGGGGTGTGCGGTGAGATTTAACTTGGGGCTAAAACCACCTGGTTCCTGGAAGTACGCGTGCCTGAAGTAGCACTTGGAGAAGAACCACTATGCTGGAGAAGTGACCAGGCCACTTCCTCAAGCTTCCCTTTTTCCCCATGTTGCCGCAAGGTCGCGACAGGAGAAAAGGTAAAAAGAGAAGTAGTTTCTGAGGGCAATTCTGTAAAACAGAGATGAAAAATGGTGCAACCAGTTACTCCTTTTGTCCTCCACCAAGCCTATGTCCATTCCTCTCTGCGCCAGTTACAGAGCAAGTCATATTTCTCATTTTCATCAGCAGAACCCATTTTACTGTCTCCATACACCAGGGATGGTGTGGACTGAGGGACAGAGCGTGTCTTGGCTCTGACAGGTTTGCAGAAGAGGCAGGACATGCTTTGTTTTCAGGAACACTTAATATTACCCACCAGAAGGACAAAGAGAAAGTAATTAAACTGTGTATCAGTATTTGCTGCAAAAGGTGTTCCATTAGCAAAGCTTCAGCCATGAAGAGAGCCGTGCTGAAGGAGCCTTGAGCACACATCTGTCTGGGCACACATTTTGATTTTTCTTATCATTTTCTGGGAAATGTGGGGCATTCTTGGAACAGGCTGGTATCACTGCCACAAGCACGTGTCAAACATCTGTACCTGAGACCCCACACCAACTCACAGCTCTAGAAATTCTTTTTTTTTTTTCCCCAAATAGTTCTACACTGGAAAGTCTCTAGGTTTTCTCCTTTCTAATCCAATTTTTAGAAATTCTTTTAAATTAAGTTTAGCTGTGAACTAATGGAAATAAATTAACTATGAAGTATATCATGGTGGTCCTAGTCTTGCAGTCTGCAGTGCGCTGATAAATGATCAGCATCATAAAATAGCTGTTAATAGATTTTTAAAGCCAGAGGGGAAAATTATGATCATCTGATTCTGACCTCCTGCACAGCGCTGGTGACTGGACACCCCCCTGTAACTCCTGCGTCGTCAGGGCCACGGCTGCTCACTGAGCAGCAGGACATTTTTCAGCTAGACAAGCCCACCAGACCCTTTGTAAGGAGTGAGACAGATCCTCACCTGGTCAGAATCAGCATGGTTGCAGCACCATGTTACACCACATGAAAATTTGGTCTGTTCCTTTCTTTTTTTATGGTGCCATGAATCCTGTTCTCTTTACTGAAGCAGTGTTCTTGTTCTTTCTCTGCCTGACCATCTCTCCTAAGCTTTCCTATTTCTGTTATCTTTCCATCCCAGCAAGCTGTCCAACTGTCAGTTTTGGCCATCCTCTCTGCAAACTGCCCCCAGGTCTTTCCCCTTTTGTGGTCACATTATCTTCTGTGCTGACTTGACCACTTGTTGGCTCTGCATTCTAGGGACAGATGCCAACTTCTTGCTCATGACAGCACAATCTACAGAGGGGTGTCTGCTGACCTTTATCTTAGCTACTTCCGCAGGCTCTTGCCTCCTGGAGGTCACCACCAACAAAAACAAGCCCCAAGTGAGCAAACATTTACCTGTAGCTCCACAAGAGGATGAGGACCACCCACTTGGGAAATACTTCACTGCTTATAAGCTGATCATAAACAGAGAAAAGGGATAAATGAGTTAACTGATCCTCTATCAATTACTTTGCTCTGTCTACTTTTAGAACTGTGAGCACTATAACTCTTGGTTTTCAAGGTCTGTGCTCTATTCAGCTATTTCAAAATATGAAACAGAAACATTTGTTCAGGTAGGTCACTACACTTTCCTGCCTATGTTTCCACATTCAGGAGAAACTCCACAAAGTACAGTTCATTGCTGGCAGTGCTGCTCATTACTGTTCAGAACTGCTACACTGTTCTCCCCCTATTTAAAAAGTTATAATGTCCCATGGGGTTTTAAAGTTAATTTTATTACTAGAAAAAGTCCCAAATGGAGTTTGAGTCCTGAGCACTTGCCAGTTTTGATTTGCTCAGCACCATTCTTTAACTTTACATCTGTGCAGGCCCTTTTCACCCTGACGGGGCAATGTTCCAGACTAGCTACCGCTCCTATTAAATAAATATATATATAAGTAGATAAATAAAGCAGTTGTGCAGACAGAAAAATATCTGTTCTTGTTCAAAACCAGTCAGATTCATGACCTGACAGACAGTAGCAGGAGAAAGACCAGAGTGGGCTCCACTGGCTCTCCCCAGGAGCTCTTCCCAGACACCAGGGGATCACTGAAGGAGAAGAAATTGCTGAAAACTCAGCTGAAAGGCAACTGGAAATACTTGCAGTATTTTCCTAGAGCCATGGGTTCCTGTGCAAGTGCCAGCAAACACTAGTGTATGAAGCAGAGGTATGTTATGCTTCTGCTGGCTTCCTCTAATCATCTGAATTGATTCTTGAACGTGGCTTTTCTGGTTAGCACTGTATAATGTCCATTACAGCACTGTCAAGCCTTGAGGTGATGAGGGCATAAAGCACATTTCGATCCTGAAGAGCAAAATAAATTACTTGGCTTGGACAGAAGGAAAAGGACACTTCTTTTCACTGCTATCTAGCAAACCAGGAGCAGAGTTTAGTCCAGTGAGATCAAAAATAGCCCAATAAAACCTACGGTCTGCAGCAGTACAGATGGCTTGTACCATCTCCTAAGCCATTTACTTTTAGAAGCTGAAAAATGGCAGCACTGGAATTTTAGGTGAACATTTCACTGGAGGTGATCATTGTACTGAGCAGCGTTAACTCAGGCTCTCATCTTAAAACTGTACTCTCAGCATTTAGCACCTCACTATCCTGCCTCATTCTCTCCCCAAAAAGACATTAAAACCAAGCCAAGGTTTCAGCATCCAATGCAGGATCACTAACTTTAGGGCCTCATTTCTAAATCTTACACTACATTGTTGCTGCCCTGAGAAGCAGTTGCTGATTATCGCTTTCACAAATATTTACTGCTAATTCTTGAATAGACTATATTATGAAAATCTCCATATGCCCAGGCACAGCTTGACTTATCGGGTGAAAGACGACGACTCTATTTTGGATTCCCACTGCTGAGAGAACACTTACTGTATTGAATTCATACCTCATTTAAAATTGCCTTTACAGATAATAAATCCAAATGTTCCTTTGATAATTATTCTGTACTAAAATTAATGCCAAATAATGTGCAAGCAAGCAGGCAGGCCTTTATGGGTATGATTACAGCATTTACTCCTCTTTGGGAACTGCTGGAACTGTCTACATAAATAATACTATGCCATTATCCTTAAAGCAGCACATTTGTTTTACAATGAACCCTTGCAGGGAGAACTTTCACGTATATACTATTGAAGCTTTCTGTGCACCTTAATCATCTATCATATCCTTTAAGAAAAGATCTCATAGAAAAGAACTCTCTTTTTTCCCCCCACTACTGCTTGACATAAAACCATAATGGTTGTTAGGCATATTGGAAACCCTCCCATCTTTCTAAAAGACAATTTCTCTTCTTTATTCATTCTACTTGGATGCCTCTGTACAGAAAGAAACTTTTACTGTGCTTTGTCTGAAATTCACATAACTGTATATGCTGTAACTGCATGGTGAACTGCCAGAGTTTCAGACAGTGTTTCTCCCAGGCTGATGTGTCTTAGTCCTTCACTGCCACCCTGCTGCACTGCAGCCTCTTCTTAATCGCGTCCAGTCTTTTTTTTGCTGGGGCACTTGCACTAGCACAGTGATGCGCTGCCTGCCTGGGGCACTGCCCAACGTGCATTTGGCTCCTTAACTTTGTGTGAAATCTATCAGACCGCTGAAAAAAATCCTGTGTCCAGTGAACACAGTTGACAAATTATAACCTCATCTTATTTGTTGCTACCAATGAATTCTAAGCCAACAGCCATATTTTCTGCTAAAGTCAAACCAGATGAGCACTAGAAATTGTGAAATAACAGCTTTATTACAAACAGGAGGGACCTATACAGCACCAAGTCCAAAAGCATGGAATTACTGAGCTGCTCCTGACTAACACTGGCATCAGAAAACCAAAAATACATGGATGAGGAAAAATGGCAGTTTTGTTGAAGACTGCTACTGAGTAGCAATTACACTCTCATCAGAAACTTTAAAAGGAAAAGCAGGAGTAACTCAATTCAGAGGCCTTTTACTGTCAATTACACTAGACCTTTTCTTATTCACTTTGCTGAGCGGCTATTGAGTGATTGCTGATGGACTGAAATCACAAGTGCTGCATGCCATTTCAGCCGCAGCTCTCCCAGTCTCACCCACGTGGACACTTCTTACAAGTCAAAATGTGATCTGATAAATTGTGAAACAAGGACTCCAAGATTCAGGCTGCATTATGAGTGACTTTATATTCTTGGGCCCTTTCTTCCATACACAGACAAGTTGAAAAATTTAGGTTGCATTATGTACATTGAGTCTATTTTCCCTGCTAGATCTTCGCTGGGAGATGGGCTCCTCAGCGGGTAAGGTGTTACTGCCTTCCTCTGTGCACTGTTCTCTGAAATACTGGGCTCATCTCTGCCTTTCATTGGAAAAAGAATATCCAAAACCTAGGGAAATTCATTGTGCATAAGAGCGTTTCAGCTTGGCCTTGTCTCTAATTACCTCCTACTTTGGGCAGTGTTGGACTCCATCATGTAACTGAGAGCTGACATGTTGATCAGTGCAGGAATACCAGTAACACTGCTAATGCTGAGCAGGGTGGATGAGCCTCTTTCCCCTTGAAGTGCCTAATCCCAAAGATAATAAACCAGCTCTGTGGCAGATGCTGAGAACAGGTTTTTTTCTTCACTTTTAAATTTTTAAGTACTTTGTTGACTGTCTCTCTCCTCTATTTTTCCTCCACAACACATATTTGGGTTTCTAGACTTTAAAACTCTTGTGAATGGGAATCTTCATTTTTCTTACAGAGGTAGAAAAGTATGAGGGCTCTTGCTCAGTTAAAATGGGAATCTTTCTGCCTTGATGGTAATATGGGTTCTCTGAACTTTTTTTCTTTTCCAATAGTGTGCCCAGCTTGTAACAGAGGCAGGGGATGAGGCAAGGCATGCTCCTGAGACGTAACGTATTATTATTTTTATTTAGGATTGGAAATTTTCTGACCCCTGAGGGTGGCAAGTGATTTGGTAAGCATTTCCATTTTCCAGCAAAAGAAGTAGCCAGGGGCTCTTCTTGGCCTGGTGATACCATTAGCAACCGGAGTCTAAACCCTTCTTGTCTCAATTATGCTAAACTTAAATTGTCACCATTCACCTTTGGTAAATGTGCGGTGACTATAATTGACCTGTACTGGGACTGGTGACTCAGACTGGAGATAGGGCAGGAGGATTCCCTGGGAAACCTGGAGTGGTTAAAGGAAGCAAAAGAAGTTGCATCTCCCCTGGCACCCATTTACACTGCAGTAGGTGCTCTTGAATCACAAGACACTGCAAATTCCTTGTCCCCACTTCTGCTGCCCCCATGTTGAGCCAGGTGTTGCATATGCCATAGAGGAAGCAAACCAAACCTTCACCCTTGGTGGGAACAGCAGAGTGCGAGAGCAGCTGGGTGCTGTGCAAAGACAGAGGATGGCAGACGCTCCCCTCTGTGCCACCACTAAAGCTAGCAAAAAGCCAAAAGCCCCAGAGAAGAATGAGGCATGGTTATAGTAAGTAAAACAGGACCTGAAGTGGGTTTTTTGAAGTTCTTATACAAAAGACAACACACAGAGGGACCATCTCTCCTCAGAATGAGAAATACGGATACTGCCGTAGTTTGGAAAAAGCAAACAGGAACCGCCGGGATGAGAAGGTGAAATATAGCACACTGGTGCTGTGACTGAAAATAGGGAACTCGAAGTCCAAGAGGAAATAGTTGAATCCACATTGTGAAGCCTGAAGGAAATGGACAACAACTGCACCAACTCAATCCAATTAGGAAAAAAGATTTAATTTAATTACTTTCCACAGATCTTGGTCTCTGAGAACCAGTCAAATGCAGAGATAGAAAAGATAAAAGGCTGCTTTAGGGGTGAACGTTTTCAGCAAAAGGTATCTAAAGGAAGTTAAGTTGAACAATATAGGAAAATTCACACAGAAGAAGTTATATTTCTCCTCCAAGTTTACTCACTCTTAAGTGAAGTATTTGCCAACTTTTTTCAATTAGTTTTCTCAGCTGAAAGAACTCTGAAATTGTGAAACCTTACAAAGACACAGGATTAAATTGACTTAGACAGGTGAGGTTCAGAGCTCGCTAAAAGGTCATATAATTTAAACTGACAGGTATCACAGAAGACAACCTGACTAGTCCAATATATTTTCTCTGCTAGAAAAGCCAAGGACTTGCAGGCAACAGATTATCATGGATGCTGCTACCAAAAGTTATTTAACCTAGAGTGTAAATAGAAGTTCTGGCTATAGACAGCAAATGGCACCAGAGCTGGCTGCTGAGCCTGCCACTGCCTACGTAATGGGACATCATTCCCTATTTTCTGCCCTGCTGTCCTTAAGCCCCTTGCAGACTGTCTAACACCAGGAACACCATATGCCTGCCACACTGCAGATGCAGCGCAGTTAGCTGAAGTGAGAGTTACAAAAGACAGCCCAGTCTGGCCCAGGGTCTGCTTCTCTGCCAATGCTTACACCCCAATAATGAGAACAGAATCTAATCAACCAGTTCCTTCCATTCTACATGAATGCTGACTAATTTCAAAGAGATTTTCTATTGGTGAGGCTGAACCTCAGTAACTGTATGAAGATACATGTCATCAGGACACTTGAAAATATTTACAAGAATTTTAGACTGTTTTGCTAGCCCTGCTTGGACGGAGATGTATAGTAGCCCCATTAGGCATAAAATTTAGTGCTCAGTGAGGATACGGGCAGGAGAACCAAAACCATCCGAGGTTTATTGAAAACCCTTATTTAGTAACAGACCATCCTTTGTAAAAGATGGAGAGATGCTCATTTTCTCTCAGGACAGGGATACAGCCGTAACCTTGGCAAAAGGACCAAGGAGAGAGACGGCCAACTTTGCACAGCCAGGATTCCTTGGTGGAACAACAGCTCAACATCTCCCAAGAAAGTGAGCTTTAACACCCTCCAGACATGCCCACAAATGTAAAATAATTGGTGTGAAATATTTCTGCACAGCACCCTCCTCCTCACCTCACTGTGACTGAAGCAACAGCAGGAGTTGTTGAGGAGCAGACCTGGATAACCGAGAGGTGCTTCACAGTTCCTCAGTTTTTGTATTTTGTGGATAAAATAACCATGTGGATCAAATATGCCTGCTTTCCCTGACTAGAATGCGATTTTCATTAGATGTTTTTATTTATAGACAAATAATACATTTAGCCACTCTGGACCCTGAGTGGCAGACAAAATGTTCTTTCAGAGATAAGTCAGACTGCACTCCTTGTAGCGCTAAATTACAGAGGGATTTTCACTACACACTGATTCCAGCAATATGAAAGGTCAGTACACACATATCTTCAGGTGCGAATGTGAGATGGGGAAATGCTTAAGCTTTTATCTTGTTTCCGAGTGCTTTGGGTTAAGCCTTACAGCTTTGCTGAAAGCTTTAGTGGCTTATATCTGCTGAATGATAGTGTTAAATCATGACTGCTCTGATGTCCTGCACAACACTGTTTGTGGCCAACTCACCCTCATTGCCCACTTTTTATGAGAAGAGTTCGAGGAGGTAATAGGATTGGAAAGAGGGGCCTATCATCTCCGCCTCCACTCGGCAAAACAGGGGCAACCATCCATGCAGGCTTAGCGTGCTAAAGCGCTTATGCCACTTTTGGAGGAGAGACATGGCAGACTGCTTGAAGAAGAGGGCAAAGGAGAAAAAACTAAGCTTAAAAAAGACACTAAACGCTGCAAGAGACAAACAAACACAGAAGCCATTCCAGTGGCAAAGCTGTATGATGTAAGAGCATACACAAGCCACTGGAATTTGAAATACATGTGACCAAAGGATCTTAGCCCAATGGTAAGGGAACAAGGGAGGGTGAAACAGATCTCACGGGAACTTCACTGTGTTTGTGCTAGTTTGCTGCTGAGACACAGGATGCTTTGGGTCAGTAAATTTGTTCACTGTTCACATCATCATTTAGGGGAAGGAATAGTTTTCTATTGTAGAGGTAGCAGAGGGCTACCCTACTGCCCCGTGCAGGCTGGCACAGTCAAAGCCAACCTAGAAGGAATAAATTTGCCAGCTGCCCCTGGATGTCATGAAGCCACAAACTGGCTGTTCACTCTGCTCCCAAACATTCAACGGTGCTGCATTTGTGGTTTGTTTCTGCACTGCTCCTTCAGGTCATGACTGCCACCAGATTTTGCAAAGTACAAGTTTAAAACAAACAGAAAACTTTCCTAAACTTTTGGAAAGAGGTGAAGCAAAAGAATCCTTTCTTTCCTGATTACAAAAGCATTGGCATTCCTCACTGATCACACTCACCCTCAGAGACCTTGCATTTCTATTATTAGCATCACTAGCTTTTTCATTGTATCTTTACGTTTCAGTTCTGGCTTATGCCATGGGACTACTCGAAATTTCTACCTGCTTTCTATTTCATAAGTAAACATGCATGGGAGCAAAATCCCCAAACACTCATTATACTCATAAAACTGATTCACTAACAAATAGCAATTTTGCTGTGAAAACTGATATTTAGCTCTTTCTGACACTGCCTCTGTTCAAGCGGACAGCAGTGACTTTTATTTTTTTGTCGTATTATTTCTCACTAACACCATTTTCTAGTACAGCTTTCAGTAGTTCACTAAAAACTGGCAAAACCTTCCTGATATTTGTTTTATGGTAATAATACAAGTGATTACACTTTCTAAACCCACACAAGTGCTGAAAAATCCTCTACTTGTCTGAAATGAGTTTATACTTTTAAGCCTTCCCCCCATCACCAGCTCCAAGATAAGAAGCAATGCAGATGACTTTCAAACAGCTCTCTGTTCTGACCAGTCAGTGCCAGTGTAGTTCCTTTGACTTGTGTTAAACTGCTCCTATTTCTGCTGACGTAAAAGAAAGGAGAATGAGCCCCCCTTTCAACCAGTTACACTGGTTGAAACAGATGATGGTTAGTTGTCTCTGCTATTCCCAGAAAGGCTCCCGTGACAAAATTGGGGAATGCCAAGAAACTCTTACTAATGTCATGCCTACATGGGCTTTATCCAGCACAAAGAAAGCTGGGTCCTTTCTCTGTGCTAGCTTGAACTCTGCTGTTTGGCTGCCATATCCCTGAGAAAACAAAAGGTCTGAAGATGAGAAGAGATCCAGAATCATAAAATCCCTGCTCCTTGTATGACTACCTAAAACTAAATCATATGACTAACTCCTTGAACTCTCACTGGCTTGGTGCCCTGGCCCCTACCCCAACGAGCCTGTTCCAGTGACCGACCACCCTCTCAGTGAAGAATCTTTCCCTAATGTCCAATCTGAACTTCCCCTGCTGCAGCTTCGTTCCATTTCCATGTGTCCTATCACTGGTCACCGTTCTCTGTAATGAAGCCATGGGCTGTGGTTTAATATTTACTGACATTCCCAGGGCTGAATTATACTGTCACCTTTGAGGTGAGAAAGTACCATACACTAACAGGATTATTAATTTAATGAAAAAAAACACCATTGAAAGGAATCAAGATCAGGGAGCTGAACACAAACAAAGCCAACTCAGAAGCCAGATGTGTCCTTGTAAGCACTGAGGGAGACAAACTGAATGAACAAATTATCAAGCAATGGGGAAGCATCATGTTCTTAATTTCTTATAATCAATGTGGTGGGACCATTGAGTTTGCTCCACCCTGGGAGGTGGGAGGACAAACCTGCTCACTCTGTGCCCCACGGCGGCAGGGCTATATGCTTGCATGCTAACTGTGGGAATAACCAACTTCTGCTTCTGTTCCCCTTGCCGAAAAAAACCCACTTGCTACAATCCTGTTCAAAATACTTAAAGGGAAGCTCTAGGAAACACAGGCCTGAGCCTGTTTGCCAACAGGTGGTGTGAGCCACTGCTCAGTGGCGCAGCTCACACACAGAGGTGACTCTTGGTGTCTTCCCAGTGCTGGCTCAGGCTGTCCGGCCACGTGTGGCACTGCAGGGACGGTGGAGAGGACTTCTGCCCCTGGGAAGAGCTGCTCCCAGCAGCAGGAGCGCTGAGAGCCTCCTGGCACAGCTGCAAAGTATTTAACACAATTCCCTTCCTCTCCTGTTCTGCAGAAGGAGCAATGAAATCTGCAGTGTAATGTATTCAGCAAAGTTTGAATGATAAATGCTGATGGCATTTCCACTTGCTGTTAATATTAAAAAGCTGGGGAAGACTCCTTCTCCTGAGGTGAACCAGTGCAAATCAGGAATATTTTAAATCAAAAGAGACTCAGGGCCAACTTACAGTGAACTCTAAATTACACGGAATTGACACATGCTGAATTTACGGATTCCGTTTAGCCCTGCACTGCCTGCAGGGTGAGGTGAGGTATGCAATGCTGTGCCACACTTCGATTATAGCCGATTTCCTTTCTGGCAGGATCTGACAATCCCAGCCTTTTCCCATTTTGTGCATAGAGCTATTTCAGACCTTAAACAGAATAGAGCACAGCTGTCCTTGTAGCAACAGTATCTTTACAATACTGAGAAAAAGAAAAGTTCAATTTTTTGTTTTCTTTTTTTTTAATGATCAAAGTCAATATTCATATTTGTATGGGAGTGGATATGTGGATGTACTAAAATTGTGTATGCTTCACTGAACACAGCTTCTCAGACACTCCATGAAACACAAGGTCTGTACAGATACGTGCACATTTTTTTCGTGCTCTGTCATACAATCACTTTTTAAATTCTTCCAGTTTCCTATGCCTGAAATGTACCTGTGTATATAGTATTTATAACAGACATGTTTTTATCAGACACAGTTAATTAGAACAAATTTAAAGGGCACTGCTGAAATATGCCATGAAGACATTCATATTGCAGTTGTGGTTTAGAAGGAATTCTGGTCTCAGGAACTCCAGCAAACCAGAGAAACTCCACAGCTCTGCAGTATTTCTGATTCAAACAGAGGCAATTAAAAGTGGAAGCTGAGCTATTACCTCTAAATGGCTAAAGGGCTGGAAGAGTGGGAGCTTCAGTGGTGTAGAAGTGGAGAAGAAAGGAAAGCTGAGCATTACCATCTGACTTGTAAATTTTAGAGCATATAGAAATAACAGAGGTGACAGTGCTGACATTTTGCATAACTGGAAAGCACAGAAGCCTCCTCTATAAAGAACCCTGAGAAGGCGAGAAAGGGTGCAAGTGCTAGGTGTCTTTTTGCCTTATGTCCACAAGCCCTTGGACCACACTCATCAAGTTTAGCTTTTGCGCCCATTTTCGAGTCTGAGAGGAAAGTAGGCGGCTCCTTTACACTCAGGCCTTATTGTCAACACCACTGAGCAACTTTCTGCCAAGGGCTAACACAGGCACTTGTTCAGAGGGGTGCCCAGGAAGGCCAGGAAGATGCCAGGCTCCTGGGGGCTAAACAGAATCAAGTGTTTAGAGCTGTCGCTGTTTGGTCCTGGCTCCACAGTGGGACCTACACCCCTGTCCAAAATGTACTTGGTTTCGATAATGTGAAAAATGAAATAGAAATGCCTCAACACAATACTGAAAGGCGCACGCTGAGCTCCTCCAGGGAGCTGGCTGTAGCAATTTAATGAGGAGCTTAGCACAAGGTGGGATTAGAAATCCAATCCTTCTCAGGGCCAAAGAGTGTTTTTGGAGGATGCAGGAAGCTGCGTCTGGGACAGGCTGCCTGGAGTCCATCCCCAGTGGACCGGGGGATGCAGGTTTCACTCAGGACATAGCCGAGATTACTCTAGGGGGAACGACATGTAGATGCCACCAAAGTAACAAAGCATCTGTCATTTCTCCAGAAGTCATCGCATTTCTGATCAAGCTGCTCAGACTGACACAATACAGTCAAGGAAACCAGACCTGAAGCCTTTAACATGATTTGCTGCATTCACCTTTAGATAACTGATCAGCAGATATTCACCATAAAACCTTTGGAGCCAATCATTCACTCATGTGGAAAGAAAGAGACTGTGAAACTGCCACAATTTGGATCAGTTTCCAAAGACTAACTTTGGTCCAAGAGGAGTGAGCCTGAAGAGAAGAGATGGCACAAACTATAAATCCAAACAGCCCTTCGTGTCACAGATCCTCACATCCCAACCCAATTGCCCAGGGCCAGTGACTGCTTCACCAGCAGCCCACCTAATACAGGTCTGCTTTGTCCAGAGTCACCAGGCTGAATTTAAAATGTACTTTGATGACCTGGTCAAACTGTTTTGTCTGAAGAAACACCATTTCCTCAGAGTTCAGCCATTAATCCAGTTAAGCGTAATTAAAGCATTTGCACAAGTCTGAACTAATTTCTCTGTTTACAGAACAGATTGGATAAATATCCCTGTGAGAGGCAGAAAATTCATTACAGCAACAGCTTAGGTCTCTGTATTTCTAAGCTGTCTTGATATGAGGAAATTACTTCGGTACCCTAACATAAATCTATCATTTCAGTAAGCTCTTAATGTAAAAGCACTGTGGAAATAATGTCAACAACCTTGTGATGACTAATAAATAGACTAATGTACATCCACCTGCACATAATAAACCTTTAGAGAGCCTAATGCCATCATAAACCACAAGAACAGGTATCACAAGATTACAATTGAGGTTTTATACACAGGCACAACACTTCACTTGCATTAACATGTATTTTTCCCCTTACTTTCCCCAGTTTGCTGCCCTTGCTGGCTGCATCAGCCCTCTGAGCTGATGCCTCGTGGCACTCCCAGCTCTCTCTGACTGCTTCTCAGCATTGAACTTTCTCAGCAGCAAATCCTGGAGCTGCTGCGTTGCTGGATGAAGCTTTTTACTTGTACATTACACCAAATTTTTACATTCTCAGTGTTTAGTGAGAACTGAAGCTCCCAGGGCTCCACTCAGCCAGCAGGGACAGAGAGGTGACTGGGCTGGTACTGTTGTGCAGGTGTTTGCCCACCGAGAGCTGCAATGCCACCCGAACCTCACACCAGCCACCGAATGACTGCAAAACAGGAATGACGTTTCAGTTCAGTCTCCTGGTTCAAGACAGTTGTTTTAGGCTATCTCTATGCTAATTACGCACAAGACAAAGACACTAGTTAAAAACTCAGCTGTGCAATTTTGATTCTCATACAGTAACAACAGACTCTCAGTGTTTTGTCCCCCAACTGAACTTACAGTTCAGCTGAGGGTGTTAGTCTGATTACAAAAATACTAAACTGATCTGTGCTACAAAACCGTGTAATATGAGTTGCAAGCAGATACAACCACGTGGTGTAACTTTAAGGCCAGGAGGTACTAAAACTGGAAGAACATTTCTCACCAATCTCCTGAGCATCCAAAAGTGCATGTTTGAATTCAGCACAGCTGCAGATTAGGGAATTAGAAAGGATACTGGCTGTCAATTTACATTTTTTAAATGACTGATATTTTTTTTCCTATAAACATCTGCTTGTAAATGGGTTTCATTATGGCACAGACTTTTGGATTGGAGAATGTTCTCAAATTCTATTTCCTTTCCAACTTTCTGTTGGGTATTAACAAATCTGTGTATGTTCCAACCTCACAGGCAAAATCCATTTGAGTAACAATTTCTCCTGTCCTTGCTTTAAAAAACCTCAAATAAATACAGCTACTATGGCTGATCAGAAGCAAACACTTATTTGTCTTCTTCATCTTTAGTCCCCAGGACGTTAAGGTACATGGTAAAACAGAACACCTCTAGCTCTTCCTACTGCTCCACACACTTCTCTTGTGCTTCCTATTTCTACAGCTCCAGGTCTTGTTCCGGTTCCCACAGACTCCTTCACATGGCAGGTTACAGGAAAGGATTCTGCCTCCCAAAGCAGAGAGCCATCCTGCCATGCTCACTGCTTCCTGAGATCCTCCTCTTCTTCCTGACATGGGATGGTATGGTAATAGCTTAGTTAGTAACTACTGGTGTTCACAGGTTTGCATTTTCTGACATCCTATTTTTTGCCCAGTTGCACTGCTTGAGATGTGAGCTAGTAACCGAACACAGGGGAGTCCTTGTTAGGAGATGCTCTCTTGGAGAAGAATGATTTTGTAGCCTCCCAGCAGCCAGATTATGCTGCTGCTCAGGCAAGGGTGTTTGAGCAATTCCAAAATTACTGTCTCTTTAGTTTGCATACAATAAAGGCACCAACAAAACACACCACAGGCAGGGACAACCAGCCCTGGGAAGAGTATGGCAGCCCTTGGAGTAGCAATTGCACAACCTCTTTATTTATCCACATGGGTCCATATATCTGTTCACCACAGGAATCCTGGAGAATTTTAAGTGGCTCTTGTTAATACACTGGAAGAGATACGCTGATTACCTTGTGCTCATTAGAAGTGTATGAGGCTACCAGAGATAATTGGAGAGCTCAGTGAAATATTTGCCTTTCTCAGGTTGCAAATATTGCAGTTCCTCATTAGTTTACCCTGCTGTTGCCCATTGGCTCACTAAAGAGAGGTTTGCAACCTGAAAGGACAGTGGATGAATTCCTAATAAAACAGGGCAATGTACTGATTTCATTTCTGGAGTTTCAGTACATTGTGCTACACTCAGCAAACTTTCCGGTACTGTTTTGTTTGTGCAAGAAACAAGGCACTGTAAGTGAGGAAACTGATGTAAAAAAGGATGCGACTTGATGTCATGTCAACAGTGTAAAGATATTAAAAAGGGCATTGCAAACCTGAAGAAGAAAAGCACCCATTAAAACTGCTCTATTTCATATTTATGTTCCATCATTTCAGGCAGAAGAGCAGTGAAATGAATTTAGTACAAAATAGTTTTGTATCAATATTCATGCATGAACTACACCGACACATTCACACCGGTTCAAGTACGGAAACAGAGTTCAATGTATTGTGAAACCAAAGGTAGGCTATCCTGAACACCACCGCAAGGAGTACTGTGATAGTGTACACAGCACCACTTGATAATAACATGCTGCAATGTTTCCTCAAGGGAGGCAGTACAACCAGGTTGGTACTAGACAGAGTGGAATCGCCTCCCCCTTTCACTGCTGTCTTCTAAGAGGATTGTGGACACAAATGCAGCTCGCAGCCTCCCTGCCACAGCGCTGTGATACGAGAGTCCCTGAAGAACCATTTCACCAACTGATCATCTCCTTCTGAATGAAATACTAAAGTACCAATTGTACTGAAGTCCCAAAGGAACCTGTGTAAAGCAGCCTTCCTCTGCGGACTTTGAACAGACACACTCCAATTTACACCATCTCACCTTAAATTCTGAAAGCTAAACACCCGCTTCTGATTTCACTGCCACTAACTGGTTCTGAATTACAGCAGATATTTGAACATAAACCCCAATCTTGATTAATCTCAAACTTTTGATAGGGAAAGGTGGAGAGAGCTCTCAGTTGAACTGAAAATCTTTAACTGGCCCGTGGCAACTGCTTTACAACAGAAAATCTTAAAAACAACCCTCAATAAATGCCAGTACCACTTTGAAAAACCCTGTAGTTTCATGGCACAATTTAGTTCTAAATGATTATATAATTACATTTGTGAACGTAATCCTGTGGGGTATTATTCTAATTATAGACCACAATCCTTCTTAGCAGCTTTCAGAGAAATAATTTGCGTAATGAAATGAAGGTTTCCAGCTGCAGCAAACAAACCAATCTCAAACCTTTTTTGTAAATGACAGGATATCCTTAATGTAGCAATCAAACTTGGATCAATGCACTGACTCTGTATTTGCCTGGATTTGGGGGATTCCTTATTCCAGAGTAGAAAATGGCTGAGGGCAGCATGCTACCTGCAGAACCCACAGACGCTGTCTAAGATAATAAAAAATGCAAAAAAAATTAAAACTGTGGCCACGGCTATTCCATCCAAGTGTGACAGTGCCACCACTCCAAGTGCTGCTGTACACAGAAATTCAAGACAAGGACTTCCTGGCCTTGTGGACATTTTTATTCTGATGATCCAAAAGGAAATTTTGCTCAAATAAGCTTTTATCTGTAAACACTGAACTGCATCACAGAACAATTAATACAGTTGGAAAGCAAGCAAACACGCAGTAACTCCAAATAGGTGCAGCAGCCTTCACCTGGCTAAATTGTGATCTTTGTAAGCAGGAAATGTCTCTGTAGACACTCCAGTGCCACTGAATAGTGGTTCATGAGACTGGTATATTACCTGTGCCTTGGGCTAAAATCTATTCACTCTCCCAAAACCGTTACAAGTCATTTGTTGACACAAACAGCACCTACAAGCAGCCCTTTACTATTGCATACTTCCTGACAAACTGTCCTTTAGGCTTATTTGCACGCCTCTTGCCATATGAGCCCTCTTGTTTCCCGAGATTGTGTCCAGCTTCCCTTCTATTGCTCTTTATGTAACATCTTTATGCAACCTTCCACCCAAGGTAACAAGGCACGTGATGCCAGTGCAGAAGCACTGGAGCATCCTGTGAAGACAGAGGTTTACAGAAGCTGCACTGTGTGTACGCTGTGTGTACGCTGGCGTCTTGCACACCAGGTAAATGACTCCACTTTGGGACAACAACTTCACAGTAAAACACAGGTTCTGAATTGGGCCAGTTTTCTAATCTAGGCAACATGGACCAATATAGGCAGCCAAAAGACCGAAGTGCATTTACTGAAGGCAGAGATTTGTTCCAAGACTGCCAGTATTTCAGATAATTTGGATTTGCTTAAAAATCAACTCTCTCTAAACATAGATACGTGAACATGAGCTTGTTCATTTCCACAGTAAAGAGCCAGGGTCCTCTTTACTGTCCAAAACTGGATTTGGAAGTAATTCTTGTAATGAGAATCAATCACCATTATTTCTGACACTAAAATTAATACTGAAAACTACACCGTATTAGAGGGCAGAGTTACTCCACTCAGAAGTCTGTGCACTGCCAACAGGACAGAACTGCTATGTGCCAAAAACATCCGTGCTACCTCATTTCCAGACCACTCCTCAGGGGAGTGCCATCCTTGGCCCATTTTCAGACCTCTCATTCAATATGGAAACTAGAGAAACTCAAACTTGAGGCTGTTGAAAGATCCTTGTTGATGCACCACACATACCTGTCCCTGCACACATATAACAAACTTCTTCACACGATCTAGAACTGCATACACTGTTCTGTCCCTTACATTTCCTTTGGAAAAAGTACACTTTCTGTACAGACTGGAAGCAGAAGCAACTCCTGATACAAGCACACACTATCTCTATGACACAAAATTAAAGCAGGGCTTCAGAGTGTGCCCTGAGAAATACTACAGCTTCCCCAGCACTGTATTTGATGAGAGCAGCGGCTGTCAAGCTGATCTGCACTCAGGAGAATAGCCCTAAAAGCACCAGGTTCAGGACACGACAAGCACCAGGAGCTGTGAAAACTCTAATTGCAATTTTTACTCTCATTTTTTTAATATACACCCCCTCCCTCAAATTTTATTTCAGAATTAAAGTCTGCATTCCCCTGGTTTCCCACTGGTCTTCAGTGTGTAGACAGCACGTAAAGCATTGGTTTCAAGAGAGACTTAGTGAATTGTGAAGAGCAACTTCCTGTACTGTATTATCTGACAGCATTTGGAAACAGTAGACAGCCATGTGGAAACGACAAATTGTAAGTGGGGTAACGTTGCAATCGAGCACAATCACAGATGGCCAGATAAAAACAAAAGCAGGCCCACCGCTTGCTCTCCGGTGTGTTTTATATGAATACGCAGTGGGCACCCATCTCGGCAATTCTCAATTTGTTGTACTTGAACAGCAACCCTGCAGTACCAGCACCCCCCCTCCACTTCCGAGAGTGACAGCAGCTTGCAGTTGCTGCAAAATAGTGCAACCCAGTGAGCTAAATTACAGGCCACATTGGGCTGAGACAGCAATGCATGTCCCACTACATGCAGCTTGCATGGGGATGAGGAAAGGTGTCAGTGGTTATCTGTTGCAATTGCTCCTTAAAGACCTTTATTCTTATCTTTGATGCTCAGGCATTTCTGTCTCCCCTTTCCTAGTGATCATCCACAGTAGACAAGGTATGAAGTGACATTTTTTATCATGAATACATGTCAAGGAGGTTTGCGGCTTGAGGATGTGCGATTTGTCTGCACATAAGGAAATAGCAGATATTGGGGAAATACAGGAAATACCATCCTATTTATTATTATGATTTTGAATATATAAGATTCAATCAGACAATACAGGAAACCCCATATCAGTTTTGGTAATCCTAGCCCTATCTGATGGGTTTTAGGAGAGCTCTCAGTCTGGACTTACACTCTATGCTCCCTGGACCTATGCCTTCCTATAACACCATAGATTAACACTGCAACTGGGCAGACAACAGGTATATCCCTACAGCACAGTACATTGAGAAAAGATGATCAGGGAACGCTCAGAGGAACAGAGAAAACAGAGGCTGAACCTACTCAGTATGACCTGTATGTTTTGGGCTGAAGCTTACACATTCATGTGCTGGGAGACTGTTTTAGTTAAGCCAGCTTGCATGAAATTACTGCTGTTCTTACCGTATTACTCCTTGGTTCTTCCTTAGGCTTTTTTATTCTCACCGCCCTGAGAACCAACCAGTAGATTATTGACCAACTTGTTTTGGCTCAACATTATCATAAATGTTGATTATTGGTGTTATCATTACTTATGACTATGTATGCTTCAATCAGCTACAGAATAAGGATACTCACACTAGAATCACCATGTGGCGTGGCTGTGCCCGTACAGTCCAAGACGAAGGCACATGACACAAGAACATCTGAGAACGACTGGCGCCGGCTGTAGTTTTAGTCAAGCATGTTTACTGGGCCAGGGGAAGAAAACAGATACGCCTATTTTATGTAGCTCTTCTTTTACAATAATAGCGTTTGTAGAATCAGTAGTCAGTTTGTATCGTGTTCTGTACATTGCATTATATATGTAAATTAATTCCTATTAATCTTTATAATGTTAAGCTACTGCTAAAAATGTTCATTTAAGAACTGCCTTTGTTCTTCTGTCTCCCTAATTTCAATTCCCTTCAGTCTCTTCTCCCTGTATATTAAAGTACTTTATTAATTTTGTCACGTTAATCTGATCAGCACTAAACACACTACCATTTCTAAAGACCTAAAACATGAAGCTAAGCTACAGTGACATGCAAACAAAAAGCTTAACATGCAACAGGCAAAGCAGCTCTCTTTGTGTCTGGCCTATGAGAAGGTGACAATCTCTGCCCTACTTCTGGCTGAGCCCACCCAGCCTCCGTGGCACTGCGGCCAGAAGCCAAGCAGAGCTGTAGCCCAGAACAGAGAGGGCAGGGGAGATGAGGCAGGACACACAATTAAAACCTCATTAAAATAACAGGAGGGTTAAGTGTGTCATCAGAAAGGAAAGGATAAAAACCTGACAATGGCAAAACCACCAAGCTCTCTGTCGTCCCGCGTATTATTGAATGGAAGGCCAGAAGCAGAGAGGATTATCTTTGAATGTTGATTACCCAGACATTGTATGTGAAAACATAGTACCCAGGCCTATGGAACTGGCATTAATTCTGAAACGGATAGGATGAAAACAGAGAAGTAACTATCAAATGGAATTGTCTTTCTCATTACAGGATAGACATGTTAATATACTGAGGTCTTATGCCAGAAAAAAAGATCCGCAGAGAAAGAAGGAACTCATGAGAATTCATGAAACAGTATGTACTTATAGGAACAAATTCCTACTTTAAGATTAATTTCCATTCCCCAGAATGGAAAACTGTTGCCCATTTAAACATATCAATACTTAGCTAAAAATTTATTTTCCTCTTGCATTTATGTTTACCAAATTCTTGAAAGATTTTAGCAAGGCTCATATCTGATGAAAACATAGATAATTCAATGTTCAGGTGGCGCTGAAATAGGGGTGTGCTATAAAACTTGCCTGGAGCTCCATACAGAAGCAACAGCAGGCACAAGCACATTTCTCTGACCAAGCATATTTTCTCTCATTATATGATTGTTGATTAAGTTATGCCTAACAGGTAGAATGTGATTGATCTCATTGACTAATTAAAAACCAGAAAGAACTATTTTTCACAAATAAACATGCAGAGTCTGAAAACCGAATTTCAAAACTTGCTTCATAAACAATCCATAGCTTGTCAGCTTTTTGCTTGCCTGTAGTATTTATTAAATATTTCTGAAGGCAGAATAGATTAGGATATTGTGGAACTGGTTCACAAACATTTCATTAATCCCAAAGAAATAAAACTTATAAGAATAATCACTATCCTCTACAAATTAGCTATTCTATGACAAAATTATTTTCTCCTTAATCACAGAACCAAATTCTTATCTTGAATACTTCCAGTTCATTAAAGGCCATTAACATAATTGGGAACTGTATGATATGAGGAGGCAAGATATGCCTTGTAGTAAGCACAGATATGAATTTAATTTCATTTTTCAATTCATTTTAGAGGCATGAAAAAAGGAAAGAAAAGGAAATGGAAAGTGATGTGGCTCAATGACAGTGATGTGTAGCAAAAATAAATAGGACATGAAAAACTAAAAGATAAACTGCAACAGTCCAGTCTGCATACTCAATATTAGAGGATACAGGTACGCTTAGAATACATTTTCAAGGCCTTGGACACGACACTTCACAACCTATGATTAATCATAGAAGAAACAGAAAACAGTCCTATACCAATTGCTTCTCTGAAAGCAAGATGTGTTGAACATACAGTTTACCTATATAGCCTATGCATAGTTTTGACACATTATCTAGATACTTGCTGCCTGTTGAAATACAAGAAGAAAAAAAAGGACGTCAAGTAGTAAGGAATTCCTTTCCCCATCTCTGTATCTAAAAAATCATTTGTAATTATAACATTTTCAAGTTCAGCTCAAATCAGGAATATTTAAATTTCATATACAATTTTATGCACGAAGCTATACTGACTTAGAAAATATGACTATATCACTCACACTTTCTGCAAGAGTTTTGTTAAACTCATTTAGACGGGGTATATTTTGTAAACTTCTATTCTTTGTTCAAAAAGCTTTCAAATCATGGAACATTTGAGAAAGAGAGGAAATTGGTTTGGATTAGTGGTTAAAGGCTTTGGCCACAGTCCCTGGTCTTGTTGACTCCCTAACGGAGTGTGGTTATGGCTGACTGAAAGGCCCTGAATCATTATTTATTCTTGTCTATACTTAGGGGTTAACCAGGCAGAATTGTTCAGCCGCGCTGATTGCTTCACAAGTCCTTGACAGAAGTTTAATTCTACGGTTTAGAAAAAGTTTCTGATGCATATGATGAGCGCAGGGGTCACTAATCACTATTAAGCCTGGATCCAGAGCTGACGCAAGTACGGCACACACAGGCACTGGCACTATCCCCTTTGGGTTCGTCAGGATACAAGAGAGCAAAGCGAAACATTTTTTGGCAAGCTGCCGAACAACTTTTACTTTCGCTCACAAAGTGAAAGATATATGAAGTGCACTGACAATAAAGAAAAACAAACCAATGCTCGTATTTTGACAGGGCACAAAGCTGGCAATGGACACCTGAAATGATTTTACAGAGCAGGATTTTTTAATGGATCACATCCAAAACACAGCACTTGCATGCTGCAGCAGAGCCTCCATGACAAGGGAGCGGTGGGACTGCATGGGAGATCATACACTGCCAACAATTCCTCAAAGCTGGTATCTGGTCATCCATCAGACTAGATGCTTTTTTTTTTTCTGATCTGTCTTAATTTCTAAGTAAAAATCCTGTGTTTTAAACAAGTTGTTGGTCAACACCGCTGGGTACAAGCCTTTAAACAGGACACCTAGGTCATCTACTTAAAACCTGAATTTGCTTTTCCCATGGTGCTGGATCGATCCATGGGAGCCAGGTAAAACTGTGCCGCGGTACTGAAGATGTGTTTCCTCAAAGTGATTACCATCCTACCTGCAACCACTTCATTACCCCATGAGCGCGAAGCATTTTTCCATCATAATGCTTCAATGAGAGAATATTCTAGTAAGATAAATATGGGAAATAGCATCGAGCTTTAAAAACACTTGAAATAAGACTCACTACATACCTCCTACAAGCCACAAGATACGCATAAGCCCAATCCAAACTATAAGACTCTGCCAGGGATGCAAAAAATGGGGCAATAGCAGCTTAAGCATTATGACAGATTTCTCAAAGTGCACAGTGGGTTTCTGAGTGCTCAGTTTCCAAAGAAACGAAGCTACAGATTTCTTGACTTTTGTTAAGTCCAAGTCCTATTAGAGACATAATTTTATTGCAGCTTTACCTGTTTAAATGAAACAAATACATTTTGTAAAGTTTGGAAGAGTTGAGCTCTGAAAAACTTAAAATAATTATCATTATCTCCATCTATTGTAGACTTATAAACATACAAACATAGGCAGGAGCTTGGTAGCAGTTATTGGTACAGTGTTAATGGTGATGATTCAAATTCTCTTCAATCTTCCAGTGACAAGACTGTAATCAAGGCACATTGGCCGTAAAGGTCAAGTAAGGGTTAAGTAAGTCTTCACAGAGCTAATCAAGACCAATAACTTCAGAGATGCGGAAGTGTGAGAGGAAAGCCGTGTCTGCCTTCTGCAGCACAGGGGATTGAGATTCTGTCCAGCTCTTCACATATTTGATTGTTTGATTTATTTCTTGGGAGCCCTTCATTTCAGACGGTATTCTACTTCTTTATCTTTTTTGTGCACATTTTAACTTGTTTACTGATTTACTAAGCAACTTTATATTAGCTCCCACCCGAAGGACTGCCGAAACTGCTCTAAGTATTTACTTTCAATCAGACAGCTTTTCTCTTCCATTTGTTTTCCTGACATTATCGGTACCTTCATATGAAAGAAGCAGCTCCAGCAGTGCACCTCTATCACAGTGGCTACACATTTTAATCAGAAGGTAGAGGAAACAAATCTGAAAAAATTAATATAAATAGGATACTTGAACTTTATAACATGACTCTCTCACAGCTTTATGTCAAAGACATGGTAGCTGCTGCAATAGGGAAAGTTCCTGCTCAGTGAATAATTGGAGAATACTCTTTCTCAGAGTCAATTTACAGAATGCAGCTGTCTCCATTCAGATCAAAGTCCCTGCTAAAATGACCAGATTTATCTTTCTGATAGGATCTGCTCTTCAGCTTCTACACTGAGGGGTCCTCTGTCCCTCTCAACCCCAATGTGATCTGCCTCTCACAGCAACAGAAGAGGTCCATGTGGGAAAACAGCCTTTCAGTAAAAAACCAAAGTATCCCAATAGTTACATATGAATATAATTTCTGATCCCACAGAGATAATCCTTGCAGAGCAACCTTCTCATTTGTTACAGTCACCAGCAATTTCAAAAACATATATGCTAATTTTCATTTTTAACCCAGCTAAAATAAATCTCCCTCTCTCTTTCACTGGGTCTTGTCAATGAGAAGAACACATGTATGTAGGCTATAAGATGCTTCAATTTATATAGTAGTTTCAGGGGTGGGAAAAAATACTGAGAGTTCCCCTTCAGTGTATCCTATGGGACTTCGCAATTTATAGCAGCTTCTTCCCTGGGGAGGACTTTGCAGCAGATCCATATTGTCACTGCCCTCAGTGAAGGCCAGTATGAAAATTCCTTTCATTTCATGAGTGAATTTCCAAGGTCTATTGCGGTGAAATCACTGAAGAGCCAAAGGCAAACACTAAACACCAAATAAGTACCAAAGAATGGCACAAACTTCAAACCAGGTTTCCATTACCCCCAGACAGTATTGGGAGCTTAACAACATATTAGGTGGTACACACAGGCAGATTATTAAATGGTCACATTGGTTCTTCTGAAATAAACCCCTTTGATTCCAGCAGAGCCAGAACAGTACCTACATGGCCCGACTACAGGCTTGACTTGGCTGTTCCTGCTACTCCTAATCCAAACTATGAAGCAGCTGACACAAACCTCAGAAGCAGTAAAACCCTGGCTTCTTTTCCCATCAAAAAAAAAAAAGGGCAAAACCCCCCAAAACTAACCAATTCCCATGTTCCTGAATTTCTGCAGCTGATTTGTTGGTGACATTTTTCATCCTGACAGCACATTCAGGAAACGTGACAAATTTAGGCAACAGTCTCACACTGAAAAATGTTCCTGCGAACTTTTCCCAGTTAAGCTGCAATGAATTTGCTTAGCAAAAAACAAAAGGTTTTTCCTCAGCTTAGCTTCCAGTTACTTTGATACATGATGTTTCAAGTAGTTTTAAAAAATGGACCCGGCATGAGTTTTGTATTAGTTTTTAAAGCTCAGATCATCGTTCAAGATACTGTGCCATTTCTCACTGCTAGATCTGAAAGAGGCGCGTGAGCTTTTGCAGTCCCAAGGCATCATCAGTACCCACTGCCACAGAGCCTAATTTTCCAAAGCATCCTTCCAATTTGTGGCAGTAACTCAGTGTGTGACATCACCTGGCTCTGAAACTGCAGAATTGCTGCATAATGTAATTTTGTAATTGTCAGATGTTGGAGCTCTGGCCGAGAAAGCTGGGGGACCTATCTGTTGCTTTTCAGACCATTCAGTGATGAGTCAGTCAGTCCTGGGGAGGTCTCATATGTCTGAAATGAAGCCACAAAACAGAAACAAAAGCTTTGGCAAGCTGTGAAAAGACTGGAGTGAATGATGCCCTGTGAGGGTCACAGACAAGATAGCTGGGCTCAGCAGAGCAGCTGGATAGGATACCTGTGGCATTTTATGGATTATTATTACAAACAGAAAATACAGGCTGGCATGTTCATGTTGAATGCAGAGGAAGAGGGTGAGGAATTGCATGTTGCAATAGGTGGTCAGGATGCTCTTAGCCAGCTGCACTCACAGCCTTAGCAGCCAAGAGCTTTTTAAGCCTCTTCTGCTTATATAACCTCTCCCTACCTCACAAATGGAAATTCAGCACCAAAACTCTCAAGGTCACCTTTGGGTGAACGTTTAGCTTCACAACTATAGTTTCTACACAGCTTTCCCTCGTCCATGGGGCTTCAACGTGGACTGCAGAGTAAATATTCTTTCAGAGATACCTTCTCACTCCGGTGCATGACGACATTACCATGAATTACAGCAAATTTTCTTTGTATACACTTCATTACTAGAGACTTCTGAGATCAGCAGCAAAACTACAACTTCAAGATCCTTTCAAAACATATTCTAAACCCCGCTGGATATTCCCAATTGATAAAAGCTGCTCTTATGCTCTGCATACAAGGGCCTCACTGTTAACTTCCAGAGCTAGCAGCACTAAATTGAAATGAAAGATGGTTTGGGCTAGATCAGAAATACACAAAACCAGCTTTTTCTTGTGGTGGCATTTGTCCTCACACCAAAAACAAGCACGAAGAAATTAAAAATCAACTACCATAGCAAATGGTTAAAAAAAAAAACTGTTTTGGATGCTAAGTACAACAATGAGAAACAGAAACAAAACTTCTGTAGGATAACATACACTTTTTGTCATTTGCCATTGATTTACCAGAGCCCACCCCCAGCCTGGAACAGGACAAAAAGCACACAAAGAATTTTACACCAACAGTGTTCTCCTAGGAGATAAATGTTACACAAATATCAAAAATGCCTAACTCTACCCTTGAGAAGCAAAGTGTTTACTGAAATGGGATGCTAGCATGTACAACACTAAACTAGTCCTTGGGTTCTTAGGAACTTCACACTGCAATGGCAGGTCTGTTGACTCCACTTCTCCTTTTCAGTCAGATAGGGTGAGATTAACAACAGATCTATTAGTTTCCTCACTACTCGTGAAACAACCAATATGCTGAGCTGCAAATACTGTGTCTGTGGGAACAGTTTGTTTATTCTTGCTAAGTATGAGAAATCCTAGAAGGACAACTTGTAAACAGAAATTTTAGAAGCTTTACAATTAGAAGACTGGAACCATTGTTTCAAAATCAAACATCTACAATTCATTTACAGGAAATTAAGACTTGTGTTTCCAAGAGCTTCAGGCACGCTTGACAATTGCTGGCCTTAGATCTTCAATGAAATGCAGAATTAGCTCAGCTCTTCCATCCACAAGTCTTCTTAAATTTGCACCCACAATTGCTAACCCTTTGAGCACTTACTGCAAAATGCAAATAGGCTAGGAAATGTTCATTTGTGATCCGCACCTAATGATTTGAGTGACCCGAATGTGGAGAATATTCATGGAAGCATAATAATTAGATATTGAAAAGACCTGAGGCTGTTTTCTATTACCTAGTTAGTGCGGCACTGAGCCTAGACTGATTACTTTTGACCAATTTTGTCTTACAAAGATCTGTGTGGAAAATCTTCCACTCCTCCTTTTGAGAGGCTTTTCCAATAAAGCAGATCTTGTTTTTACAATATTTGTCTTGATAACCTGTATCTACTTTTTGTATAGTCTACTTCATTTTAATACTAGACACACATTGCCTTGCTTTACAGAAAGGTATATTCAGCTTTATCAACTATTTATAGACAATCCACTAGTACTTAAGCTTTTGTTTTGTTGTATCGTTCTCTATGTGCTCTTCTTTTCAGCACTTAGAACCACAAGGGCATTTCTCCAGTATGTCCTGTACAACTTTGGTCCTCCAGAAAATGTATAAGAAATGATAAATTTTAATAGAAATAGCCTATGAAATTCCCACTGGACTGTACAGATGGCCAGAAATCATGATTGGAAGCATTCATACGTATTTCAGAGGGATACACTGGAAAAAAAAGATATATTGCAAGATGAAAAAACAGCAAAAAACCTCAAACTCAAGGTGTACTTTGGCTGAAACCTGGTTGGTGTTTCCCCTAAACATCCATCATGTAATCTGACTGAAAACATAACACTTGAATTAAATGGATGCAAACGAAGCACTGTTAAACAGGACTTTTTTAAGAACTGAGACTGCTACAGCTTGATTATATATCTTGTCTTTAGCCAGATTATTAAATATATGAACAGCAAGACAATTCTGCTAGATAGGTACTACCTAACAGAACATATGTAAATACATAGTGAATTAGCACATGCAAACAGTTAAGGGGTGGACCTTAATACTCAAGTAACACTGTAGCTGACATTATGCATAAGCAATAAAAACTAGGACACTTGCTATAACTCAGCCAACACGTAGGTTTTGTTTTAAAGGATGCACTAGTCTAGTGTTAACATTATTATTGATTAAAACCATGCAAAATTTCACAGATTCAGAAAAGGGGGAAAAAACAGAAAATGCATGGAGAAGTAGGAAGAAAGCTAAATATAGCTATTCCATCATAAAGATTTTACTGGTGCCAGTTAAGAATGATTTGCTCACTCATATCTTCAGAACATTTGTGCCAATTTTGCAATTTTTGTGCTTTTACTTCCTCCCCCACTCCCCCCAGGTACATCAGACATTCCCCTCCCTTTGGAGTACACCCAAGAAAAATGTATTCCAACTGCAGGCTTGGATGAGCCATGGCTGTAAGCCAGGGCTTCTGCATTGCATTCCCAGTTTTTTTTTCTAAATCTCTGCATATGCCCTGCCAAGTCATTGTCTCCAAAAGTAAGAAAGAGCTAATAAAGCTGTGTCGGTACGTTCAATATGGTTCAGCACTCGCTGGTGAATGTCCTGTTTCTCTAGCCTGAAATCCTATCTTCCAGTACTTAAGCATGCTGAGACATATATTTTTGGAGAGACGTTACTGGAGAAGACCGTTCTGTAAAGAGCACGGTGCCGGTAATTTGTAAGTTTGCACGGAATCTCACAAGCTCTCTGTGAAGACAGGACAGATTTGCAGGATCAGGGCCTTATATTCTGAAGTGACAATCTGGACTGGTTCTTTGCCAGTCTAACCGATTGGACTCCGCTAGAATTGCTCTTGACATATCAGTGGCAGAGAAAGGGAAAAGTGGCCTTTGAACATGTAAGTGACATTTCCCATAGCTTCTTTAGTTGCAAGGATTTCTGATACCGCTGTACAGAGAAGGGAAGTCTCTGCTAGTTTGAAAATAACCTATTTTATTAAAAATTTTCAGCTCTGATGTTTAGGAAAAGCCAAGTGGCCTCCATTATCTACACAAAAACAGCCGACCAGGTATCCAGGGCTGTCTTTTCTAGTACCTCTGCATACTCTTTAGCCCTGGGTATGTTCCTCGTGCGTTAGCTGAACAAGATTCCCAGAACCACTCCTCGATCTGCAGTACGCTCCGCATTTAACATTGTTGTGCACTCAGTCACTGAACCATTTTTAAACTCGGTCTCCTGCTGAGAGCTAAATGCACTGTTTGTATTCTAATCTTTGTACCTACTGCAGCTAAAGTATAACGGTTCCACAGCTAGAAGGCAATAGCTAAAGCAGGGGAAATATAATTAAGAAAAATAAAAAATGATTGATAGAAAATACAGCACACATTGCTCTAGACATATTAATTTAGTGCTATCTGAGTGACTTGAACAACTAATTTATTAAAATTACCTGGAAGCATCTTATGATTACCCCAACATAAGCACTCTTTAATTTGCCTCTGCTTCTATTCTTGGCAAGACAGTCCACGTTTTGCATGCTCAATATACAAGATGCACGAAAACCAATTAATGCTGTTGACCTATACAAATAGGATAACACCAGCAGACTTGATCACCGCCAGACAAGTGCAGATAACTGGTAAATGAAGGACTTGGTCCTAATTTGTGAAGCCAGTCAGAATTTAAACATGCTGAACTCTCCTTGGCTTCCACAGGAGGCGTGAATGTTTAGTATCCTGTGCCACACTGTGATGCTACAACCTATAGAAGTTTTGACACTTTACAAGTTCATTGCCAGTAGCAACTAGAAAATGAACTTATGAGAGGGAGTGGTGGCTATGAGAGGAATACCACACGCTTCCATGCCAGGCTCCCGCCCCGTTCGCCCTCACAAATCAGTCCCTCCCAAAGCTCCCCTTGTGTGCTCATCCACTCCTGACTCCTACAGCAGAGCTAATGTCATACCACAGGCTCTTTCAGGCTGTTGCCTCAGAGCACCCTTAGTGACAGGTCAGTCTCCTTCGTAGGATTAAAATATTTCACAGGCTTGGTCAGAAAACACAGGGAAGGCCTTGATTTCTCACGTCATTGGTAAATATGTTGTGTATTATTGAACTGACTCTCAGGGTTGGGGGAGGTTTCCACTGTGGTTTAACTACATCTAGCTCTCATCACCTAGCTCCCATGTGCTTGCTCAGAGATGTCAGCAGGATGAGATCCCTATAGAAGCCTGAACTGGTTCATCCAGAACAAGATACAGGAGAGGTTCTCTTATAAAAGATCAAGTCTAATAGTTGAAGACATCAGACACAAGTTTGAAACCTCTTTAGAGAACTTATTTTGTTGGAACATTAAAGAATGGTTTTTTCAATGTCCCTGAGTAGAAAACGGTGATAAAAGTGGAAACTGACAAGAATGACATGTTCAAGGGACAGCAGATGAGTCCCAGAGTGACCGGTGTAGCGCCGTTCCACTGCACTCAAATCTGGAGAAGAGCATCTAGCCCTGTATTGACTGTTGGGAAAGTGAATGTGATACTTCAGTTGCCCAGGAGAGAGACCTACTGGGAAATAAAAGGAAAAGCCCCAGAGATTCACTACGCCCTGGCAGAAGCTCTCAATCCAGGGAAGCCTTTTGCTACTCTGCTTGGCTGCCAAGTCCACATTTCAATGCCTAAGAATAAAAGATGTTTTTAACCTCCTCAGGTTTCTGGTAGATTATCAAGCAATACCTCCTCCCTGGAACTACAGTGTCAGCTGGTTCTGCTAACCAAGGCTTCACATAAAGGCCATGTACTATTTTGTCACCCCACAATGTCACACAAAGAGAGTGCAAACCCCATCTGGCCCATTTGGTCACATCTCCCTTTTTCACTAACAGGTAACAGTTAAAAGCTCCATCCTGGATTTCCCAGCTGCTCCAGGCCATATTCCTCCCCAGACAGCCACCAGTGATGCTATGCTCTTAAAGGCTTTGGTCAGCCTGCATTACATCTGACAAAAAGATGCACACAGCTTCCTGGTGATAAATTCCATGGTCCATAATTATTGAGAAAAAACATTTCAAGGGTGCGGGGGTGGGGGTGGGGGGGGAATGCTGTGCTGACCTCTTCTTTTAATATCCACATCTCTGGTAAAAGGCTTCAATTCACAGAAAGCATGAGCAAAATTCAGCTATGGTGCTTCTACAGCAAAGTGAAAGGAATTGCATCAAGGAAGGATTTTGGACCCTTGCGTGCAACCAGAATGTGTTAGCAGTGCTGCTGAAACAACCCACTGTGCTGCATAAAAACTGCTGTAGGTCAGTGAAAGTCGCATCTTTTGTTTGTATAGATGGTAGAGCACAGCCATAAAGCCCGACATTAGTGACATCAGTGCCACTCTGATTTTTCCTGAAGTTCATTTTCTAAATGAATACCCAGCATATGATTCTCTCAGCCCTATGTCTCTTCTGACAATTAGTCTGCTGCCATTTTGGGCCACATGGACCTTCCTTGAGTTCATAATGGGGACGATATTAATTATGTTCAGGGAAAATTGAGTTTCATGACTCCCAGAGGAACATGCTACAGTCTTCATGAAACAACTTCTTTCCACCTTTTTATGTCAAGTGCAACAGACTCCGCATAAATGGTGCAAGACATTTTTATGAGTTATATTGTGAGTGGAAAAGAACAGCAATTGTATCAAACTATCTAGGTGTGTTAACCTTCTTTCTGAGGAGCTAAAATTATTTTTTGGAAGCAAAGTTAAAGAAGATACTGCACAAAGAAGAGGCCTTCTCTGTTTTTGCCTGTATTTCCTTTTGGCAGCGGTCATACCACTGCCTACGTGAACATTGAAGAAGCTTCTAGCTAGTGAATAAAATTTGCAAACCCTAAAGCTATGCACTTAAGTTCCTATCCTGAGGGACATTTTAAACAGGCAACCATAGAGAAAACCAAATCCAGTGTGCATTAACTACACTGCAAACTAATTTCACACGGCAACTTGCACAGGAGCTCGAGTCTTAGTTCCAATAGATAACCATTTCTTATTGCTCTTATCATGACAGCATCCTTCAGAAAGATGATTTCGCTCCCAGAAATAAGTGAATTATCTTAAATTCATTACGGACTAAATCAGAAATTGCTGTTTGATTTTCCTTGATTTGTACTGCATACTGATAATCATGAAAATACATCTTTCTTGATCATTCACTTTTTTATTGCTTGAAGCTCCTCTGTATGAGGACTATACTTTCCCAAGCAGTGTGATCTCAAAGCAACAGCACAGAATTGGGAGAAAAAAAAAACATCTAAGTTTGAATGCTTACCCTGCCACTGCAAAATGAAAAAAAAGGGAAAAAACCTCCCTCACCCTCTTACTTCCAAAGAAAGGAAATTAATTACCTTGCACATATACACACATAATTTCAAATAGGCTCAAGTAGCACACATATAAGAATTAATTGCACATGTCTGTTTTCTCTGAAGTAAAGACACATTAAGGATGTAAAGACATTTCCAGACCCATGGGAACAATGTTCTTACACCAGCAGTACTCTACTGGAATACAAAAGAACTTGCGGGTTTTGCTTTTTTAAAATGTGTTTAGCATGATTGAAGAGCCTGGCACTGCTGCTGCGGCTACCGAGTCCCTGTCTCTGCCAGGCCGAGAGCACAGGGAACATGGAGAGCACCTTGCCAAAGTGTCCCCTAACCTGATGCACACACAGAAGACACATTTGCAGACAAGCCCATCAGCAGCACCATTTATAACGGCAGAGGAGGAAGGTGCGAGCAACAGAGTTCTGACACCAGTTGGCAGACAGGGAAGGGCGCAGGAAGGGCAGGAATGGACATGGAGGTTTCTGGTGCCAGGAGCAGAACTGGGTTTGAGCATTTTCTCCTGCCTTCCTCTCTCCCTCCCTCTCCTTAGTAATTTCTCTCCAACTTTCTCCAAAGCAGCGTTTGAGAAGAGGAGAACAGAGAACACAAATCTGCTCAAAATGAAGCCTTGCACACAGCTTTTCACGCTGCTCCTGTTTTACAATGAGGGAACAGGTTCAAGGTCCCGCCGGATGCTCATGGGTTCATCCCAAGGCCTCTCTCCTCTTGCTCAAAGCTTTGGTGGCCCATGGAAGCCTAGCCCCATGTGGGACCAGAGAGGAGACCCAGTGCATTACACCTCCCCCAAAAAAGCAGCTGACCCTGCTAGAAACAGCTCCCCATCTCAGCCATCTGGGTGGGTTGAGCCATCACTCACAACCTCCCAGCCACTTTGGCGAGGTGTAAGACGAGGGGAGGAGAGACAAACTCACCCAGCCACAGACAGGGAAAGCATATTGCACATGGGAGCAGGGAAAGAAGATTCTTCCACTGCTCTTTACACAGATGTATGGCCACCAACAGCCCAGCAAAAACCACAGGCTGAGGTGCTAGTCCTTGTCTCAGCAGCAGCAAGGTAGATTGGGCATCCTGCAGTTAAGCACAAGGGCTTGAGATGGAGATTTCCATTTCTGCCATCTAAGAGACAAGACCTATAATTTCTCTGTCTCACTCTTCCTGCAAATAGTAATTGCAAGCCATACATGTAGGGACCTTACACTAGTTCAGTGTGCCTTGTATGCCAGGTAGAAAGGCAAGACATCAATATACAGTGTAAAGTTCCAGTTCTGCAAGAATCAAGGGCTTAAAACACCTTTAAAAATCTAGCCTCAAATTTTGTGGTAGCACTTTAAAACATGAACATCTTAACAGATTCTTGAAAATGCTGGATTCCAGCTGTAGTAAAATCTAATTCTTGATTAAATGCTACTTAATTGAAAGTGGTGTGTGATTTCTCATCAGCATAAGTAAGCTGCTATAATACCTGTACAGGTTGTCAAACCATTGTCAAATTGAAATATTGCTTTCTCCTTTCTGTCTATTTGATCATACATTCTATTTTGGATTTCTCTGCTTTCTATACAAAGGCTTCTGAGCTCAAGATCACAGAGACGACCTGGCAATAAAAACATTCAAGCAGCAATACAGACAGCTGGGAATTTATTGCATCAGGATTTGGTTTTAAAATATAGGTTTCTCCTGATAAACTAATATTGTCATCTGTTCTGGTGGCAGAGCATACTGCAAACAGCAATCTTCCCCCAGAGAAAAAATGTCAGATTGTGATTTATGAACAGGGAGCCACTAAAGAGTATGATTTCACCCTAAATTAGTAATTTATCAAGTAAAAACCACAAGCAAATAGCTGAATATTGGTGCCTTAAAGGGTCAATAGACTTCTCACTAACTTTTGCTTCAAGCACAAATAACCAGAGACTCCTCCAAGGGAAAACTGTTCTAGTGGATGCCCTAGAAAATGAAAACATTTAGGTCTAAGTGTTGAGGAAAGCATTCCCAAGATGACCTTTGAGTGTCCATATGGGATTCAGAGAAGCTCCACACAAGGGGACTGCACAAAGCTGCTAAAGGTAGCAAGTCCATCAAAATGTGGTAGTAGAGATGAAGAGGACATAGTGGGGAGAAGCAGGAGAAAGAAGGGAAAACAAAGCCATCTAAAAGGGTAAGTGTTTGTTTTCAACTGTAATTAATTGCCTGAAGTGAAGCAGTTGATTTCCATGTACAATGAACTATGAATTATTGGAAATCACTATGATGCAAGTTGACAGAACAATTGCTTTGTAAAATCCTCTTACAGGCCTGGGAAATGAGTTTCTAGATATCCATCTGGGAGAAGGAGGTTCCCTCTACCTCTGATCAGCATTAGGAGGAAACATACACTATCAATGCCCAAAGGCATGGCTATGGATGCAACGCTAGGACTAGAAGCAACGCAAGGAAGGTCAACCTGTTATTCCTAGTCACTCCCTCAGACATCTTTTCTCCAGGCTCACCAACCTTCATTCCCAAGAATTTCAGTGATTTGTAACTGTGTTGACTTAGGAACTGCAGAGCACTCAAATTCACATTACTCTCAATGTTACAGAATGAAGTATAAGGTTTGATTTTTTTTTTTCCAAATATCATACTGCAGATCTAGATGCCTAGATCTGGGCCCATAATTTCCACAAAATTAGGCAATTAAAATTTTATTTGAGAGAGTTTAAGTGCATCTGTAAAACTGCTACTAGTAGTGTCAATAGCATAATTCATGGTTGTGTGCTTCTAGATCTGGACTGTTAGAACATTTCATGGGGCATCAATCCATAACTGCCATGAAAAATGGATATTTATTTTGCTGGTTAGATGTCAGAAATCTGTTCCTTTATATGGAACAGCTGGATTTAATAATTAACAAAGGACTTCACTTCTTAACTTCTGCAAAAAATTTCTTGTCCATTCAAGAGCCAATTCAGATTTCTTTTCTATGGATGTAATTCCACTGTCTTTTGTCAATTTGTATAGGTCTGTATCTTTTTCTGAGATTGCTTAAAACACAATAACCAAGTCAACAACCAGAACAAACCAGAGAAGGTGCTCCAAGCTTTCAAATTTTCATTGGGTAGCAGAAGGGTACTGGATATACTACTTTTCTAATTTTTTTTTTTCTCAGCCTTTGTAGTGATGCTAAAACTTTCTTGGGTGATTGTAGAGTTCCTGCTCTTTCAAACTGCAGAGAATGAACGCATTGCTAACCAGGTATGTGGAGAAGTGATGAGCAGCTAAAGAAGAAAACTGGTAAATCACAGGAAATTTAGTGAGAGACACCCAAAGCCAATCATCAAGATCAGTGTGAATGGTAAATACTCAATTCTGATTCTGGAGATTATTGGAAAGGAAGCCCTTTCCCATTTGCATTCTAGCTTGCTTGAACATTCACAACATCTGCAAATGTTGTATCATGGCTTTGTAAGAAATAAGCTAGCTGGCTTATTCAGTAATAGAGTCAGTTCATAGGTCAAGTCTCAATGGTTTTGGCTTTAATGATCACAGTAAAAATGCTTTGAAAAAAAAATTTAAGAATTATTACTTAAACTACTTGGAGAGCTTAGGTATTTCTTCTTTAGATACCTTGGTGCTTAAAGAAAGGCAGCTAAGAGGCTAGGGTTGTAGCTGCACTTTATGTTTGATCATCAGCTTTCATAGGCTGCATCAAAAGAAGCATGGCCAGCAGGTCAAGGAAGGTGATTTTGCCTCTCTACTCTGCTCTGGTGAGACCCCACCTGGAATACTGTGTCCAGCTCTGGAGTCCTCAGCACAAGAAAGACATGGACCTGTTGGAGGGGGTTCAGAGGAGCGCCACAAAAATGATCAGAGGGATGGAACACCTCTTTTATGAGGAACGGCTGAGAGAGTTGGGGTTGTGAAGCCTGGAGAAGAGAAGGCTGCAGGGAGATTTCATTGCGGCCTTTCAGTACTTAAAGGGGGCTTATAAGAAAGATTGGGACAAACTTTTTAGCAGGGCCTGTGACGACAGAACAAAGAGTAATGGTTTTAAACTAAAAGAGGGTAGATTTAGACTAGATACAAGGAAAAAGTTTTTTACAATGAAGGTGGTGAAACACTGGAACGGGTTGCCCAGAGAGGTGGTAGATGTCCCATCCCTGGAAACATTCAAGCTCAGGTTGGACGGGGCTCTGAGCAACATGATCTAGTTGAAGATGTCCCTGCTTATTGCAGGGGGTTTGGACTAAATGACCTTTAAAGGTCCCTTCCAACCCAAATTATTCTATGAAGCTATGAAGCCTTCATCATACTGGAAGCATTTACCAGGCTGGAGGAGCAAGTCTCCTGCGTGCTGGTGACATCTTCTCTGTTTAAATTTTGGCACTAGAACCAAGTCTGAAGCAACCTAAATTCACATTCAGAGGGGACAGATTGGGACAACCAGCATTAGCAGGAGAGGCCAAGATTCAGCTCTGATGCAAAGAACCTGATTACAAATTAAGGCTGGATAGCAGACAGGCAGCCTAGAGTACCATCTAAAAAAGCTTGCTCTAGCATTCTTGCAACTATTGCCTGAAACAACTGCACTTGTGCAGCACAAGAGCTGCTATGATACATTAAACACAAGCCCAGAAAAGCCAATGAGTTAATGATCACTGTCCATACAGAAGTACAAAAGGAGAGAAGCAGTTGTTTCATTTTTCTGTCCTTAGAAGAGAGGACACAGCCTGAATGTTTACAAGGGCTAAAGTCTTGTAAACAGCCAGAGGATTTTGAAGCAGTTGGGAGGACTGTGGTGAACGGCCTGGTCCCCTTAGGCAATTCGAAAAAGCAGAGGGGTCAGTGCCAAGGCCAAAAAACTGATTAATGTGAGATGGTCTATCTCAACCGCAAACTTCAGCGGTTCACAACTCAGTGCTGACATATTTCAATCAAAGCATGTCTGCAGCTAAACTTAATAACCAGCCAGCCTATCAAGTGGAAGACGCTAAGCAATTTCAAATCACCCCAAGAATTTTAAAATGGCAATGACTTACTGCAGGACTGCAGAGAATGACCCGTCTGTCAGATGCAGTTGTATCTGCAGCTGACACAAACGTCAAGATTCCTGCTCCCCTCCATGAACACTGCTGTGATGCTGTAAAATGGAGAGGGCCATCTGGGATCACTGCCCTACACAAGCCATCCAGAATCTGTCCTACACAATCTTTCCTGCATTTTTCCAGCGATGACATTTCATCACTTTTGAATGAAATAAGTTCTTTCACAGTGAAATTGCATCTTTTTCTGTCAGCCAGAGGTCAGACAGTCTGCTTAACAGTAAAGTAAAACAAAAATGCCCGCTTCTTTTTATTCTATTTTATTTATTTCATAAACAGAACAAACATTGACGTTATTTTAATTTGACTACCTAAAGTTACTTGCTTGCTTACGAAGACATAGTTTTTTGGGGAATGGTTGCAGTCTTCTGAATTCCTACGGAAAGCACTTAAGTCAACAAAGTTTTAAACCACTTCATATCAGACTGCTCTGTACCACCAAACTGTTATTTTTGACAGACAATGTGCAGCCTCGCAAGGAACAAAAAGAAAAGGTAATTTCCCGAAGAGCGGCAAAGCGCATACACATACCCCTTGGTCTCACCTGGAGTCAAACAACTTAAGATAGATTGAAGCTGCCAAGAGTATGGGAAGCTAAACAAACAGGAAGTTTCACATTTAAAATTGTTTATCTGACAAAAGTAATGGGAATTGATTTACCCTGTCAAGAGAAATAGCTCCAGCTTCTCTACCCCTTTAATAATGTCCTTGGAGAGGCCTGATGGACACTGGAAGTTGGCACTGTATTGAACAGCCCATAGCTAACTATCAGAGGCTGCATCAGCATACTGTAAGCATAATTTTTAGCAACTTTCACATATACATTCTTGTCCCATCTCATTCAGCCTCCTGGGATAATAGATCATCATAAAACCACAATGCCCAAAAATCTTTGCTGGGGGCTTCTTCCAGATTGACCTAAGTAGCAAGAAGCATCTACACTGACAGTCTCAAAATAGATATCTCAGCTTGTTTTTTGAAGCAAATGCTAATTAAGGCTTGTAAGATTAACAAAAATCTCTGCTCACATCAGAACTGCTCTGTTAATAGTTTTCGCTTTGTCACAAAAGCAATCAGAAAAAGGGCATTTGCTGGTAGAAAATAAAGCAACCATGGATAGGCCTTACTGGATACAAAATACAGATTCTACTCAAAATCCAATGACAGAACTCAAGTTGAAGGAAGAGTCAAGGACAAAACTGGGGTATAAGAGAAGAAAAATCAACTCCCAAGAGAAGGCAGACTGAGATAACTATCTCGATATAGATCTATTAAAAAAAAATCACTTTTTAAAAGTATAAAATACAAGTTTTAAAAAAAGTTTTAAAAAGCCAAAATAGAATCCTAGTCAACAGCTTCCCATGAACAATGACCTACAGAACGAATCACCACAGAAATCTGCATTCAGCAGCTTGTTGCCAAAGTCCTACTTCTTAATCAGTAGAGCACACAGCCCTCCCAGAGCCATTTGCTGTATTGAATGGTTCAGACTTGCTGTGAAAAGGGACCTAGTAAAAGGGCACACTTTTCACCAGAGAGGTCTCTTGTAAAGCCCCTGGGTAGACAAAACAACTTGAATGCCTGGGGAATTTCATGCTGTTGTTGCTGGCTGAGACAAAGTATTGTGGAAATCTGTATGCCAATCAGTTATAAAACTAATATTTACCCTGTCTACATTATAATTTTATAAAAATAGGGAGATCTTAAATAAGCTGAGCAGGCAACCCTGTTCTCACACCACCCTTTCCTTATAATAGAGAATATCTGTGCCTGTATCCACCTTCTTGTATTACGGGAATTTTTCTCTGAATATTTTATACACTAATTAATTGACAAAGGTAACTCACTCAATCATAAAAGAAACACAAAATAAAATAAGGATACAGTAAAGACTAGCCAAGGGAAAAAACCCTAAACCCAAAGAACAACAGCTAAATGGCACAGACTGATACAACTATAACATCAGTAATAATCTAAGACTACTGAGGTTGCGTTCCTTCTGTGCAGGAATACACGTCTGGCATCTGGGATTTTACTGGCATTTGCCCACCACTGTACATTTTCTGGGTAGCAGTTCGACACGCCAAACCCAACAGCAGTCTTGAACAACGTTGTGACACTTTCACAAGTACAGCGTTAGAGCACTAGGGGCAAATGTACATAGCCACTGTAAAATGAGCTTTAGATGGTTCCTGGAGCTACACAGGAGCTGTCCCCTTTCCCTGAGGCCTTGCTCAGTGCACCGCAAGGCAGAGGTTTGCCGGGCTCTTCTGGGCTGGCAGCACATGCAGAGCTGAAAGTGCATTTTCGTTAACCCCGAGCAGCACCAAGCACAGCCACACCAGAAACAGAAGTGTCCTCTGGGTGGCTGGAAAACTGCAAGTGAGCATCATCTTATATGAACCTTCACTGAATTTGGTGGACTGAATCACTAAAAAAGGCTGTATTTAACCTGGGGGACAAAACAGTGTGTTTGACCGAACTGGATACAATTTTGAAAAAAAAAAAAGAAGTAAAAATCTAAATACTGTTTGAAAAAATAGTTTAGGGTTGGTATAAGGTGTAAGGGCAACAGAAGAACTTGATGGCTCCTGGAATGCCAGAAGCCTTCAAGAGTTGATATGCAACTTGGCATCACAGGAATCCCATTATCTTTTGTTCATGGGTAAATGTGGCCAACCTGACCGTAGCTAAATCTGGGATTAGGATGTGTGTAGGGGTTCAGAAGCATAGGACTATGGAGTTTGATTTTTTGCATAATCCAAAGAGAGTTCATTTAATTAGGTGAGGGCGGACATCAGTGGAAACTAAGGGCAGGCATTTGAGGCAAATGGGGGTCACTCTACTATTTTTTTGTCTAGTATCATATCTATCAGCAAGGTTTCGGAACAGGTAGCAAGGCAAATCTTCAGTTCTTGCACATTTCTCAAATGTTTTCAAATTCAGGATAAGTATAGATTTTATAGCCTACATTTACTTTTTAGGAAATTATGAGTCGTCCTTCTAAATTAAAAAAATGCATTTGAGAGTCCTACTCCTTGCATAATCATTACAGATATATACATATAAAATTAACTCCATAAATTAATAAATATATAAAAATAATATATATATTTATATAGAGATAGATACTCATCTTTGTCTCTCCTAGTTATGATAGACTCTGAGGTTAAAATAAAGACTTGAACAAAAAAAGTCCTGTACAGTTTCATTACCTGCATAGTTTTTGAATACTCTGACATTATGGGTTTTGAAATCATATGTCTATAACTGAGGCCAGGATTAGTGTTTTGACTCAGGAAAGGAATTTACCGAAGCCCACAATTTCTTGCCGTTACTATAAGCACACACAGAAAGCACAGCAAAACGAGTAACACCCCTCCCGCCCCAAAACAAAGGATGACAATGACGACGACTGCCTGAAGTGGTCTCAGAAAATCCTGTCTGAACAGTGGAAGCTGCAAGTCCTGAAGGCTAACAGCATGCCTAGAAGAGCTCAGGTACCCAGCCTGCCCTATCTCCAGCACACCAGTGCTCACCTAGAGGTTATCAGAAGAAAAGCCTCCGCAGGTTTTCTATGGTCTTTTTGCTGCTCAGAGAAAGATGCAGTTTCTCAAATACCCCCTTGGCACAAATAGCAACAGTACAGAATGGGAGGTGAATACAGAATCAGCGACACCGCAGCAGATTTGGCTGTATTGTTAACTCCATGCTCTTTGCAGACCAAGCCAGGCACATTTAGATGCTACTGAATAAACAGGTGCAAAACTAAAACTAACCAGGAAAATTTCACTAAGTGAAGGGATGTTATGCTTCACCTACTTTTTCAGGGGGGGCTCACAAACAGTGCTTCAGTGACTCTTCCCTCTTTGAAAGGAAGTGAAGTGGCTAGAGATTAACTACAGTGGCTAACAGATTAACTGCAGGTAGGAAACAGAAGGAGAATATTAAGCTCCTTTTCTCTCCATAATGATCCTCTGATCTAAAGAACATTTTTTACTCCTTACAACTAAAAAATATGTGAAATGAAATAAGTGGAATTAGAACAAAATCAGCTCCACTTCAGTATGCAAATATCCTTATGAGTTGAGAACTCAGAAACAGCACTGTGAATACAAATATATTTCATTTGAACTAAAAGAGACCTTTTATCAATACAGAAGAGGGGAACAAATCCCCGAATTAGGTGAATGGAGGCTCTCAAAATACAAGGTCATGAAAGTGCACTTTGGACTTATCTTTATTCTTAATGGAGGGCCCATTCCTGCAGTTTTTAGGGAAATCTCCCAGGGGAACCTTTCCAAAGGAGCTCCGGTACAAGGAGAACTTTACGCACCTCCAAGGTGCGGTGTGCTTTTCAGATAAGTATTTTTATTGCCTTTTTTAAGTTACAGAAAATGTTCTCTCCGGAGGCAGAAAAAAAGATATATGGTTTACATTATTCAAAGGAAGAAAAAAACCATCCTGTCCAATATAAGATCTCTAAATATACCTGCCTTGCCAGCATAGCCCGTCTCAGAGAATGGATCAAATTTCTAGCATCAATACCTTTGCAGCGATGATGTATTATCTCCTCCCACAACTGTTTACTAACAGAAAAATAATCTGTGGGGAAACGGCATGAAAATACCAGGAACTCAAATTCTGTATACTCCAAATAACGATCCCCACCAATTTTGTCAGTAGAGGGTGCTTAAGTGAACGATCCCTCTTCCTGTCCCAGCTCTTAGTGGGGCTGGCAGACTTAGACACCCTCTTGCCTTTGACTCTACATTGCCTATTGCTTTCTCGAATTTAATCTAGAAATTTGTTAAGAAAGGTCAGATATACTTATGCCAAATGCTCTGTTCCTGAGTCCAGCAGATATCTATATTCTGCACTTAGACTGAGAGCTTGTGAAACTTGTGGTGGTTAAACACAGGCAGAGGAAAATGATGCATTGTCCTGAAATGCTGTGCTACTATTTAATATTATATCATTTTCTATTATAAAGTAATTGTGAGATTTCATTTGTAATGTATATCTCTGTGAAAAACAAGGGAGCCTACCAACCTCACAGTTCTCCAAGGTAATACTTCCTATTAAAACTGCTTCTTATTAAAGTTGTGTTGAATTGCTTTTCCATAAGGAATTTTGGCACTTGCTTTCTTGCCAGATCTGGGTAACAAGTTGAATTGTCACAATTTACAGCAAAATGGGATTTCAGAAATATCTTTTTTTTCAGAAGGACCAAACTGATCTGTTTCCAGAAGGATTTTTCAATCTTCATTGCATAATAGCTGAAACAAAAATGCCACTTTCTAATTTTGACGCAAAAAGTTCCAATGATTTCCCATGACATTCTGATAAGACCTGATGCATTTTTGTGAAACATTCCCATTTTGCCAAATCAGTATTATCAGATAGAAAAATGCAACCACCAGCACCACTCAGTCACCTCTGAATTCAATTTCACTTGTTCCACTGCTGCACATGCTATTTTTTTCTCACTTTTTATCGACTGAACTTTGTTCATTGGATTTCAAAAGTGTTTTCCCAATAGTATCTTTAGAAAATACAAGAAAAAAGGTTCTCGGCTAGTGGAGGCTGGCAAAGCTCCAGTGAAGTCAATGGGCCTCAGCTGAGGCACTAGCCCTTTGTAAGTGTTCACAGAGGCTTTTTATATACTGCAGAGATGCTGGATTATGCAGAGAAGTCAGGGAACTTCACTGTGTCTCCAGTTTGCAAATGTTACAGATATTTTAGTAGTCACCAGTCATGTAAGGCTAATGGTACAGTGACAGTTTTGGATAAAGGGAAATACTCAGTAGGCTTCAGATAACACTGATTGCTTTACTTGACCATACATTTTCTTCCCTGTGTTGAGCGTAGCGCTCAATGGGTTTTAGGAGAGTCAGAGAGAGAATGTACACTCAGGCAGACAAGTTTGTATCTGGAAACTACTGAAAGCATCACCTGCTGCTTCTTGCTTTCATTTTCACTCTGGTTCTGAGCAGCTTGAAGCAGCTCAGAAGCAGCTTGAATTATTTACCGCAAAGCTGCAGGAAAAACATTCTGTGGCAAAACTTGCAGGAGAGGACAGGCTTCTTGCAAGGAAATTTGCTATCTGAGAGGCCCTCAAGCCACTAGATCATCCTATCCTTGAGGCTGTCTGAATGTTTGATGAACAGAGAAGGGATCCTGAGTGTAGCCTGGGGATCTGAAGACCTTCTCCTTCCTACCAAATTATCTCAAACCAGCAGAAACCTTTCCATGTTGGATCTTCCAGTATCTAGAGCAAAGGCTTGAACTGATAGCATTTCTGCATATATTTGCATCACTTTTTACTGTGGAAATTGGCCAACTGCCTTTCACAGTACCCCAGATTCACCTTGTGGGCTATGGAGAAGTCAAAGTTCCTCAGAAACCTTCCTTCACTCCTTCACCTTTCTATCCTCTGTGAACAGATGAAAATCAGTACATCTGCACTAGCCACACTTAAGAAGATGGTGACTCAGCAGCCAGTAGAAGATGGACAATGAAAGAGCAAACAAAGACAAAGAAAAATGACATTACAGAAAGAAACAGGGGGATCTAATGTGATAGCTGGTCTTGATCCACCCAAACAAATAACTAGAATCAGTTAAAACTGATGCAGTGTAATTTTCATCTAAAACATCAGCATATGGCTCCACCTGCTCACTTGCAGGAGAGCGGCCTCAGTTTAGGAATTTCGTAATAATGATGCTGCATTTTCAAGAGAGTGAGGAAGGTCTGTCCTGCAGAGCTTCTCATGCATCAGATTTGGCTTAGCCAAATGAAAAGTTTTTAATTCCAAGAGAACTGAAAAATATTTCAGGGCATGTTGTTGAATTTTAAAGTTCAGAGGTAAAGGATATCCACTAAATAGTAGTATCTGTATCATGTTATAGCATAACCTATTTTATAATTTAATTTCACTGAAAGTGAAAAAGAAACGAGAGAAAGAAACAGCAAAAAATGGCACTGCACAAGAAATGCAGCTTAGTAGTCTGGGAATCAGAAAAAGGCAGGAACAAAGAAAGAAAAATGTAGGGAAAAATACCAAAACCAAGAAAAGAGTATTGCATTGTAATCCAGTTCTTAAGACAAAGTCATGCCTCAGTGCCCAAATGGCCAGGAGCATTAAGAGACTATTGGAGTCAAAAGCGTAGGACCTTACTTCCCCACAGCACCCCTACCCCCCCACCCCCAAAGAAAAGAACAGAAAAAAGAATTGTGTTTGAGTGAGACTGCAGGAAATGAAGCTTTAACTCTTCCAGAAGCAGATACAAATGCATCTGAGTGACTGGCATCAATGTGAAAACAAGAGACTTTAGAAAAAATATTCTCACAAAGTTTTTTGGAGCAGAGGAGTTCATCTAGGTTAAAAGTCACACTCCTAAATACTGTAAATGTAGTAAACTATTCACTGGGAGAAACTGAGCTCCAGTTCATAGTATACAGAGCTTTGATCAGCAGCCCCTTGAAATCAATGGAAAAAGCCCTATTATTGGCAACAGTGCTCTGACCAGACTCCACTTACTACAAGGCAATAAGTGCTGAGACTGCCCCTCTATTTGGTGTAGGGGGAGACAGAGCTTAAGACAGCACTGAAATAAACAATTTAAGGAAAAGATTTAAAAAAATGCCATTCTGAAGTACTGCAAACACGGACAATTCACCATAAAGCTTTGCAATAGCTGCTCTGCCCAGGGATGACAAATGCTACCTTCGCCACTAAGAGACGGAGAGAAAGAAATCAAAAATGTCAGCTGTTTTTACTGTGTAATGTTGCCTTCCAATCTTGAAAAATATCAGATATTAAGAGAAACATGTGGGAAGAATGTAAGCAGGCATTCAGAAATGGAATTACCCAGAAGAAAAACGTTGGTGTTATTTTAAAATATCCTGTGAGAGGTGTACTACCCTCACACAGCAAGCAGAGGAGAGAGAAAAATTAAAGCTAATAGAAAACTTGCTCTGTATTCCTCCAACATTGTAAAATAAAATATAACATGTAGGAAAGTGAATGGCAGAGTATGACACCTGATTGCTGTCAGACCTTGCACCCAAATGTTAAGGGTACGGGTGCTCTAAAAACAATAGATGCATTTAGAAGTGAAGGAGAATGGAGGGAAAAACAGTTGAGCACATTTTCAAAAACAGTACAGGAATCTGGACGATAAGCCTCTTGTGTAAACGTCATTTAGTACTTCTCAACATTTTACCATCTTACTTTCTTTTCTTCTATGTTAAACAAACTTGTACTTTTTCAATACATTCCCCATTGCTGTAAGGGGGCACTGCAGAGCTGGATTGTAGCTGTACCTTGTCATTAGCCTCCGAGGAGGTGAATATTTCCTTCCTATTGCACTGAATTCCCCCAGATATGAGAGACATAGTCACATACACACAGCATCAAAATACCCACTTACAAAATAGCCTGTGTGCCAAAAGCTTGAAATGGTATTTTTATACGAAAGTTTATTTCAATACATAGACCTCTGTTGAGGACTTTCCTACATCTAGATGTTATTTGAACAATCATCATTTGATGTACAACTAAAACTTTCTAAATTACATATTCCCAGGGATGTTTTATTTTTACATTTCCTTTGTTTAACAGTAGATAATTGAGGCACAGGACCTATTGAGGCCCAGGACCCTTTCCTCCTGTTGCATCTATGTTGAATTCATCCCTGGAGTAACAATGTCAGTGGAGATACACCAGGGGCAGCCTTGACGTGCTGTTCTGTCACTCTGTCTCGTAAAGCTGTGCATGGCCAGGCATCTCTTTATGACATGTTGTTGTAATTCCAGAACTCAGGGAATTGAATACAGTATTTTTGGACTCAGTCTGGAAATCCACAGAAGAAACAACACGCCAGGTTTTCTGAAGTTTTCATGAAGCTTTGGCAGCATTTGCCACCAACCCTGACGCAGTGGCATTGCTGGGGCAGGGTGACGGCATTTCTTTGTGTTTAATTTTTTGGAACAAATAAGGAAACTGCTGGTTTGGCGGGGAGGGAGAGGGTGGGGAAGGGGGCTAGTTATTGGTTTTTTTGTTTTTTAATTTGAGAATACAGAAGCAAAGATGAAACTAGCAGACTAAACTGATAATAAAAACCTGCAAGTGCAATTTCTTACTTGCAATTAAAATACCAGTAGCAGTGAGTGTTGGCAAGGGGTTAGGTTTTCTGACATGGATCATGGTCACTGACTGTTAATCTTTCTGCCCTCGAACTAAATCACATATCCACTGCCTCAGTAACTAATGTTTCACTGCCCACCCAACCAGACACATATTCAGTGCCTGTTGTCTTAAAAGCATTTAATACGTTGAATCTTTCCAAATTTGCCTGCAGATTTGCCATTTCCAGAAGAAGGAACTAAAGCTTCGCATCAGAGAGAAGAAAATGTTCCTTCGGGTCTTAGCCGTACTCCTGCAGATGAAGCACTGAGATAAACTCCAGCTCCTACTCCTAACTGTACAGGGTGGAAGAAGGCACAACCCTTACTGATGTTTGACGGAGCTGCATAATGCGTTTTGTGGGGTGCAAAGTTTCAAGCCCTTCAGACCATTTTGTATTTTATGATATGAGGCTTTGCTGTACCAAAAAAAGCATCCAAAGTGATGCAAAGTAACTCCTTTCTTGTTAGACTACAGCAGAAGCCTTCCCTAGTCACTCCCTGTGTGCTCTGTAGCACATAGCAATTTACATTTAGTTTGCCATTAGGACGAAATATTTTTTTCTCATAATGGAGCACAGGAAATTTTTCAAACTGACACAGGATGATATTACCAAAAGAAAATCACATGTTTTGAAAAGGACAGTTTTTTTTTTTTACAGCCTGAAATACCACTTGCCTCTTGTGACAGTGTTGGCAAATCCTGGACTCAAGATCTCTGAAATTAGTCGTTATCTATCTTAGGCGTTTTGATCTCAGCTGAAACCCAACCACGGAAATGGCAAATAATTAAAAAGAAACAAACAAAACCTCCCAACTTTTGAGATTTGTTACTATTGTTAGTATTTTACTTTATGGGGGAAATGCTGTCACTGCTTGGGAGCCAATGGTCAAGAGCAACGTACTTCAAAATGAGCAATTTTTAAAAAAGACTTATAGGCCCTAAGTCATCATTATTGCATAGGTGTGTTTAACAGATCCAGATTTTACTACTTCCCTGACTGCAAACACTGAATCATGTCCGCTTCTACCTTAAATTGCCCTTATCCCAGAGAGGCAGCTCTTCCCACACTAAGTAAGAGCTAATGCAGTAGGTAATGTAAATAAAAGCAATCAGCGGCATTATACATATTATGCCCTTCACTCAGACGTTCTCTTCTACTGTGAATCTTTCAAACATGGTTTGAACCAAGTCTCCATTTTCCTAGACATGTTTTGTACCATAAATAATTGTAGTCCCAAATGCTACCTCCTGAGTATCTGCCCATTGTATCTATCAGCAAATGCTCAGCTGCGTAGAGCAAAGACACTGATTAGCGCAGAGGGAAGTAAGATGGAAAGACTGGTTTCCATAGACTCTGGAAGTGACGTACATAGGAAGAGCTCTAGGAAAAGGCCAGGTAGAGGGCTACTGTGAAGATGAACAGCATGCTGTTCTGCTTCATCCACGTCAACAGAAGTGTCTTTGAGAATAGTTATTAGTAAATAATTTGCTTTAATGGTGAGGAAAGAAGCCTGGGACTGGAAATCACTGGGTGGTTTCCCTCCTCCTCAGCTACAGCACAGAACACCAGAAATTTCATATCTGCTTAGTATCATTAAACGATCGTGCTTTTTCACAGCAAATACTGCTGGATAAACTTCTACAAGCAGAGACAGTTATTTTTGTTGCTTAGAATACTGTAAATATTAACAAGCCAAGCATTTAAATTAACAGAGTACTTGATTTTCTACTGCTGTTTATTTTACTGTCTTCAAACAGGAAAATGACATTTCAAGGATCAGTACTTTATTATAAACTAATACCTTTCCTAGTAACTGAGGTTTTCCCGTTATTCCCAACCTGGCTCTCACACTGACTGAAAGGCTGAGTTAATTTCTCAGTGGAACAGCAGTGGAAGAGAGAGATAGGAGAAAGAGAAAGAGACAGAAATCCGAGATAAGGCTGAATAAACCCCAATTTTCTTCTGATTTGGCTGAATAAACCCCAATTTTCTTCTGATTTGGTAAAGCCAGATTGACTGATATGGTATGAATTTTAACCAGATCTTGGTAGAGAAGAGATTATGAAAATTATTTCAGCAAGCAATGAAGAGAAAAAGTTCAAGTCTGTTTTCAAAATAATTTACATGTGAAAAAGCTGGTGATTTGCTGCTTTGCTGCTTTGTACTGGGGGATATTTCTAAAGGTTTTGTTTTGTTGAAATCTTTGTGGTATGTTATGGAAAAGGAGGGGAAGATTCAGCACTCCAGCAGTCACACACAGCCCGGGAGCCTCACTCCTGCCATAACTCCTGGCAGCACCGATGCCGGGCAATTAAATTTAGTGGGACTTCTGCCCTCAACTTAATAGGGTCAGACTTAAGCACTTACTAGAGGCGGACTTTCTCATACGGTATTATCGAAAAGGGTCTTCTTCAGAAATGACCTGGAAAAAATTAGTGACTTCCTTACAGCTTCTGGAGACATAATGAAAGGCTTTCAGAGAACTTCACTTATCAGGCAGACTCTTTATGACCAACCAAATTAACAGTGTTTGAGTACTTTGCTGAATTGGGGCCCATGACAGAAGAGTGCTAAGATTTCTATTTTTATTTTGCTAACTCTTGACTATTTCTTAAGATTAAAGCTTCCTTTTGGTCAGAGACTTAAAATTATCACAGTTAATAATTTGTTTTCTTGTTTCTGCCCAGAAGTTGTTATATTTTTAGATTCCTATAACAATATATACCTGCTGATACTTTCATATTTACATAAAAGTGGCACATTACAATGCTTGACTATACTTGTTTTTTGCTTTTTAAAAAATGGTTTTGCTATTGATTTATTGATCTTTATAACTCATCTGAAGTAAAAGGGTAAAGTACTATGTCCCAAGAAAATGCACTACCACTCATTTTTAAATACAGCTGAAATAAAGTATGAGCAAAGAAATACATGCTAGACCATAACAAATATGTTATGAGATAAATCAATGATCATAATTTAAGTTTCCATGCATAAAGCACCTCCTGCAAAACGCTCCTATTCTAATTTTTCTGTTTCATCAAATTCTCTTAAGGTTATCTTTATGTACACTCTTATAAATTACTTTTCTACTTCAGATTTTAAATTCCTTAGGATAGAAACCAGATCTTATTTTATATCTAAAATATCACTCTTATTTACATTGCTAAATGGAAACAGAAGTAATAAATTTGAGGCTAGCATGATCTTCCAATACTATCAGCTCAATTTTCTGCGATCTAAGTTGAAAATGTGTGCACTTGCACACTCTTATCTGAACCACTGCAGAAATGGTCTGCCAATAGAGTAAAACGTACCACGCTGCAGACCAAGGGTTTCAGCATTCTGTCAAGTTGCTGTGAGCTGTTGCACAGTGCCTGCAGCTCCCATGCAGCCCACAGCGTGCTGGCTGCTGATGTGCAGCGTGCTACAGTAAGATCACCGTATATATATAAGATATATATACACATACATAAGATAAAAAGGCTTTTTTCACTGATATACCTTAGAGTAGACCCAAGGCAGCTCTAAGTTATGACGTGGTGTAGTTTGGGATATTTCCTTTCCTTACATGATAGAAGCTCCCCTACTCTCTCAAAAGGAAAAGAGACTTTCTTGGTAAATACCATTTGGTCCTGACCTGGCAGCTGCCCTTATGCTTTATGGTACGTGATCATACAGAACAGATGCCTACACCCCATGTAAAAAGTATTCCTTACCACTGCACTCATACAAGATATTGAAGGCACAGCAAAACAGCCATCTTACCCCTGTGGAGCAGCTGCGATAGGGCTCCTGGTGTGTGATCCACGGGCAGTAACAGCTATCTTCTGTGCCTCATCAGCCCTTGCCAGCCTGTGCTTGGGATGCAACGTCCCTGGGTTGATGACAGGACAGGTCATCAGCCTGGCTAGTGTAACATCTATTAGTTTCGTTGATAGTCACAGAAAATTCCTTTTACAATGCATGCAAGTCTCCTATCATTATACCTTCATACCCTCTTGGGCTAAATCTCACTTGTACCTATACGCATGTAAGTTTGCAATTGATGCACAAGCCCCTGTCTGCCGCAGTAGTCCTATGCACAGTGGCCATACGTCTGTTTTTGGATTTTACTGAAAAGATAGATGCAAGAAGGGTTGTTTTAGCCGTGGGGACGGCAAAGAGAGGCGGTTTGTGTGCAGTCTGGGGCGGTACGGCTGAGCCCCCCCAGTACCACACTGGGGTGCAGAGCCCATCGGAGGTTCTTGGGTGGAGACCTTGGGCCGTGCTGCAGCGGTTGGGTGTGGACCCCCCTGCTCGCACGCCACAGGAGAGGAGGGGGTGTCCACCCACCTCAGCCCTCTCAGATCCCACCGAGGGGTGTCTCTACAGCTCCCGGTCTGGTGGGTACAGGACACGTCAGGTCCCACACAGGGGCCTCTGCTCCCAGTGTCCTGTGTGCTGCCATCCCCGGGGTGGGTGGCAGTGGGCAGCCCCCCAGCCGGCGTGTCCCAGCAGCCCTGCGCGGTGCGAGTAGGAGGAAAGCTTGGCACAGAGGAGAGGGTGGTGATGAGGGTCTGCCCTGTGCTGTGGCCTCTCCATCTCCTGCTGATGCTGTAGGGCATCTCACTTTGCTGGCGCGCAGTAAAGATGGTGCTTCTGGGTCCCTCTCCACCTCTATCTGTGTTCAGTTTTGGGCCCCTCACTACAAGAAGGACACTGAGGTGTTGGAGTGTGTCCAGAGAAGGGCTACAAAGCTGGTGAGGGGTCTGGAGAACAAGTCTTATGAGGAACGACTGAGGGAACTGGGGTTCTTCAGCCTGGAGAAGAGGAGGCTGAGGGGAGACCTTATCACTCCCTACAACTACCTGAAAGGAGATTGTAGAGAGGTGGGGGCTAACCACTTCTCCCTGGTGACAAGTAATAGGACCAGAGGAAATGGGTTCAAGTTGTGTCAGGGTCGGTTAATGGTTGGACTTGATGATCTTAAAGGTCCCTTCCAACCTCTACAATTCTATGATTCTATTAACAGGTTGGAATCAGATCACATAAGTTAAACATGCTGTTTGATAGCTAAAGTACTGTGATTTCAATAGACTTTTTGCTGTAATAATAACTACAATCAGCAATCAAGGTTTTCTTCTGAATTTTTGTTGCTTGCATTATGTGGCAGTTTAATTCATTGTATACTAATTCCAGTTGTGCATTAATTGTATGTTTCTGCACAGTAATTAACTAATCACTATGTCACTCCCTCCCTATTATGAATAACCTCATTAATTCAAGACTGAAAGCTTGGTGCCTGCTGCCATTGCTATCAATTTTTTTGGTTCTTTCTGCTGCTTCTTGACTTATAATCAAATATGAAACTCATGTATTTTTAAATACTTTCTCTTCTGTTTCTCCCACTGAAAAATTCATTGTGCTATCAAGCCTTTTAAAATAATGTTTATTCATTATGTATTTCTTTGCTAGGCAATCAAGAGCTGTTACAATAAAGTGTGTGACTTGTTCTCTTTATGGCAGCGCTTCTGCTGTGTCAACATCTCCATTTTAATCCCAAGTTTACTAGAAATTAGAATTTAGGTCTAAAATTTAGCTCCAAGGTTAAAGGCACCATCAGACATCTTTGCAGGAGGGCAAATTTCTTTATTATTACTATTAAATGATTTGACATTTTTAGGTTATACCTGTGGGTAAAAACTTGTGGACACACTACACTCAACAGTGGCAGTGGAGCTGTGCACGTGTGCCTTCAAGGTCAGGGCCTGGCCAACGGAGGCAAGTGCTGGAAGATGCCCACAGCATAGGTACACGATTTTGATTAACGGGATACCTGAACTGTTAAGATTAGTCATACACAGCACTGAAGGAAGTGCTTTGCTATTGCAGCCTGGCGACTCCTAAGTTCCGGACTAAGCATTACTTCAGAATTTACTGAATCAAGGTCCTGCTTCTCTAAGAAATTTTCTTTAACACAACTTAAATTTCACACAGACTATTCAGAGAGTGCCCTCTTATCCTTTTTATGCTGAAAGGCAACAAGGGGCTCTGATTCCTGCCCTCTCCCCCGGCAATAAATACAATGAATTGAGATTCTAAAATGGGTGAACAGCTCCTATCAGGAGTGGATGGGAAATCTAATGATTCTGCATATGCACATGCATGTACATACACACTCCTAACCCATACCCACTGCAAAGCCAGCTGATGTAACTGTACATTTTTGATAAAGAATTCAAGTACCCTTTTTCCAAACAGAAGTGAATATGCCTAGAATTCAAGGGGCTAGTTTCTCTGCTGTTACGAGTTGCTGCAGCTCAACGTTCAAAAGGAGAAGTGTCATTGCAACAACTAAGAGACCAATGCAACTTTTTATAAAGGAAAAAGGTATTCCTCTTCAATAGAGGCTGTGAAAGCCTGCCTGGAATCCAGAAAATGTATTATAGAATGCATTTATCCTTTAAGAAAGACAGATTCAGTGTCTCCAAAGTATTTTCCCTTAAAAAACCTAAATGACTGACCTAAAATAACAACTAATGACTAAAAAACAAAAAATATATCTGGAAATTTTGGAATGCTTTGTTTACTACCTCTTACAGACAGGAAAAAATGCACCTCTGCAGAAAGCACTGCTGCTAATGAACAGCATGGCTCCGGGGCTGCTAAGCACGCACAACAACTTCTGTTTCACCACACCACTGTGCATCAACATTTATCCAAATACATATTTGTACAATAGACCATAACGGTTTGCTTGCATTGTAACAGTCTATTTGGCTGCCTCTAAATGAGTGGTTTGGGTGCACAGTGAAAGGAGATATTACTGCTATTGCTATTTCAGCATCTGTTCCTGTCCTAGCTACTACTATTTCTCTCATTTCTGCCTCAGATACTGCTGCTCCTGCTATTACAGCCATCAACCTCTTTTTTGCATGTGCCTTCAAATCTGCCTTTTTATGAATGTCTGATGTTTTCTGCTAGTCTCTTTGCATATTTCCATTTTGCCCTCTCTTTTTTTACTGTTTTTGCAATTTATCTGAACTTATTAATTTCTATTTGCTTTTGACTTATCCCAGTTGGAAACTTTTATCCTGCCCACCCAAATTGCATTATTTATATTAAGAGCATGTATAATTTGTTCAAAATTATTAAGAACTGGCCTGCAATATCACCACTTCTTCTTAGAGTTCAACTGAACCTACAGTTGTGGTTCATAAAGGCAATTTTTTCTTAAAAGTATTGTCTCCCACTGCACAACTAAATACTCTTTAAGAAGGACACAGAGAACAGATTTGGCATGAAAGGAATGTCAATAATTGTTGTTAGGCATTGTTTATACCATTCAACGACTTTTTTCAGCTTTCCATAGAAGCTGAGAAGGAGCATAGACAGAGCAATGGAATATTCCATACCATAGATGTCATGCTCGGTATAAAAATGAGGGTCAGGAGGGGGAGGGGAATCCACAATCACTGCTCGGGAATGTCCCAGCGCCAATTCACCGGGTGGTGGGAGTGACTTGTGTCATTATTATTATTGTTGTTGTTGTTCTCCTTTTCTGTTATTGTTCTATTAAACTGTCTTTCTCTCAACCCAGAAGGCTTTTTTTCCCCCTTTCCTTTCCACTCCTTTTCTCCCTCTTCTCCCTACCCTTCTTGGGGGCAAAAGGGGACAACTGCCTGAGTGGCTGTGTGGTCCTAGCTGCTGGCTGGGGTTAAACAATGGCAAGAAGGAAATGCAAATATCTGCATAGCTATAGATGTATATAAAGAAAAGGATGACGATGCTCTGCTAGCTGAAAAGAAACTTTGCACACGAGTTGCAATAAGTTCATTGAGTCCGTATGCGCTCCTCATTAGCCTACTCTGGTCAGCATGTACTCCGGACACCCATGGTGGTGCTCATGCTGAAGGCAGTAAGTCTTGTCGTGGTGGCACTAAATGAGAAGTTGCAGAGAGGGAACTATAAATATCTGTCATCCTCTCCCTCCCTTTTTCATAGGGAGAATTAAATTGTTAACAAGGGTGACACGTAACTGATTGCACTGGACAGCTGATTAACATTGTGCCAGGATAAATAAGGCAGTTTGCAGCTCTCCAGACTATCATAGCAGGTTCCCTTCAGGTTTAGTTGACATCTCTCCATCACTTATAACTAGTTCATTTGGGAGAGGCGGGGTAAAGGGAAGGTCTTTAACCATGACCACGGAGACTGCATGAAGGAGTATGTAGAGCAGAAAAGATGGCATGCCATCAATTCGCAGCACATCTCACTTCACCCTGATTTCTTTACACAGGAAAGCCTTTATACTCCATTTTAAAAGGGAAATTGAGACACTGCAGAAAAAAAGTCACTTTGAAACAGTCATACTCTTCTGTAGCTTTATAGCCGAGCCTAATCTGTGCCCTGCAGACAAAATAAGAATCCAAACTGCCAAAGAGTTTTGTAAGAAAGCAGACTTGCAAGAACTTCCATCACATGTCCCAGTTCCTCAGACTTCAACATACTCAAGGATAAACTTTCAAGATTGCCAGTCCCCCTGAACACAGTCTGTGCAAAATGATCTGTGTCAAATTAGTATGAAAAGCAATACAAATGCCCATATGCTTAATTGCCAGGAATTGAAGAAGCACAGTCTACGTGAAGCACTCAGTGTCCAGCACTAACCTGTAGGTTTTGGAAAGTAAGGCACACGCTCTGTTCTTCTTCTGTGTTTACACCTGGGTCATATGCGTAACTACTTGATTTTAAAAATATTTGTGTAGTTTTATAGGATTTATAGTTAGGTTTGTGGTATGAAGAAGATAAAGAAAAAAATGTTGCCAGGCTGGCTACATGATGTGTTTACTGCTCTTTAAGGCTCAGAACAAACTTTTTATATTCATTGAATGGCTTCAAAGAAAACTGATCACGTCATATACATCCTGTAACTACAGATTAGCCAAGCCTTATTCGATGAAAAAATAACACTGGGAAAGCCGCTACAGGATTTGTAGAAACCTTCACCTTTGTATGTATGCCTTAAGAAAAGTTATTTAAAGCAATTTGCTGTGCTTATTGCTTATTTTATGTGCTTATCCTATTGATATAGGATATCACATTAAATAACTGCTTGGCAAAACTGGATTAGCATGATTTCAAGAAGCAACAATGTTGTTAGAATTGATTAATGTGTTACATATGATTAAGTTAGAGTTCCTACACCAGACATCCCAGAGCAAAGTTAAGGGCAAAACTCAATGGGCTATTAGAAAAACTCAGGGTTTTAATTTAGTTTTGGAAAAAAAAAAATACTATGACCATTTTTGGATCCAGGTCTTATTTCACCTTAACTGCAGGCTTTATAAAGAAAGCTGTTTTATAAAAATAAACCTTACTTTCCTTAATTCAAATCTTTCTCAACATATACGTAGAACTCAGATGCACATAAGTGTCCTGTTTTTAGATTGGATCTATATCTATCCTAAATAAACCACCATTTGCATCAGTCTTGCTAAACTGCTTGCCTATTTCTCTGTAAGCAGCTTTTAAAATTAAATTACAACAAAGTAATTGTTTCTATTGACACTATGTGTCTTTGCACTAGGGAGGGCAACAGATATTATTTGTTTATTGGAAAAAAACACTGATGGCATTTTTCTCAGCATAACATCACATTTAATTTTATATATTAAAACTGAGTTTGAAATTCTGCACCTATATTTATATCAGCTCCAAGTATTTTCTGAAGCCAACCTTGACTGAACGAGATGCAGGCAGCAAAAAATGGGCAGATAACACCAATGAACTGAATCTGTGCTTGTTCTAGACAATCTTCACTTAGTGTCTCACAAGACGAGGTGTAGCAGAAGCACAGGCCCTGGCAGTTCTACAGAAAAGAACTGGCAGCGGTGGAGTAACTAATACGTGGAATTCACCTTTGATTCACCTTCATTCCTGTGCGTGAACGTAGGTGATGCTGGTGACAAAGCACCATCAGGCAGCTGGCAGCATTTACCAGCAGCTCATAGCCAGAGAAAGACTGCCATGCCACAGCAAGCCCGCAAGCCCCGCTCCCGGCTGCACCATTTCTCCTGCTCTCCCCTTCATGCTTACATTGGGATTGACTTGAAGAAAAGTCCCTCACAGGAAACTTTGGCTGTCAACAAAGTTGTGTTTCTGTGAAAAGAATGCTATTATTCTGAACACAGACCACGGCAGGCTAGACACAGGCTGGGAGCTGGTCATGGACAACTGGATTTGAATCCTTCAGCACATGGATACTTATTTACCTATTTCTCCAGAATAGCTCCCCATTAAAAAAACTGACCCATAAGGAAAAAAAAACCCTCAGCAGATATAGTTACAGTTGATAGAAGTGAAACATCATCAGTTTGGCCTAGAGTTAATGGGACTACATCTCCCCAAACGGAGCAGGAATGACAAAAGCTTTAAAGAATGAATGCAGTAAAAGTGTCAGAGAAATAAATCACTGAATTTCGTGTTTCTCTCCTACCCAGGACACAGTTGATGGCATTTGTTGCATTCCTGCTGTATCCGCTTCACAACAGACATCAATTCTTTGGTGGCCTATATAATAACTAACTATCAGAGACAGTTAACATTTTAAACAAAATTAAGACTACTCACAACAAGCCAGATGAGGATATCAGACAATCATTGACCTGCAGATCTCATAAAACAAACAGAACAATGTTTACAGAGCCTCGGATGATTAGCTAAACCACAGTTCTAAGGCATAATGCACTTGGAATAAAAGTTTCAGTCCTACCATTGTCCTGACATTCCTGCTTTCTTTTCCTCCTTCTATATTAGAGATATGGGGTTTTGTTTTGCTAGAGGACATACATGCTGTTAAGTCTGCTTGCTTTCTCTATTAATAGACCTCCCAGAACAAACCAAATTTCAAAATAATTTTAGCAAATCACAGCAAAATGCAGAGAACCAGGTAAATGGGTTGTGTACAGTTCATTTTTTGGACAGTAGATTATCAAACAAAAGAAAAAGTTGTTTTGAGTTAGAAAGGATCGATTGGGAAACATAGTATAGGAGATACAAAGACTGGGCTAAACCCTAAAGACTCTCCTTCCTCAGCTTGTCTTCGCTGAACTGCTCCTTCCCGTAACCATAAGTTCAAGGCAGCCTAATGCAGGCAGCCAGGCATAGCTCTGGACCACTGAGTGATGCTATTTGCTGCACAGAACAATTGTGTTAACCGATGATGAATTGCATAAACTCAGCTGCAGCCTGTAGTTTCACCTCATCAGTTGTACCAGCTTTGGGCACAGCCTAATTAACTTGCTATTGCTGATCCTAGCTAGGCAGTTTCCTTTTGCCATCTTACTATAAATTCTAGACTGATTCCTTCCCTAATCTGGATCATTTCACAACATTGTTTTTGAAAGCATTTAAACCAGCAAAAATCTAGGGCAGGATTTTGCTAATAGATGGGAGTAAGATAAAGAAGCAAATTCAGACTCTGGCTTGCTGAAAGGACATAACCTTTGGGTTTTTCCTATAATTCTATTTTGATAACCTCTGATGCGAAATCAATACGAAATCACTATAAAGTGCTATAAACTTGCAATGTGATTTCAAAGAACACAGAAACATCGCAATATTATTAGGTGCTAACATTAGAGATTCTTTTTTAACCTCAATTCTGAGGTCAGTCTATAGAGCTTTAAGGCCGGATAGAAAGAACAGACAGACTTTTCTTGTTATCATCTAAATCACACCACATACCATTTGTGCCCACACTGTCAAAGTGGCTGTAGTATCTGCTCTGTAGTTTACCGGTATTATTCAGAATGCAAAGTGACTTTTACCCTCCTCTCTCTTGCTTACAAAGGTCAGTTTTGTAAAACTTGTCATCTTGATTGATATTCTAATGTCATTTTATAATGAATTGTTTTGTGTATATATATGCAGTGTGGAAGTGGAAACTTTTCTCCAGATTATTGAGAAGACTTAAGTCTGCAACAAGTGCTAAACAGTGATGAGGACCATGAATGTTTGCCTTGAAGAAGGGAGATCTAATGTCCATCCTGAAAGGAACCACAGCCTGACTAGCTCTAAGGAGTCTCTTCTTCAGGCTAGAGTGAGCTACCACTCAGAGGTCGGCTTTTCTTTTCAGGAAGGCAATCGAGAAACTGGAAAACAGCTATCTGAAATGCTCCCACCGGAGCTCGGACTCTTGTTTCGTATCTCCAACCAGGGAACCGTGCACACAGGCTTCCTGCTGTGTCACACAACCCTCTGGGCACCACATGTAATGGAAGTGTATCCACAGTGCTCCTGCTGAACACCCGATGCAGCACTGAGTTTGCTGCTCAGCAACATCTCGTGGCATCTCTGAGACTCTTCCAGTGGGAACATGCCAGTTCATCTAGCTCTTCTGGTGCATGGCTGAATCTTTACCAATATCAGCCCAGAAGCTTGTGGCAAAATGGTTTCTTTTAACTGGAAAAGGCAGATTAATCAAAACCAAATCCTTACAAGACCATCAATTTTGATCCTCTCACATAGAAATATTTTCATGTCTGCAATAAAACTTTTGGTCAGAATGACATCTCATAATACTCACAAGTTCCCTGTGCTTGCTGATAAGAGATACGTGAGATCAAACACCACCCTCACCCCACCTTTTTTGTTGTTCAGCATGGACACTTGAACCTGTCTATTCCTTGTCTTAGCAAGTTCCCAGAACAGAGATAAACTAAGAGTGAGGGAAAAAAAAAAGTCCTCGTTTCATTTTGATGTGAAATATGATTTTTTTTGAGTCTTGACAAAACCACACATTCCTAAATGCCAATCAATCTTAATAAAAATATTATGCATTCGAAAAGCACTATTTCAGTAGGCTGAGAAGGTCAGAAGGACAGCATTTATTACAGCATTAACTCAGTTTGAAATTCTAGGAAGATATCAAGATTTACTGAGGAAATGATCATTTGCAACCTCGATAGATAATGCATATATACAAAATGTTAACATTCTTTATAATGCTTATTGCAGGATTTGTACAAAGCACTCTCTCACACATCCAAAATAAGTCTCAAACTTCTGGACAAGAAGTGACTAGATAAAATTTTAATAAATATCAAAATGCTAGAGGTCTCAACATAGTGCCTATGTTTTACAAAAAGATTCTTTCAAAACCTGTTCTTTCCTGCTTTCACTCCTAGCTTTTGTGTTCTAGGTCTGTGTATGAAAATGTGTGAGGAAAAGAAATAAAAAGATTCAGAACATGCTCAAGCAAAGCTGGAAAATAAATGTCAAAAGACAAAGAGGTAAAAATCAATAAATTTCAAACGTAAAGCTACATATTCTCTTAACATGACATTAATTCAAAAATTGGCTGCCATTCAACTGAAAAGTAAGTATGTCTTTCCTCTCTAATGCTAGTAAGGTTTGTTCTATTAATACATTGTACCTTTTTTCTAAGCACACTCTCAGTGCAAAGCTTTAGCCTTGTTTTCTTTAAGTGCTCTTCTGGAGTTCTTTATACCACTTTATTGCCTTTAGAAAACTGGATGCACCACTCTGAAAAAGCCAGCAAATTATTCTGGACATACCTTCTAACTGCAGATGTTCCCTAATATTTCCCAAACAAGCAAAATAACACATGAATTAATTTCACCCACGACTACTTATCAGCAGTTTTCTGGTGCAATCCAGATACACTTATACATTTTTGGGAATAACAGAGAAAGTAGTAGTAGGGCTTATAAATTTCAGTTTCACTCCAAAGAGGTCCTCTGGGCTTCCCTTCAAAAAGGACAACCACCAAGAACCAATCACAATCACCTGAAGATTAACATCACTAATTATTTGTCATTCTCTTTTCCTTTGTTTGTAAAATTCAGGATGTTAACAGCAAGCTAGACCATACGCCCCCAGATCCCACACTGAGTTTCATAATCATATGCACACACACAAGATATGTTTTGTTTGTCTTTGTTTAACTCCTCTTAGGGCAAACTACAGACCAGGGGTAGCAACTGCAATCAGGCTAAGGGTGCTACAGAAAGAATATGTGTATCAACTGTACATAGTAATTATTGCATGCATCACTGTTTACTTCAATATAGCTAATTCTCATTAAGATGCAAATCTACTGAGTCACAGCAATTTGAAGGAAAAAAGTTTGTGACTCAGGAGCACATACTGATTGGAAGCTCTAATATTTATTTGGGATCAGACTGAGGTCATTTGCCTCAGTGCCCTCAAGTGCCATTAAGAGGTGTTACTCTGCAATACTGTTGGGTTGTCTGGCATCCAATGGGAAATCCATGGAACGCTTCTTAACGTATTTCCTGTCCTAATAACAGATAACCACAGTTTCAAGAAAACTATTATCTTTATACATAGGAACAGCACAATATGACTACGCTACATGATGGCAGTAGAACTAGCAAACAGTGTCTGCCTGTCAAGTGCAGTTAGCCCCATACCACTCCGTGAGGAAGAACCATTGGGCTCACAAAAATCACAGCCAATGTTTCAGTCTAAGCATGCCATGTAGATGCTTTATATTTAAGCTGGAAAATCATTATCTATTCTTATTGTATCCCTTCTGGAGCCAATACCTTGTCTTTTGCAAGGAAAAAAGCAGAAAAATGTATAATCAAGGAAAGAGGCTGAAGAGGTGGATGCTTAACTGTGTTACGGACTTTCTTTAATTAAAGCCTCTCTTAACCTGCTCTTAATCAAAGCAAATGGCAAGTGGCATGCTCAGCAGATGGGTACAGCTGTACATAACAACCATGCAGGTGTTTAATTTTATATTTGGCAAGTACAGGAAGCAGCATTCAAACATTTGAGGGTGAGGGGGTGGTTAGTGAGGGAGGGTTTCAAAGACACATGCCACTGAAAAAGGGAGATTATTCTGCCACTATTAAGTTACTCAATCAACTTCGCTACTTTTGTGTTAAATCCCAGTTTGAATTACAGGGGCAGATGTATAATCTACGAGGCTTTCCAGAGTAATCCCTCTTCTCTTGCTTCCCCCTGCCCTGTATTTTTTTTTTTTTAAGGCTAACTGTACTCAACAGCAGCTTTCTGTCTTCTCGCATACCAGAAGCAGTTCTTATTCTTTGTCTCCTATTCCCAATACAAAAGACACTGAATGAGTCAGAGGAGACAAAACCAAACCCATCCTAGGTAGAAATTTATCACTGACAGAGCCAGGAGTTCCAGAAACGTGTGAAGAAGGCAGTGAGAGAGGTTGCATGAACAGAGAAAAGAAACTCAAATGCAGGACTTTCCAGACAAAGTGCAAATCCAGGAAAGTAATTATTGAGATTCTAACAAAACAAGAAAAAAAGAGTATCCATTTTCACTAGAGGTCTGCCACATATAATTAAAATGAAAAACAGTCCTTCAAAGCAAAGCCAAGGAAGGCTAAATTTTGCATTTCACAAATATCACTAATCCCTTGCACCCCCAGTAATTCACAGTAACATTTACCTGCAAGAATAAAATGGAATAAGGCCAGGTAAACAAAACACAGGGAAAATGGCAAGTATTTGGTATCTTGCATATAAAACACACCAAAGGAAGGAATTTTGGCAAAGCAAAAGATGAGCAAAAAAACACAGCTTGTAAGGGAACAGTAGTGAAACGTAGAAGTGGCAGTACCATCAGCTGCATTAATAGGTATTATCCGGACATTTATTACAGGTACAGACAAGGAAGGAGGCAGAATGTGCAATTTCAAAGCACACAAGTCAGTGTTAAGGTTAAAGTGATTCAGAGACTGCTGCTATTACTTTTTCCACTCATTTTCACGTACTACAGTACATTAAAGGTTAGCTAAAAATAGATTACACACTTTCATAATATTGCTTTCCCACATATTCCCTTGATATACTATACTCTTTCAAATTAGAATAGAAATATCCAGCAGAGTCCCTCTGTGTTTTTCCAGGCACAGAAAGAAGTTCAAATACCCTTGTTTAACAATCTGAATATAAAGAGGAACGGAGCAGCTTAAGAATTCCTTCCATCAGTATTTCTCAGACTTACTGAAAATACAACCCCCCCTTTTGGCTCTCTGTTTCTCTCTGCTTGCAAAGTCTGAGACAGTTGGTAGGATGTTTTGAACACTTTAAAGCTTTGTCTATTAATTTCCAGTTCCTCTGGCATGCTTCTATAGTCTTCAAAAAGTGGTATGGCACCCCACAGCTGGAGAAACAGTGACTTGGATGGCTATCGTAATTGAAGCACATAGGAGTTTAACACGGGAATCACTGAATAAGGTTCCTTGTACTAAGCTGAAGATTTATAGGACATATAGGACTCTTTTTTATGCAATAAAGGAAACATTTGGTTTGCTTTCAGTCAGAGTAATTGTTAATGCACCCAACTCCATAAGCACTTCAGGTACTATTCAGGTGACCATGATTCCTACGGTAATGAGTGATACATGACCCAGAGACCCCTAACCAGTCCTGTGCCAAGAAACTAAACAGATCCACAGGTGAACTGCTAAAAGACCAAGTTCTGAGAGCACTGCTGGGAACAATTTCCCTTTTCTGGCTTTAGATTTTACAGTCTGGAGGGGGAATCTTCCGCCACTGTTGAGAATCATTTCTGAATTTAAACACAAGGTTCTGAAAACAAGGATTTAGGAGACTAAAACCAAGGTACCCAACAGACCAAAATATTTCCCATATATCCTACTGTATGTATCACTTAATACTTGCTAATAGGAAAATAAGCTTTCTAAGGAATAACATTATACAGCAACGCCTAATTTAATTCATCTTCACCTTAAATACCCAACCTACATCTCTGAATTTTTTTCTTGATATCATTGAAACCGAAAAGCCCAGAACTTGAAATACATTTTAATAGTTTTCCTGTTATTCCTAATAGCCAGAATTCAAACAAAAATCAGTGAACACTCTTTTCCCAAAGAATACTGATCAAAATTATTATCATCTAGTTTGTTACATGGATGATAACTGTCTATAAAACTGCTGTCCAATAGTAGGTTCTTCAACTACCAATAAAGCAAATTATTTAATAATCTTAAAAAGATCTTGCTGCTGTCTCTGTTGAGGCAAGAACTACAATGTGGTGCATTTGAAGGGCTCCTCCAGAAACCCACAGGAGCCACACAGTGATACCTACTGGCCTCTCCCACCAGAACAAGACCATTAGTGCTATGTAATATAGCAGGTGAGGAATATGTTTGCACAAATAAATCTACTTAACTCTTCCCGATTGAAGTAAAACTGGACATGTCTATATACAGAACAGTTTATATCTGTTTGATAAACCAAACTGTTCTTTCATCTGAGGTCAATCCAAACCATTTAACGTGAGATTTGCAATAGTGAATTTCTAACATTAAATATTACAATTTATTATAATCATTAGAAATGTTGGTAACTTTTCTTAAGTATTTTTTATTTTAAAATTTGTCAAAGATAATCGCCGGTATGGTTTTGAAATGCAAGTTTTTAATGACAAGCATGTTAAACATGGAAGAGTAGTTAAGAAAGGGAAAAAATACAATAAGAGTGACTTGCTTTACCTATAGGCTGCAGCATAAACGAAGTACAAAGAACCATTATACTCACAACACATACACACGGGACAAAGTTTTAATTCATCACACGTTCCTTAAAAACACAAACTTTATTTAGTCAGCATTTTGATTTCCAAAATTTTTCCTGTTCTATTTCTGCAATCGCAACATGATTTTGTTAAATATTTAAAAGCTTCCTTCTCAGCAATAAGCAAATTGTCTATTTGTATAGTAGATGAAACACTAGTTAAACCTTGGAGAATTACAAATATAAACAGAATAAGGATTCAGGTCAAAACAAAAATAAAATTAGAGTCTAGAAATGTTTGTAGGAAATAGCACTACTTATATTTACCAAATTCATGTAGAATTAAAGTGGAAGAAGCTGTGTACTCAAAGCTAACTTTTACGACAACCTATACTTCCATAAATATTTATTATCAATACAGCATATCTAACCAGCTAAACCATTCTAGCCATATTTGCATTTCAGAGTGATTATTTTTGAAGCTAGAATATTAATTTCCTTGAAATGAATAATTTATTGTGGCTATTTTTCATTTCTCCCTTGTGCGTATTTTCAAGAAAATGGTGTCCTAAGGCTTGAATAATTACCAGCCAAATACTAGATAGTTACCTTAATCTTTACTCAAGATACATGTATGTGTGCGTGTCATCAGGGCTTCCTAGTATTTTCTCCAGCAGATATTAGGTAAGACTAGAAAATACAGCTACAAGATGATTCAACTTTTTTTTGAGTCAAGATGATTCAAAGTTTCAATACCAACAGTATGTAGTTATATAGGGCATCTCTTTTGGTCTCTCAGATTATTTAGGGCTATAATTTCAATTTACATTCTCTAATTTTGTCACAGACAGAGGCAGAGTCAGGTGAAACACAGGTAAGATACTGTAGGGCTCCTCTTGAGGGAAACAGGACTGCAGTCATGGAAAGCAACTTTGAAGTTTAAAAAAAAAAAATCGTCATGACTTCAGCAGATGCTGCTATTTTTGAGGGGCATTTCAGGTTTGGCACTAGCACATCCCATCTGTCCTGGCAGCACATCTCTTCCATGACTGCCTCCATGTAGAGGAGCCCACAGCCTCTCACCCCATATGGCTTCTCAGGTCAGAGATCAGCACAGGCAGCTACAGACTTAGTAGTACTCTATGGAATCTACCACACTGTTATTGATTTGAAGTGGGTTATACTTTTGATTGAAAAAAGGAAAAAAGGGGAGGGGAAAAAAAGAATAGCAAAGGCTAATACAATAGCTGGTTTTCTAGCAAGCAGTACTACGGTCACGGGCACTGAAACTCTCTGTTCCTGATATTTTTATGTTCCTCTCTTAAAGCTGCTTGGGTTTGTTCTGTATATTTTGAGCAAAATCTATAAAACATGCCTTACAATTTGAAAACTTCATTCTTCAGTTTGTCCATCCTGTTTGGCTCTGGGCAGAAGCAAAGCCAGGCTCAGCACAGCTGAGGGAACGCAACGGTGCAGGCAGTAGGTGGGGATGCTCCAGACTCCCACCGAACCATTTCTATGCCCAAGGACCTGCCAGTGGCAGATCCAGATGGGTCTGAAGGAGCACACTGGGGCAGAGCCAACATGTTCCCACTTCCACTGCTAGCCCAGAGTTGGTGAACTCACTGACAGACATGACCTACCGGGAAAAAGACAGCCTATGTTCTATAAAGGGAAAATTATGTGTCTTACAATACTGCAAAGGACACTTCTGAAGGAAAAGCTGATAAGGGTCATCAGTGACTAGAGAATACCTGGAGCAATGAAATGCTTTCAGTGAGATCCCTCAAAAATAAACAAACCAACCAACCCCAAAAAAATCTTCTATAGGAATGAGCACATGAACCCAAATACAGACCAGTTGTGAACATACAGTGGCCCTTTGTTCAGGGACATCCATTGTAAAGGTGGGAGAAACAGTGTAAGGAAACTGTATGCCCCCCCTGTCTTCTTGCCACCACAGGGCCCAGCCTCTCTGTCTGCCCCATGCCCATGATACCCAGCCTCCTCTCAGCTTTTCAGCCTTGCAGCCCACGTGCCGACTCCAGCTGCGCTTCTCTCCATGCTGCCCGCTGTCTCGCTGCCCAGGTGCCACCCTCCAACCCCTGTGGACAAGAATTAGGAAGATGCTCACCCTGTTTAATTATTAGCCTCAAAAGACAACAATCTTTTGGGGATCTTCTGAGTGTGAAGTAAGATGCTGCTTGCTCTGTTTCAGTTAAGCTGCCGAGTATCAAAATTTCTGGAAAATGTCAGAATCTGAGTATTTATTATAGTTCAGTACAGACACTACACTTTATATGCAGTGTTTACTGTCTCTCAGCCTCATGCAAACTGCAAATAGTTATAAAATAGTTAGCTCTTCCAGAGGGCAGAAAAATGCATTTTCTTCACTGTAAATTACAAGTAAACATAAAATGGCAACTACCCAGGCAGTAACATACAAAACATACACTGATACAGTAACCAATGCATAAGGGTACAAACTGCATATCTACTACTGCTGTTTCTTATACAAACTTCCTAAGTGCGAATGTTAAATAGATACTTTCACCAACTTCGGGGCTCTAAACCTGCCAGCTTTCCTTATAATCATCTTAAACATTTAAACAAATTCAGAAGGTTTCCATAAGGACTAAAGCATTAGCAGTTACAGCATAAGCTGAAGATGGAATTTACTGCTATCGTTCTGCATCTAATGTTTGCACAAGTCTAATCGATTAAGACATTCCCAGATGGTTTTAACATTTAACAGAATCTAAAGAATGACAGTCAGATTTTTTAATACTCATAGAGTCACAGAAGAGTGGCATCAATAAGACAAATTGTATGAGTAAGTGGCATTAGAATGCATTGGCAATGCGCCCAAAAAGTTATTTTTAAGGACTGCAACAAGAAATATTCCAATTAGACTACGTAAATTACCAGAATGTAACCATCATTACTGAAAAGAGAATTTCCCTTGTTACCATAAAAAGAATTCATTGTACAGACTGGAGAAATATATACTCTTTGGGCTTACTATTAAAATAAATGCAATAAGTTATAATTAAATGGGTCTTAAATTGCAATAATTACCTAGAAACACTGAACAGATGAGCACAGGTGAACAGTACACACAAAGCATGCAGCGAAGAAAATGAGAATAAATGCTTGCTTTCTCTTTTAAATGCTGCGTCTTCAAGTAAGCAACCTGATGTCAGCTCAGCCAACCAACATAGTTGATGTAATTAAACAATGATACAGGTTTATTATATAACCAAATGGAAAGTGGTAGACAGGTCTGAACAGCACTAAAAGAAGATTTAATTAAGTTTGCAGAAGATCTAATTATGCAATGCTGGAACCAAAGTATACGAACTCGATCTGTTCTGGTCTGACACTTCTTTCCAGCTTTTTATTCTAGAATTTCAAAGGTTATTTTAAAAATGATAAATGAGGAAAAAAAGGAGGAATTGGTCTGAAATAATGAATTTTTCATATCAAAAATCAGCACAAAAAAAGGAAGGTACTCTGCAATGGAATAAATGGCAGCTGCACCAGGCACAAGCTTTTATGTTTAACTTCGCAACAAGCAGAATATTCATTGCTTTTCATAAAAAGGAAATGTGAAAATCTAAGCAAATCTCATCATTAAATGCCCCTTCCTAATGCATTTCAGGTTGACTAACACATCCCTAAAGTCACTGACATCAGCGTAGTTCAGCTGACAGCACCCTGCAGCCCTCCTGCAGGTCACCCAGCAATTAGCCAATTCCCTTGTCCCTTTTCTCTGCTCTGCTGTTGGCTGTTGAGGGGACTCTGTCATCTCTCCACTGCCAGCGGGCAGGTAGTCTGGTCTCCTTCTCCCTACTTACTTCTGCTTTCACCCCATGACATGTTGCCTCCCAGTGACACAGTCCCTTGTCTTGAGCTAGTCAAGCTGCCAGGGAGCAGAAGGGTCTTGTAGGCAATTTGCCTATATAATCTCCCTTCTTTGCTCTGCTTCTCACCCCCTTGCAGGACTTCCTTGAGCCTTTCAATGGGCCAGTCCTGAAAAGCCGCATGTGTTTTATTTAGACTTGAACGATTAGCTCAGCAGGTTGTTTCTTGGAACAAAATCTCCTTTTCCAACAGCAGAAGTTAACAATCAAGATATATTACAACAGTGGCCTTTTGCCTCAGAAAGGTTCACTGTGCTCCAAGCTGTGTACACTGTAAGCATCGCCACACACATACAAAAAAAAAAAAGTGCACAGGGAAAGAAATACAGAAAGGAAAACGGCAATTTGACTGAGATCAGAATGGACAAAAGGGCCAAATCAGTTGTGCAGCCACAGAGACCTGCTGAGCTGCATGGCTCCAGTGAGACCATACAGCAGCACCTAAGCATGAGCAACATGTTGCAGAGGACCCTATGCACTGCCTACCCTGCTCACCATGATGCCTTGGAGGCAACAGGCAGGCTTCCACCCTCCCCTGCCAGCCATGCTGCTCTTACACCAGCTGCCAATACACCTCAGCCATATTTTTATTAGCTATGATTTAAAAGTATGATGAAAAATGCTTTTAGTAAATACAGAAGTAACATTTTAAGGACGTCAGTGAAATAAATTGGTGTTAAGGTACATTCCTTATTGTCTAGTTTTGTCCAGAATACTTGAATTAGTTTCTCCACAGTTTTTTCCAACTACTGTTTGGTAGTTGCCTCTCTACTTGATCAGTGATTTCTTTTTGCTCCCTCAGCTGTTGTCTATCCAATGACATGCTTAGACACATCTGAGAAATTCAAGTGTCTCATTCTCCTCACTCATGTCTATCTCAATTCAATTCTCTTTCAGTTCTCTTTTCCTCTCAGACAATTCCTTGTTAGTATAAATCACCTGTCACTTATCTTGATAGATTTAGTTGGATCCAAACCGAGAAAGCTGAGATAATTCTCAGCTCTCACCATAGCACTGTTTATTTTTTTCATTCTGCCGTTCCACATAGCAATGCTACAGTTTCCAAACTTCATTTTAATACCACAGATTGTGAAATTACACCTCTGTTAAAAAGAGGGGTCTGAGGGAGATTTATGACCGCTCCATAGGTGTTTTGAAGTACTCTTTTTAGCCATGATTTTCACTACCTGCCAAAGAAATGTGGTTTCAGGTACCAGCATTACAGGGAGAGATTCTACATGCTGAAAAAATATGTGTGTATAGAGTGTCATAATACTGTTCACCTTTACTGATTAAAATAAACAGCATGAAACTACAGTAAAACTTTAAAATTTTGGGTTATCCTGAGACATACATACATTCAGTCTACAGTATTTTCAAAGCAGGGCTTAGGGTGGTCAGCCTGGACCCACTGCACAGTGAGGCCAGGGCAAACCCTTTACCCATTTCAGCCCCCCTGCCTGCTTGTTAGTATAAAATTAAACACGTGAATAAGCACATACAGAGCAGCACTTTAAGACCTCTTTTTTAGGTGTTGGGTTTTTTTCTTGGTTTGTTTGTTGTTTGGGGGATTTTATTTTTTTTTGCTTGCCCTGTTTGAAGTCTTTGCAATGTAGGTGGTTTTGGACTTCATGTGCCGCCTCCCTCCCACCTGGCAAGGCTGCTGATACCCAGAGCACAATGCAGCAAGCTCTGCGGCCACTCTCCCTTCGATGGGATCTTACTCTCAGGCATCTCCCAGCTGCATTTGGTGTGCAATGCCAGCCTGGCCTCTAGTCTTTTCCTTCAGTCATTCTGATAGAGGGATGACTTCAGTTCAGCCAACAACTCTACTAAATGGAGTCACTAAATATCACGTAAAGAAGCCAGTGCCCACTAACAGCAGTGGGAGCTTCGCTGGTGACTTCAAAAGAGCTTTGGCTCAAGCCAAGGCTGCCTTTGTTTTCAAAGGAGAGGAAAAATTTAGGAAGAACCTACAGATATTTAATATTCAGAGTATGAATAGCTCCTTGTTAATAGCTCACTAATATCAACAAGTGGACACTACGGAACAAATGAATGAAACAGAAGATAACTATGGGAAGCACAGTAACTATTCCATGTTGCAATAAAAAAGAGCACCTTTCTAAATACTGGTACAAAAACCTGAAGTTTAAAGAGATTTCCCTTTCCACAAAAAAACCCATTATAAATAGATTATGGCTCATTATAACACGATTTGAGCAGACATTAATTCATTAGGCCTTCGGGGATTTGGGTAGAATCCTTTCGGATGAATGCAATCAGACCTTTGGTTATGACACATTCCTAAAATCATGCCACAGTTGTTGGTTCAATTATACTTTTTTAAATACTCCTCAAATATAAAATGATAAAAACTTCTTTAGCAATATCTTTACAGTTGTGGTAACGTGTTATGATTTAATTCCAGCGCATTCACACTGAAGGTATCTGTTTTCACCGTCATTTAATACACTATCTCCAGGAGGATTCATTTTGACAGAGAAAGTACATGCTCTGATAATAACTTCAAAAATTATGATACACTGCAAGCAATACTCTTAATTGCGAAAAAGTTCATAATTTTGGAAACAGGGACTTAATTATGTTTGTAATTCCTAAAATTCATTGGCTACTACTCTGTTCAAAATTTCCAACCTACTAAGGAATAGCAGTGCCCTTCTGGTAGGGCTGGCAGCACCTTCACCATACGGAGATTATTTTCAACGCAATAACATGATGAACTCAAAGCCCATGAAAAGCACTGCTGAAAGAACACAGGAAATCCTGAGCTTAAGAAAAGCTAGAATAGGAAGGATGTCATTTAATGTTATTGACATCTTAGAGAGAAATTACTTTTCTCTTAAATATCATGCTATCATTTATTTTAATCAGATACCACTGTATTAATATATGCATTTAGCTGTGCAAAACAGGACAAATAGAGGGGGAAAGAACACTAAACCTCTGTTTTTAAGTGTAGGAGACAAGCATCGATTGACTGCAAAACAATGTGTGCTGACAGTGCAATTAAGTTTAAATTATGTAATACTAATTTTGCATGTCTATGGCACCTGCAGTGTACCAGATACTGACTCAATGACAATATGCATATGCACAGCACTGAATTTCACTATACTGGTTTTGAAGCTGCCTTTCTAGACTAACCAAGAAGCATGGCTGTGCTCCTCTGAAGAAGCAATCAGGAAATCTCACTAACCAAAGTCAGGCTTGAGAGACTTAGAGAAACATTAGTAAGAGTTGATCATCCACTCATAACCTTTCAAAACCTTTTTATACAGAAATCCTCTAAATGAAAATATTGAATAGGATCACATCCTTTCACTTGGTAGAAGTTCCTATTAAATGATTTTAATATTATCTGAGAATAACCAACAACTGAGATTTATCAGCGTAACAAGGAAGTTTATGATCTCAGTGCATTTTTAATTTACAAGACACAGACCTTTAGCAGTAACACACTCATTTACTGGCAGAGAAACTTGATGGACAAGTCAAGTGATTTCACACCAGGAAAGAAGATACAAATATAAAGCAATCTCTTAACTTGAAGAATGTGCCTGTCCCTGTATTAAGAAGAACAGGGGCAGTAAGAAAAAGAACAAGAGTAGGAATATGATAGGAATAGCTATATACGAGAGCAAATTTATATATATATTATTGGCTTAATTTCATGCCTACAATTTATAAGTGGCTTTGAAAGTTGACCAAGGCAACATTGGGGTCCCTTTTTGATAAATCATAGAATTACAGAATCATAGAATTGTCTAGGTTGGAAGGGACCTTTAAAATCATCAAGTCCAATCATCAACCTAACACTGCCAAAGCCACCACTAAACCATGTCCCTAAGCACTACAGCTGCCCACCTTTTACCCAGGGATGGCGACTCCATCACTTCCCTGGGCAGCCTGTTCCAATGCTTAACAACCATTTCTGTGAAGAACTTTTTCCTCATTTCTGAGTTCAGAAGGTAATTGCTCATCAAAGAAACAAGAAACTGCTGCACAATCACCAGCTTTTGGATTCATGTAAGAAAAAAAAGGATGAAATCTGACATACAAAAGATTACAATATTTAGGTAGTTCAAAGGATTTATGTAATTAAGTTATGTTTTGCAATCTGTGTATTTCTGAGCTCCTAAGATTAGGCGCCATGATCAGGTAGGTACTCTATGTACTGAACTTTGCAAAACTTGTGACCAGAAAATTTACTCATGAGAAAATACCAGTTTACAGCAATAGAAAAACTTTCCTGAGCAATGATAGAGACAAATGTAACAGGTAGATGTGTTTGGGTCTGAATGCCTTGACAGTGAATCATCACCTCCTCTGTGTATCAAAGGGAGCAATATTAGACCCTTTAAGACAATAATGGGAAAATCATTGAAAAAAACCCAAAATTTTATGCAGAAATACTGAAAAAGTGAATTATTAGACTAATTCATACTGTCTAGTTTGGGACTACAAATTTCAGCATCTGAATTAGGATCTTGTAGAGGCAGTGCAGAGGGGCTCCTGCACAAGACAAATCAGAGCATCTCCTAGTCATGCCTCTGTCCACTACTGACCACAGAGCAGATAACATTAGCTGTTCAGAAAAGCACTCTCCCTTCTCTCTTCAAATAACAGACTAAGAACACCCACTGAATCAAACTAGATTTTTTGCAAGCTCTGCAAGTCCACAAATGGTTGACCATCTAAGCCTGTGGTTTTGCAAAGTTTGCTTTCATTCTCCTTCCTAAGTGATTTAAAAAAAATAAAAAATAAAAATCAATAACCTATATGTAAACAATCATACTAACTGATGTCCAACAGTGTCTATTTTAAATGGCAATAAAAATCTTGCAAATGGATTACAAAGTAAAATACATTTTATACATTACAAAAATGGCACTCTTGGCTCTACCTATTCTTACATGGTAGCAGTTATATAAACTACAAATGCACTCCTACCATTTATTCTATTAAATGCTCTTCAAACAAGTGATTTTCTATTCAGAATACCTGCAGTTTATAATGGAATTTTATTGCGAGGAGACTGAGAAAATAGAAAGTTCCAGGACCTCTCTGTTGAAAACCTACCGATAACTTTTGTAAAATGCAGATACATCACAGCCTATGTTAGATAAAAAATGACCCTTCTGAATACAGTCTATAGTTAATGAAGGGTAGCACACAAGAATTATTCTAATGATGGTTTTTAATTCTCTCAGAGTTACACTCTTACTTTTCCATAACTCTGCTATTTATAGTATCTGAATTTAGAAGTTAGTTCTGCTATGGCTGAATTGGCAAGATGTTCAGCAAAACATTTTGGCCTTGAGCCCAGGAAAAAAGAGAAACATTTTAGAAGACAAGACCCACCAGCATCTCTGAGAAGTTACTTACATGTAATACTAAGAAGTTACTTACATATGCTTACTACTAAGCGTAGGAATCTAATTGCTTTGCTAGGTTAAGATACTATAGCACTTCAGAAGACAGGTATTAATTCTACACCATTTTACAGATGGGAAAACCATGCAGCAGGTCAATGAAAAATTCTGGACCAGGAGAGTGGAGTCTTATGTTCCAGCCAAGTTTCCATCCTACTTGGCTCCAACTGTGTCTTTCTCTTACTCTTTATGCAGCAGAAATCTCACAAGCTTTTTTTTCAATTAGAACTGTATTAACTGCTTTTTACAGTGATTGCTTCCTTTTCGTCTTCTGCTTACAACTAACAGCAATTCTCCTCTCTACTTTCAGACCATGTAACTTGTGGGCATATTCTCCACCCTAGTATCCCCAATCACATAATTCCTCTTTGTTGTAAAAGTTTTACAGAACTGTTCTTTCCCACATCCAGATGTATTTTCTGTCGCCTTTACTAACACTTGTGCTACAACAGTTATCTTCTCCCTGCGCCACTTTCTCAGTTGTTAAAGGCACCGAATAGGCAACTGCTTTCCATATCGCTATATGGCATCTTCTAGATATGGTTTCCTCCATAATGCAGCTAACTTGACATGCTTTAACTTTAAACACCTTACAAACCATTTCATTATAGCAGAAGAATAAGATCTGAACAACTAGATTACCTGGTCACCTGTGGAGCTCCTTCTCAACTGAAATCTTCTCAACATAAGAATATCATAGAATCGTAGAACTGCTGAGGTTGGAAGGGACCTTTAAGATCATCAAGTCCAACCATTAACCTACCCTGACAAAACCGCTTCTAAACCATATCCCCAAGTACCACATCTACCCCTTTTTTAAACACCTCCAGGGATGGCAAATCCACCACCTCCCTGGGCAGCCTATTCCAATGTTTAATAACCCTTTCAGTGAAAAAATTTTTCCTAATATCTAATCTAAACCTCCCCTGACACAACTTGAACCCATTTCCTCTCGTCCTATCACTTGTCACCAGGGAGAAGAGGTCAGCCCCCACCTCTCTACAATCTCCTTTCAGGTAGTTGTAGGGAGCGATAAGGTCTCCCCTCAGCCTCCTCTTCTCCAGGCTGAAGAACCCCAGTTCCCTCAGTTGTTCCTCATAAGACTTGTTCTCCAGACCCCTCACCAGCTTTGTAGCCCTTCTCTGGACACACTCCAACACCTCAATGTCCTTCTTGTAGTGAGGGGCCCAAAACTGAACACAATACTCGAGGTGGGGTCTCACCAGTGCCGAGTACAGGGGGATGATCACTTCCCTAGTCCTGCTCACCACACTATTTCTGATACAGGATAGGATGCCGTTGGCCTTTTTGGCCACCTGGGCACAACTATCATCCACTGGGCACCTGGGTACAACTATCATCCACTTGTTTCCTTCTCTGTGCAGAAATATTTTTGTTGTTGGGTTATACACAGCTTACAGGAACTCATGTGTTTAATTAAATGCTAGACCGACTGAAAATAAATAAATTACTCTGCTACAAGCCTCCATCCTCCACCGCGCTCTCTGTATTACATGATATTTGCTCTTTGGACGGAACCACAACTGACTCACACAAGTATAGGTATTTTAATTTAAGATTCTTACCTTCTCCTTGTTAGTCTGACTTGTATTTAGCTGCAGTGGTGAAAAGCAGAGAGGAAATGAAACACTGGCAGAAGCTCTTCACAGGAGCAACCAAATCCCATCCATGCAGATCCCATGGACTCTCACCAGCTGAATCACCTCTTCATTCAGTCAGAGACAGGTAAGCACAGAAAATCAACCCATCCAGTATTGCTCTGCAGACTGCACAGGCTCTGCAGGGAGCTCTCTGCCCATAGTGCTACCCCAGGACCATGGGATATGGACCTCAAAACCACAGGCACAGACCACCTGTAACAGATAAGAGTTAAACCTAGAGTCATTCTTGTATTTTTACAACTCTGTGAACACAACAGCAAAATTTAAATGCCCGAAAGCTTCCCTAACACCTTGGAAGCAAACAGAAAGCCTGTGTTACATGCTGAGAAATTCTGGTAGAGAGAACAGCAACATCTCAAAGGGTCAGCAAAGGGATGATGATTATTACTCCCTCAGGGTACCACAGAATAACAGAAGCTCATTTGAAAATGGATAAAACCGTGTAGGTGAATGAAGCTGGGCCCCTACTATGGACTGAGACCTGTAAAAGATAAGGCTGGTCCTTTTAGCAATATCTGCAGTACAGTTTTATGGCGTACATTCAGTCTGGCTGTCAAACGAGATGTTATAGATGAAGTAAAAAAAGACCCATTCAAAATAATATTGATCAAATTGCAAGATCAGTGAACAGTGAAACAGGTATGTCTTCCTGTAGGTCTTTGTCACTGATTGACTGTAGAGCTATTAGTGTGAATGTGCTCTCCTAATGGGTTAGCACTTCTGAATGACAATGTTTCTCCTCCAGGCTTATATAGCCCCAAAAGTGCAATGAATGAAATTTTGCTGGACTTTAAAGGACAAAGGTCATCTGGAGGCATCAGATATATACTCTCACTGCCCCACAGAGAACTCAAGTTCTTTTTACAAAGAAAATATATTTGACAGTAACTTGTCTTTTAATTGTGACAGTTAATTAGAAGGAAACTATAAGCCTCTGACAAAAAGCTAACCAACATATATTCCCAAGTCGTCTTCTGTACTTTGCTTCTGTTTTCTTATGTATCAATTACATGCACATCTCGCTTTGTATCTCATCAACAATAGCTTAATAGTGCTCTAGCAGGCAAGCAGGCATGGTAGCTCTCCAAGAGGTTTACCAAAGGATCTTTAAACGTGGGGAAGCAGATTAAAAGTTCAGTAAACAATGTGAAAGAACTGAAAAGGACTCTAAACGGCTCAGCAAAATGACAACAGTGTAACACTGACATGGCTTAAAAAGACACTTTCCAAATGGGAATCCCCAGCGCATACACCCCATGAGCTGCCAGCCTGCAAAATCTTCCCATTCAGCATCCACACCCACACACCACATGGGAAGTGAGATACGAGCTATAACTGGGACCAAAGGAATCTGTGAATGCTTGGGGGCCACTGTGGGAATCGACCCAGTGTGAGCCAAGTCAGTCTGGCAGCAGTCACTGCAGCAGCTGCTGGGCTCATTGCTCCCCAGGACACTCACACATGCATTGTTTTATGCATGTCGGCAATCCAGCAAACTGAATTTTTCAGCCCATCTTCTCTACAACCATACAGAGTTAAGCTATTAATGGAGAAAGAAAGAAAACTCAGCTTAACGTCTGACTGGCACAGCTGCCGGAGGTCCCACAGAATATTTAACAATTATGTTTTACAGAGCATTGTAGGCAGAAACCTTGAAGCCTGATGAGATTTAAAGTCAGTATTTCACTGTCAGAGACAAGAAACTGCTCTGGTTATTGGCTCATACTGACTTCGTGTCCAGTTAAAAACCATACCCAATAAATTGTCACTTCTGATATTCTTGTCATTTGCAGGGATACTGCAAATTTTCATGCATTTATATAGTCAGTAATTTATCAGATATGCTTATAAGTACTCAGATGATCCAGAGAGCAGTAAATGCTTAGTTACTGCTGAGAAACACTCCAGAAAATCTGAAAGATTGGAGGGGAACAGTGTTGTCCAAATAGTTTCCATTCTGCAGCTCTGCCCTACAGTGCTGCGTTCACATGGTGAAGCTTCTGGGATCTTATAGATTACCCTTTAAAATTTCATCTAGTAAGTACAGTTCATTTTAATAAACCGATAAATATTCCTTAATGAACATAATATATTGTTATAATATCTGGCAATAAAATTTAGGCATAGGTAGGTGCAAATAATATAAAAGATTAAGTTCTGCCCTACCAATCAGGAGGAAAAAAAAAAAAAAATCCTCTTGGCTTTTATCAGTTTCCCCACTTACTGCCTCAGCCAATGAAATATGAGAGTGGCAGTGGTATCACTGTTGGCTCCAAACCTTACCATAAAGCAGATGCATCTGGAGATTAATTTAGCAGTTACCACCAGATTCTTATCCATAATTTGTCTCCTGAAGCTGTTGTTTTGTTTGTTTTGTTTTTTTTTAACACAGCATATTTGACAGATCACACACAATTAAGACAGATATAAAATCACTTTTCCATTTTTTAGCCTGCAATTAAAAAAAAAAATAGCAAGCTTTCTTGTCAGCGACTACTGAAAGACACAAATACATAATTTTTAAAAATCAACCTAAATAGATTGATTTTATGATAAAATAAATTATTCAACACTGATAGTGACCCAGGGGAACCCAGCACAAATAGGAAATATTTAAACATATATTGCAAATATATAGATACTTTAAATAAAAAAATTAAAGAGACAAGTGTGTTTTGTCTGTCATTTAAAAAGTATATTTTATGGTGAGAACAGATATGAGAGAGATATAGACACACACAGAGAGACACATCTGCTTCCTTGCCAGAGTGCTGCTTAAGCCAATCTGAACAGCAAAAGTAAAACACTACTAGGTCTAAGTATGAATAATTGGAAAAAAGCCTTTTACGCAGGAAATTGGGGTAATAGCTTCCTCCCATGAAAATGGGAGGTGGAAGTGGACCATTAATGACAATATAACATCAAGGACTACACTTGTAAGAAGCCCTATAACCAGAAACTTATTTTTGGATTGATGGGCACAGATTTTACAAGATTCCTGGTAACAGTCCAGCTCAAATAGAAACTGGCTTTTTCTTCTAACTTCTTACTGTCTGTGCACGGCAGACTGAGCAGTCCACGCAACCATGCCCTAAGCGCAGGGGCAGCCAGGCGTTGCAGCTACAGCCTCAAGCCAAGGAACAAAGTAGAGCCCTCTTTTTCCTAATTACAAATATCTTCCCTAGTTACGCATCTTCCTAACAACCACCTTCTCTGACTTTTCTCTTTTCTAGACTCCTCTATCACAATAGATTCTTGTACTTAAAAAAAGAAAAAAAAAATCACAATGATTAACCTTGTTTTTACTGGCAGATTTTGTCCTTTCTTTGAAGACTAAGTTCTCAGGCCTCTACAAGAAGGACAAGTGTTTGCAATCCTAAACCAAGGAGCCTTCCCCTCTTCCTTTCAGTCCCCTTCCAACTCCATGTTCAGACCACTAACTCAGTGAGAGGAAAGAGAGAGTAAATAGGTTAGATTCATTACAATAGCTTTCCTCCTCCAGAAAGGTTCCCAACACATTTTGCATAATTTGGCTTCAAAGTTCTGAGTTGTCCCAGCTGCTGATAAAATTAATGGGAAACAAGTGCACTGCAACTTGCAGAATTAGGTCCATTCAGTAACAGCCAGGCAACATCAAATCACTGTTCTCAGTGCAGAAATGAAATATAGAAGGAACAACATCCTTTTTCCCTTCTTATTCTTCAAACACAGCAGCAGATCCTAAGTGGCAGGGGAAGGAGGGAATGCTCATCAGGTTTGAATACGTGTCTCTAAAATAGTTTCCTTTTTCCAAACCTCACCCAGTATAACACTAAGGAGGGGGGGGGGGGGGGNGGAAAGCTGTGTGACTAAGTTCAAAAATTAAGCTGCTTTATAGTTTGGAATAACAGATATTGTACATAGAGGACAATCTCTCCAAAAGGAAAATGCATCACTGTACAAACAATAAAATGCAATCCTAGCATCACAAAAAGAAAATAGATAAGAAACCTGACAAATCTAAAAATAAGAAAAAAAGGTATCAACAACTCTCAAACAAATAAAAGTAGGCTCAGCTGGTACCTTTGATAATGATTTTTGGAAAGCATAAGAAAATCAGATTAAATATATTACAAAATAGATATTCTACTAAGAATTAAGAGGCAATTTAAAGCAGATATTGAAGGGCTATATGATATAGAAAATCATAGGCAACTGCTACTGATAATTGCTAATTGTAAGCATTCCTAAGGTTTTGTCATGCATGAGTTATAGGTCAATCCGTAACTCCAGACCTTATTCCATGTTCTCTTTCTATATAATAGTGGCACATTTGTACTGCTGTAGGAAAGGTTTTGTCAGCACTTCCACTATAAACCTCTTACCGGGACTTGAAACTTTGTCATAAAAATATGCTTCAGGATGAAAACTGGCATGGAAAGTCTCAGTCTATTAAAACTAAAGTAAGCATGTTGCAAATATCAAATCACAGAAAGGATGATGTTGGAAGGGACCTGTGGAGGTCATCTAGTCCAACCTCCTTGCTCAGAGCAGGGCCAACTACAGCAGGTTGTTCAGGACACTTGGAGGCCACAAAAACAATGCAAAATCTTATATATGACATATTTAATCATACTGGTATCCTGGGCTGATATAACCTGTGCAATCCATACTCTCAACAAGAACCTTGGAAAAAAATAGATGCCAGCTTTATTGATTTCATACAGGACTTAAGACATTGGCAAAGAATCAGGTATGAGACTGCTCTTTGTTTTTCTAGCTGACTCTCTCATCCACAGAAGAGACAGAACCTTCCTCCCCAACACAAAAAGTGACGGGTTTGCATTCTGTGTCTGCAAAGCCAGTGCTGCCACAGAGCACTTACTACAGACTTACTTGGTTGCTTTGTTAAAAGACTGATTCCACTCACATACACACAGAAAGAAGAAAATCCATATTGAGAGAAGGCTCTAATTAACAGATCTCTCTTCAGCACAGATGAGTACCCAGAGATGAAAAGGCTCAGATTACCTACTTCATGCTGATAAAGTGCAGAAATGAAACCCTGATCAGCCTTGGAAAGGCATTCTGTTGCGTTTAGGTAAACCATTAACAAATGTACATTTCATAACCGACATTAGAATAAGAATGATGACTTAAGTTTTGGTACTTTGATCGGATACCCTATCGTCCTTCATAGGATCAATATTGTCTCCCTTTTTTTCTTTCTTTCTTTTTTTTTTTTTTAATTCAGGCTGGTAAGGCTGATGTGTGCTCTTTAGCATCCTTAGTATTGTATCAAAATCAAGATCTTTCATGTCCTTCTGCCACAAAGTCAGGGTTGAAAGCATTGGGGTATTTGCCACTCTGCTTCCCATTTCCCCAAAACTAATCATCAGTCTCCAAAAAGAGATAACGTTTTTCATTTTAGAATCAGATACAGGTTTTCTTCTTACCAATTCACATGCTGAACTCAACTTGACCTTTTTACTTTCCTTTCCAAATTTCAGTCTCATCAGGCCCTCATCCCAACGCTTGCAAATACCTGTGCAAAGACCCAGCAAGGAAACATCAGAGAACATTTCAATTTAAGGAGTCTAGACTGTAAATATCTCTCCCACTTTTGGTGTCCCCAGTCTGGTGGAGTACAGCATGCTGCTAAGATACACCTTAGGCAGTGCAACTACTAAAGCATTTCACTTAGTCATACACTCCTATTTTAAACAATATGTATCAGCTTTTCTTTTTTATTAGGTGAGGAGGAGGGATTGAAAACTACCTTGGTTGGTATTTGAAGTATCTGAATTCCATGCTCATGATGAACTTACCTCCTTCTCATTCAGGCTTTGGGGACAATAGAGGATTTTAGAGATTGTTGGATTATAAATTTGAATCTTAAGTACTGGCTTGTCATGTTTCACACTTCTTGTACCTTATTAAAGCTGTAAGAAATTTAATGATTGTTTTCATCTGTTTGCTTAGAATTAAGCTAAAGGGTTCTCATTATAACAAACATTCAGAATAACCTCCCTTCCAAACTGCACTTGGCTTTTTGCATTGTCAGTGTAAAATAGCCTGTCTTGTGCAAGCAGTTGAATTTGTTCTAGATTTTGTCAAGCACATCAAACAAACACACTTTGAGAACCTTAAATGGTTCCTACAAAAAGATTTGTTCCCTGTGTCCCTTACTTAGATCTGATAAAGGAAAACATCCATAATGTTGACTATGTTGATAAAAGCTTTTGTGAAGGTGAAGCAGGTGTTCCAAGGACAGAGAGATTTTGCTGCAATGTAACTTTGCGTATGCACATGCTACTTGGGACAAGCCTCTTCTCCCTTTCCAACGTCCAGCTGCACAAACACTCACAGACTTGGTCAGAAAGCGTAACCCCAGAGCTTGGGGGCGCAAACTCAGGTTCCCCTCATGCCAGACCTCTTCTCCAGCACAGATCCCCAGAAAGTCCAATATAGTAGTAGTAGTTTTTTTAATTCTTTATTGTCACATCAACATATCTTGATGAGAAAACCTGACCCCAGTTAGATTACCTTTACTTTTCCTTCCATATCCTCCTCTATCAGTTTCTCTCCAGGTTTTCCTCTGTTTTGGGCACTTTTGAAGAAAGCATCCCAGTCACTCCTACTTGGGAGTCTTTTGCCTTGAGGTGCAGGCTCAGAGAGCACAGAACAGATTCCTTCGATGTGAAACAAAACTGGAAGTCTGCCACTAATGTACTTCAACCACTAATTGATACGTGATCCATAGGAGCAGACAGAGCTTTTCTGAAGTGCTTATAACATGGGCCATGGGACCTCAGCACTTAACCACTCCACTTTCAGCTCTGCTCTCACTGCACCACAGTGATTTAAATGAGGGCACAGTCTTGCAGAGTCCCCTTGGTGTTCTACTCCCTCAAGCAGCCTCAGCTTCACCTTTCCACAGGCCCCAACCCACTGCTTTATCACTACACAAAATGCTGGCCAAGGACCATGCTAATTTTTTTGGTGGGGTGGTTGTACTTTTAAATTAAATGTACCTCAATGTTTCATGCAAACAGTGTTTCAGAACAGACAGGTGATTTATTTTGAAGATGTTCAAATGTCAACATTAGGACAATGAAAATTTCACTGAAGCTACTTATTAAGAAATGCAACAAGGAATAGGTGTTGCATTTGGTGGATTTTTTTGTTGTTTGTTTGGGTTTGGTGGTGTTTTTTTTTGTTTGTTTTTTTTTTCTTTGTGTTTTTAGCAAACTCTGAACAGTTCACACAAGATGCAAAGATTATTTTCAAGCTTCTTGCAACTCTTGATGAGTTTTCCTTGCTGGTCTACTCATCTAGCCACTCTGCTGATCTTAAGTGAGAGCCTTGCATGCCCTCAGTTTACCTGTGTAGCTGTAAGTCTTCAAGGTATATGTCGTTGGTTTCCATTAGCTTTGAATTCCAGTTATCTACGGACAAATGTGGCTCTCCATCCAGCCCTGGGTTGTTCACTGTCTCCCATACACATGGGAATGTGAGCAACAATGCACAGACTGTAGAAAGGGATCCCTCATATACAGAGTTGAGCTATGGAAACAGTCTGGAGGTAGAGAGACCTTGAAGATCTCTCTCAAAGTCTCTCCCCAGAATCTCTAGCAGTCCTCTATGCTGTTGTCTGTTCTTTTGGTACTTCAGGCTTCTGTTTCTGCCTCTGCTTCCCTGCAGTTGTGCACTCTGTCCTGTTCCAACACCCCCTGCAAATCCCTTCCAAACCAAAAGCATAGAGAAAGCAAAGCCCACACCAAACTGCCCCACAGCTGAGATGGTCTTTCAGCCTGGAGTCTGACATTTGACAGAAATATTAAATCATGACAGTAAGTCGGAGCGGGACAAATTCAGCCCTCTCAGGCCTTACAGTGAGTCTCTGAACCATATGACAACTCGTGCTAACGCTTAACAAATGTCTTCCAAACACCGTGGAAAGAATATACATACTTTCATTGATACGCTGTTCTGATGGATTTGTGGAATGAAAGTCATGGCATAGCTGCATTCCTGAAACAAGTTTTATACCTCATTAATGCAGTACATAAGCTGTACAATTATACATCCATATGTCACTGCCAAATTTATACACTTTTACATACTGTTAGATTAAGATGGTTTCATTTCATTGCTTTGCAAATGGACTTTTGAAAGCGTATTTCACTCAAATTTTTGTGTAGCACTGACAGGCAAAGCACATGAAAGACATGGGGGTCCTTGTGTAAATGCAGCACCTACAATACTCCCTGAAATAAAAAACGTGGCACCAATAAACACTGAATTTTTGCACTCTTTCAATACAGTGACCTTTTCAAGTGTAGGCTGCAGCCCAGTGTCCCTTTCCCCCACCAAGAGGCACCATTTTGGAACCAATTCCACTGGATTATGCTATCATGTACTGCAATGTCTCTTGATCTGACCCACTTCTTCAAGTCTGATGGGGTTTTGTTTACACTGGAAGACATCTGATCCAAAGCAGCAGGAGGATTATAGCTCTGTCTAACTAGCATAACTTTTCAATTTATAGTAAATAATGAATACACACTATTGGACACTGCTGCCTAGCGGACTGGGCAAAGAACCAGCAGATCTGGGTTCTGCCCCTTAAGGCAAAAAGGCAAAGAAAATAAAAGAAAAAAGGCAGACAGACTTTAGCTGGTATTATATATCTAGCTCTCCATCATGCAGCCCACCTTTATGCCTTTTGTTGCCATTTCTTTCCCTCCTCAAAGAGACCAATTTATTGCATACGCTTTCATATCAAGAGACTAGACTATGAGCTAGAGAAAGGCAGAAGGTTCACTTCATGTTTGATAGGCAGTTAGTGTAAGACAACCACAGCCATAATGCAGGACCCCGGTGTTACAGCAAGCAAATTAAAATTTCTCTTCCCACTTAGTTGTTGGTGTGCTGTATGAACTTAAACATAGCACTTCACATCTTGTGTTTTAGTGCTAGGGAGTATGCTGAGATGGTCTGAGGTACTCGTAGGGTTCATCTTCCCAAGACTGGCCAAGTAACAGAGGTTGCTGGTGCTCCAGGTGCTCTCACTGCCCTTAGGTTCCACACTAACTACTGTCCAAGCAAAAAAAGAGGTACAGTTCTTTACCTGTACCAAACCAAGAGACAGAGCTACAACTTTCAAAGGCAACGTTGCAAGGCAATCTTGGGAGTGGCTTAAGTGCACCCCTAAAACTAACCCATTTGCATAGTTCTGGCAAAACCAAAGCCGTAGGTGTTTGTGTAGAACAGTTTCAAGAAACCCTGTAGGATCAGAACCAGGGATAGGAAACATACTAAGTAGTTGAAGGGAGGGGGGAAGCAGTAAGTGAAAGAAAGCTTAATGGAATTATGAAGAATAACCTGGACAGATTCTTTCTAACATATGACTGCAGAATATCTCTGCAATTGCTCTCCCTTATTTTAAGAATAGAGACGCATTTATTGTATATACCTTGTTCTTACGGCAAAGGCAGATGGAAAACATGTTGGGCTGTTACTTAATACAACTGCTCATACATGAAGCTGCATTATATGAAAAAAGTTGCATGAAAAGGATCAAAATGATGAAATGCATCTAGCTTAGCACACAGCAGTAAACACAGGCAAATACATTATGGTAGTTCAATTACTGATGGAATACTAGAGCCTATTCAAGACTTAATATTTAATTATCTTTCAACTACTTTAGTTGTTAAGCTGTCAGCAGCATATGTAGAGGGTACATAGATGGACATCTGCTGCAGACTAAGAATGCCATGCACCAGCAGAGCTGTTTGCCACAAATACACAGAAAGAAATTCAGGCGCCGGTATTACAGCCACATCTTCCACATAAAACATAGTTACAACAGAGATACATAGCTCGGATCACACTGCTGCTGGTAGGAGGCAGAAGGACAAACTGCACTGACTGGGGGGTCACTGGAGGTTAGCAGGAATCCCAGGATAAGGGAGACGAAAGAGCACTGTTTAAACCGTCTGCACTGAACCACCAAGAAATCCAGCTGAAACTAAGCTTACATACCTCTCTTGCATGCAAAACACCATTGTAAAAGATCATTCAGGTTGCAAATCAAGTCCAGTTAAGCTTAACGCTGCTTCTTTGAACAGATGCATCACAACACTGTGCATGCATATTTATATGAACGCATTCTTTTTTTTCTACCACAGGAACATCATCTCATGGACAGCTCTCACAGACAGCAGTTCTAAGTACTCCTCTGATCTCAGTCGCTGCTACCTCAAGCACCCACTGCCCACACCAGCCCTTATGTTGACTGATTAGAGTCACATGCACTGCCCTGCCTACGGTCTTCCTCCAGCAATTCCGTGCAACTCCTCTCCTCACCTAACTACTTATTTCAGCTTCCAGCATCCTTTGCCCAGCCAAAGCGTCTGCCTTAAGCTTCAGTCCCTGCTGCATTTAGTGTTTGGGGCTGTTCTACCTCAGAGCCATGGCAGAACCGCTACAGCAGAAGCGCTACAGCAGTGAAGCATTCACTTACCCACTCTTAAGTCAGGATGCCTTACTGGTACCACAAAGCAGCTGCTGGTCTGAACATATCCCTGAGCTAGGGCAGGTCCAGGAAAAGTGACATCTCCTCACTTAGAAGCCCACTCAGCCTCTAATGAAGCACATGCAAATAAAATGAAAGTCAGTAACCTGACTAGATTTAGCTGGATTCTTATGAGAAGAACAAAAAAGACTCACCATCAGCAACAGAGCAACCCTCTAGACAAAATGTCTGGTCTGAAATATGAAAGTGTGAGAGCTTTTCAGCCAACAATTAAAGAATGTAGTCTCCTTCCAAGAAAAAGCTCAATTATTTCTGCTGACAAAGTCTCAAATTCATCCCATAGCAGCAGCCAAACATACTGCAGCTTGACAAAGCTCAACTCAGCAGAAACAAATCTTACAAAATGGACGTACAAAGTAACCTTAACTCTACAGAGCACAACCAGCTACGCCTACACCATATCTTACAGGCTTGCATTTCTTCTGCATTGAACACTGACAGTAAAGCACAGCGTAGTTAAGTGCATCACTTTTTAATGATCTTTTAGGAGTTAAAAAGGACAATGAATTTCCTTCTATCTGAACCATGTGTCTAAAATGGTGAGGAATGTGAACATCTGCAGTGGACTGAAAACATCTTCTTGCACTCTATAGCATTTGCAGAATTCTTCACACTCTTCTAATAGGCACCAAGTAATACTGATGCTGCACTACTACTGTTCCTTTGCATTTGTGAGACTGATCAATCAGCAGCAACCCCAGAAGCAGTGACATTGCTTTTCAAGTTAATTCCCTCATGAATTGTCCACATCTGGTGTGACCAGCAATCACTTTGCCATTGCAAGGCAGTGTATTTTAACCATCTTTCAGGTCACTAAGTGCACTGGGGAGACTTATAGCAATTGATAATGGAAAAGGTGACTTTGTAATTCTGCAGGAAGAAGCTGAAACTTTTTGTTCCTTCTCGTCAGGTCTCCAGATCTGTTAGGATTTTGTACTGTAAATCAACCTTAAAGATTTGTTTAAACTAAAACTGGATTTGCCTGACTATTTTTCTTGTTTGTTCTTAATACAAACAGTTTCTTTGTACTTCTGTTCAACAAGGTCATAGAACACAGATTTAGGGTTGGTTGTTTTGTTTTGTTTGTGGTTTTCTTAACAAAATAGCTTCTTCCACAATTTTTTTTGGCTCTAACCATCCAGTGTGGGTTAAAGATGCAAACATTAAAATGCAAAGTCAAATACAAGTTATTTTCACAAGCACTAATGTAAAAAAAAAAGTCTATTTTCCCATTTTGTAGACTAATATTTACCATCTTTGACAGCCTTATTGCTGATCAGATTGTTGCATATTTCAGCATTATCTTTTAACAACTTGACAGATCCACCTATTTTCCTGTGATTACTTTATCCCAAGTTGGAAGCCTAATAGTTCCTTTTCGACACATTGAATCACAGGATTTGTAGCACAGCATAGAGTCCTGTGATTTATTGTTAATATTTTGATGATGCTTTACAGAGCATAATTTGATTTCCAGCAGTGTTGCTTTGTTTGGTCTGATCTGCTCAGAAATACAGCCAGCAGCCTCAGTAACCTCAGGATGATATATATTCTATCATCAGAATCACAAGTCAGGCAGCCATCTGAAAGACTTGAATTGAAGATCAGAAGGTCACTTGGGAACCACTGACTATTGCAACAGTGAAGAGTGCATGCTTTCTTAGAAGAGAAGGAAATTTTGGACAAGTTAATTCTGGATATTCAGTAAATGCCAGCAATTTCTATTATCAGGCATTTAAACGCACAGCACAGGAGTACGGGATGGATAGCTAAAAATGCACACAGATGCAGTACAATAGAAGATGGTCTATATGGTTCCATACAATAAGTTCTGTTGTAAATGGAAGCAAAAGACATAAAGCAAGTTGCTTTAATAGCAATTACCTTTTCAAGGATGTGCATCATACACAATTTTGCCACCCAAATCCAGAAAGTAAAGGACTCCACATTGTTCCTTCGTTCACTTCAGCTTTCTGTGTCTTCAGATTATAACTGGTAATTCTACTAATTATTTCCAGCTAGGTTCCTAGGGTTATTACAGAAATGATTTTGCACCCAGTGAAGCACACCACAAGCTTTATTTATTTTCATAATGATTGTATATTCATAGGAACTAAGACTGGCAGGGACCTCCTATCTTAGAAGTAATTTGGTTTCTTGTCCCTACTACCCTGATTGGAAAGTTGCTCCAGAACCTCACTGCTCTAGTGTTTAGCAATCTTCTCATTACCAAATTAAATTTGTGAAAAGTTTATTCCAGTTCTAGTGTCAAAGCTGACCCTTTAACTCAACTCAACTCATTTATAAATGGGCCAAATGGAAGGTAGACAGAGCAACCACAACTTCTCCCATTCTACCACTGGTGTAGCTTATCAAGTATGGTATATAACCACACAACTGCTTATGTACTAAACTAGCCTTATTAATTTATAGACTCTTTTTTTAAGCCCTGGAAAACTCTGTGTCACATTGCAGCACCCAACTTCAGGCTTTTTTAGGGTAAGACATCCTGATCTATTGATGTTTTGTTAGCCATACCAGTTTACATTAATTGACAATGCATGAAAAGAAACACAAACAACATGTCTAATGAATGTCTAATGGCATGCAAATGGCCACTAGGGAGTCAGCCAAAGCCTGCAGATGCCTAAAATGGTGAGTGGAAACTGTTTATCACTACAAGATGTTAAGCAGAAGGTATATTTCTCCAGGTCCCTCATCATGCCAGCAGGTATGAGAGAGATTTTTCTTAGCCTAACACATACACGATTAGGCAAATACTTAGTCAGGGCATGTACAGGGAAGTGGGAAACTTACTACTGAGACCCCAAGGTCACATTTACCTCTCTGGGAGTGGAGGCAGAAGATGGAGACACAATGCAAAAGGAGGGCCAGGAGGCTCCTAGTCACTGTGCGCTCTCTTGCCTCTTGCTGCACTCAATGCTCACGACAAAAAGCAGTGATCTCCAGAGGTCCCTTCCAACCCTGACCATTCTGTGATTCTGTGTGATATCAGTCCTCAGACACGAGCTCCAAGAGTAGGAAGTAGGAATTGTGCTATGCCAGGGCATCCAGCCTGCGCTCTTCAGAAAAGCTCAGCATTTTCCAAGAACTCTGAATGCTCATGTGCGTTTCCTATATGCACCTGTACCTTAACACAGCTGTGGGGCTGGAGCTAAGAAGAAGAGTTTTGAACCAATGAATTTGCAATATAGCCCCAGAGTTACACTGACATAGACCCATAAGTTTTGTGTTAAAATTCTCACTGGGATAACAGCAAGGAAATCATATTTTGTGATTGATGACACCATGGATAATTCAAATAAAAAAACCCCAACCAAAAGTCTCCACTAAAACAACCATCAGGATAGGTTGTTTTACCCTCCTTTTCTGTACTGTAGTATAGAAGATGACTTGTACCTATCTGTATAAACACATGTACACAAATTAACACTTTCAGCCAATTTTACCAATATATACATACATAAGTATATAAATAAGGACAATAGGAAAAAGCAGGCTCCTCTGGGAATGAGAAACAGAAAGGCATAGTTCAGAATGCCTACAAAAGGGTTGCTACTTATCTCTATTTTGTCCATGTGAGATCCCTTTCTTGCTTTTTTTTAGGTCAGCATATGCGTATAAAGTATAGATGTTGCAGATGATGTAGATATTTCAGATACTATACAGCAGTTGCCTCTGAAAGATACTTGATGGGGACTGGGGAGTCACAGACCGAAAACCTGCGTCTTAAAACGCATAGAAGTTTTCTTTGTACTTAAAAGTAAGTTGAAAACTGCATAGTGGAGTCCTGGAAACCTTCAGAAGAGGAAAGATTCATTTACAGCAATGCCGACAGACATATTTATTACTTAGCAAATATTGATTGTCTTAGAAGGGAATTTTGAGGTATTCCCTATAACTAAATTAGAACATAAGAGCTTCTGGTTACAAATACTGTAATGTAAAACAAACTATTAAATCATTTGAGCAACAAGCTCTGAAAACTGGAAGAAAAAGATGAATGATTCAAAAGGATTTTTTGATCAACAAGGTCAAAATTAAATAAGGTAGAAGTAAAACACATTACTATATATGAGACCTAGCAGACAGAGAGAATAAGAAACCTTAATAAACCTGTTTGTGTCAACAGATAACCAGGTAGATTTGAATCAAGATTATGATAATTTAAAAAGCAGACAGTTGGAAGAGGAAAGCAAGTTTGAATTACCAGAAGATACACACGCACAGAGTGAATTTTACAGAGAAGATTAGGAATACCTATTGTGAAATAGCCTGATATGAGCTCTATAGCTTCCTTAATAAAAGAGTGTTAACAATAACATCAGAAATGAAAGAAAAGCACCTGTAAAAAACTGATAGGTTTGAACTGGGCACAGGCACTGTGGTAAGATTATGAGTTCTCTTAATATAAAGATAAGACAATGTTATCAGAAACTGGATTCAAAGAACAAAACTAAAGAGAGAAAAAAGAATTGCTGGTGGGAGAGTTACCTTCTGCCAAGGTAAGGGGTATTTTTTCCACATAAAGCAGTACTTTTCCATATGTAGAAAAGGGTATAGAGAACCAACAAGAGGGAAAAAAGTCTCTCCAATTACTGCCCTCAGCCCATAAGACCTCAGAACTGGAGAGGTAAATGCCTGGCAGCGCTTGGCGTGGCCCTCACTGGAAGTGGCACAGCTGCAGCTCTCGTGCTGCTCCTCTGCTCTACAACTCAACTGCAAATTGCCTGGTAAGAGGCACCATGCTGGAAGCTGTCACACTCAAAACAGGTCCTGTTGAGTTCAGGAAGAGTTAAAGTACTAACATATTGCCTCAGACAGCTTCTAATCAGTGTATTGACAGTAAATGGGAGGATACTAACTTTGAAGATATCAATTTAAATTATTTGCTCCACAACAGCATTGTTAGGTAACTTCAAGCAAGTCATTTAAGTTCAGGCTTTACAGCTTAGGTAAACAGAAACAGGAGCCCAAATCAGGTAAATCTTCATACAGACACCCCCAGAGCAGAGCTCTACACATACTGCTTCATCTTCCAGGGTATTTCAGTGCACAGAGTGATTGAATTTGCCACAGATGCAATTGGACAAATGCAAAAATGGAGGAGGCACTCATTCAGTTGCAGCAGGTATGTCTTCCCTTAGGCTGAAATTATGGAAAATGTCTGGGAGAGCTTTTAGCACGCTTGTTCTTCCTTACCTCTGGGCATGATCCTAAACAGAGGGAGAGTCTAAGTTCAAAACTATGACAACATGGTCGTAGAAGAGATCTGAACTTTAAAATTAAAGTACTTCCAAAGTTTTCAAAGAAGTTTATCTGCATGGGTGGAGAGAGATGGGAGATTAAGCCCTTATAACTGGAAAAAATTGCCAGAAAAAAAAGGTTAAAAATAATTGTTGTCAGCTCTCCTGCTGTGTCTCAATCTCCACTGACAAAAATGGATATTAATATTGCCTAATTCACAGAGAAGACTGAAGCGATCCAGGATTACTACAACGATGAACTGCTATATAAGCATAACAAATGGCTATATACTCCCATCAATTCATCATAACACACAGCTGGATAAAATATTCTTTGTTACATACTTTTAGCTAAATTAGCGCTAACTATAGCTTTCAGGCAAAATCACAAGTACTTTGGTTGGGTTCCTTCAAAAGAATAGTCACAGAGGAAAAAGTATGTTCTTATTCATGCAAATCAAAGGAATTTCAAAAGTTGCTTTGGTTGAAATTGTACTTCTTTGACAAGTAGAATGCTAACATTTCCAGAAAATCCTTTAAAAAAGTAAATCGTATAAGGTTTTTTTCATATAGACATTTATATATTTGTGACTCTGAATAAATCTCATTCTGGGGTCCAAATATTTGTAGTGTATACTAAATGCTCCAAACAAAAACCAGGTATACTTGAGAGTAGCTTGCATATATAAGGAGAAGTGTTCTATAGGTTGAATAACTATAGTTCATAATTGAAAAGTTGCCTTTTTCTGGAATTATAGCTGCCATCAGCAGACATCTTGAGCACTTAAAAAGAATATCTCTCAATTTGTCCTGAGGCATCTTCAGGCGCACAAAGAGACAATACTGCTTCTGAAATGTGTATATCAGTGCTTCTGCCATTCTACTATCTGTCTTGTATGTACCTGCACCACACATGTGGTCTGGGCTGCTAGATTACTATTTGTCCTTTTATATTTGCTGGGAGGCTTACCAGGGGAATACTATCTCTACAGTTACTGTACAACTCGAGGTTACAATCTCAGTAACACATCCTGCTATAATTATGTTTAGACTGGTGCTTTAAAACTATTCATTTCATTAAATCTCCATTTTGAGCCTGAAGCACGGAGCTGAAAATCTTACTACGCACTGAACGTCTGAGAGAACAGATTTGAAAATCCCAAGTGGATTTCTTCAAATAACAAAAAAGAACAACAACAACCACCTTCAAAAGGTGCCTTTTCCAAACATAGGGTGTCAGCCCCTACATTAAGGATGCAATTCATTACACATAAATGTCCTAAATCTCTAAGCATTCAGCCCATTCCATCTTCAAAGGCCTCAAAAGGGAGAGGAACAACATTTATTAACTTCATAACATGAAGTTAGTAAATCTAGATTGATGCTTCACAAAAGATGTCCTTTTCACTCTTCATGAGATCAATTTAACTAGAATAGACAAAGTCATTTAGAGGGCACAAAAAGGAAAAGTTATTGCATAAAGTTTTATGGAGAATTTAAATCAAAGCTTTGATTGTAAGCCTAATCCACAGCATAAAGTGCTGTTTTTAGAAACTGTACAACAAGTGTTGTTTAGGCCTATCATTCATACTGCCGAAATATTCCTACAAAAGGACCTCCATTTAATCCATGCTAATCCATAAATTCTTTTCATAACCACCATTTATCTAAAATGTGATCAGATTTCTTAGGACTATGGAGAGATGTACAAAGCAACAAAAACAACAATTACACATGCTTTGAAGTTGCAAAGTTCAGTCTCACTCAGAACAGTTTCATTAAAAGCAATGACTTCATATTACATTCATTGCACCAAGAAAGGGGTTGTTTTTCTTTGCATGGATTATTCTTAATCTGGAAAGTTGCTTACTGATTGAGGCAGTGTGTGTTCCAAGTCAGTCCTCTTGCAAGAATTGGCAAATGGGCTGACAAAGTATTGCTGTCCTGCTGCTGCTGCATAGCCCCATCCATCATTGTACAGGTGAACTTGTAAAGTCTCAAAACCTTAACCTTGATACAGTTTCTGTGCAGGGATGTCCTAAGCTAAAAGAAATGGAGAAAACCAATAAATTAATCTGAACCTGTTCCTTCAGCTCCCTCTAAAATATCCTAATTCAGCCTTACGTTAATGCCCCTATCAAAGTTTAATAAGCAGAGTTAAATGCAAGCACAGAATTGTGTGAAGTAAGCAAAGGGATTTAAACTTTGAAAATACCTGTAAAGGTACTAGCAACATATTAACACTAGCAGCAGAGAAACCTGTGACGCAGGAATTGTGGTTTTGTACCATTTCTGGTGGGGCTAACGTGCTTTTTCACAAGCCTCCTCTGTTCACCTCATCCTAGCAAGGTCTTCCAGCATTGTCTTCTCTTCTGCCTCTGCTCTGTCGCACCCACTTACCAGTCTTCTCCAGGGCCCCATATGGTTCCTGTTTCCATCTCTGGGTCCTGCTCCCCAACTCATCTGGGTCTACTCTTCCACCCACCATGACATCAGCTTGAGTCTCCTGTCCAGGCAGCTCTAGTCTACTCCAGCCTCACCAGAATGCAATTCTCACATCACATCTTTCATCCTTCTCTCATCTGCCTCCCATCTTCCTTGCTTTTGTCTAACCTTACATCAGCAAGGGCAGGAAGAGCATCTCTGTTTTTGCTTTAAGGTCCAGTCTTATCCAAACCCCTAGCCCCAGGGCAAATGTGCTGGGAGAGCTCAGCTCAGTCCCTGCAGCCCTGGGGTAGTGCTTGCTAGACAGCCGCAGAATCCTCAGAACATTTGTTAGCCAATTCTAATAAACCTTATGCATTGCGTAGTTCTGTCAAAGCTAGGAAAACTTTCACAAAAATAGCAGCAAGAACATTTCCCGCATTCCCATCAAATTTTAATCTCTTCTCATAGGAGGACACTACAGTTTATTAATGAAACATCTGCAAGTATTTTTAACCAGGACAAAAATGAGTGCCTTTCATTCTTTCAAACAGCTGAATCTCTTTCATTCAAAGCTTAATACACTTTTTTTTTGGGTTGTCAAACACACAGGAAAGAGGCACAGTTGGAGTGAAGTTAATTCCTTCAAAAGCTCAGTTAATTTTTTTTAATATAAAGTTTGGAAGAAGTATTCTCCAAGATCTATTGGAACTCTGGTATTCAGTATTAAACAGTTCAGATACCATTTGTACCAAAAGTTTAAAAAGAAAAAAAAAGGAAAAGATTTTCACTAACAGAATAAGAAGATACTTTTTATGTCACATTAGAACTATGTACTAGCACAGGGCTTTAACACTACAGTAATGAGTAAAGAAAATGATATATATTTAACTCCACTATCATTAAAGATTTAAGATTATTGCAATAATTTTCTGCTTCTCCTTCACTTTATTGAGCTTAGTCAAACTGATATATTGCTGTGTACTTCATTCATTCCTGCTGATGGATGATATGAAGTACGTAGACAATGCTGATGTCCAACTAAAAAGAGGAATTACAGAAAAGAGAAGATAAGCAGTTGCAGATGATGAAGTGCTGATTAATAGATTACTCCCCTCCCCATCAAGTCCAGGGCCATATTTTAAACTGCCAACAGTATTGCAACTGGATGAACAAGTATTTCTGGAATCCAGAAAATGTTGAGGAGCTGACCTTTCTCAAAATTAATCCTTAACAGCTTCTTTCAAGATTTATTTCTTTCTCTTAGCTTTGGACCAAATCAGTAATGTCATGACCTGAGCTTCATGATTTCTAGCTGTTAGTGTATAAAGTACTTTTGCCCTAGAGGTTGATACTCTTGCCTTAGTTTTCACATAAGCACTTCAGGCAGTACTGCTGACTTTCATAACATTCATTAAGTGTGGGTTCAGGAAGAAGGTGACATAACGCAGCTACTCACCTCGAGTCATTGAATTAACACTGGCTCATATCAGTAGTAACAACTGAAAGCTGTTACTAACCTGTGGCTTTGGGGAAATGAGATAGTACACCTACAGCTCCAATTGGGCTTAAGAAAGAAAGGAGAAGGAGAATGTTTTAAAGGATGAAGGTAGCTCCTGAGGGATGAAACTCACTGAAGGACTAATGAGATTCCACAGAACATACTAACCAGCATGGCTCCCTGGATGAGGGGTTAAGACCTGCAGTTTGCCTCCTGGCACAAATGGAGTTTCTTCATCCTCACTACCAAGATCAGAGAGGCCTGTGACTTAGGGGTGAGATACAGTGATAAGCTGCAATTTTCCAGATTCACTTGGCACCAAAACATCTGCCCAGAGGTACTATAGGGTTCAACAGCCTATACAACAGCATAGAAAAATGCCCAGATTCCCCTCATTCTATTTATGCTATAAACAGTCCCAAATTCATCTCCAGTCCCCTCCCCAGTCTTGCTGTATGAATGCACCTTAGAATTTCTCTCAAAGGGAAAGAAATCAAAACCCCCAAGATATGTACCAAGCTGGAATACTACAGAACGAGGGACAGGAGTTGAATGCATTATCTGCCATTTCCAGTAAGATGAGAGGATGTTGTGTAAATTAGAAGATTTGTATATGGATAAAGTTCTGTGTTTCAGAGTGATTGTTAAGTATATTTTTGATTTCTGAATAGGTATTGTGTTACCCTATGCTGTGGCCATTACTGAAGACTTACTCTTTTAATGCAAAGAATATGGTTCTTTTAGACCACTAGAAAATACTCCTTATGTGGGAGATGGGAGTGGCTTAAAAAGAAAGTCTTGTATATTTCTGTGAACAATTTATCCTACACAAACTAAACCATAAGAGTCAAATAATCAGCTGGTATAAGCTATCCCAATTCCCTTGACTTCAGTTACAATATATTTTCTATTTTCTTGCTCAGCATTTGCTCCCAGAATTCTATTATATTCAATTAACTTTAAAATAGAGCTAGCTTTTGGATGTTCCTATAAGCATACACATAAAGAGATGGCAATTGAAAAAACAAACTATCCCAAATAAAGAACACAGAGCATAAGAAAACACATTTTTCTGGAAGGTTGTTAAATGACCAGAAGCCCATATATAAATACACGGAATGTGGTGCAGACAGAGTTACATCATCTGAATTGCACTGTTGTAGATGCATCAAATATTACAAGTGCACAAACAACTTCCAATGAACACATACTGACAGAGTGAAGCAATACATCCTCAGCCATTCAAAATACAAAATAAATTTAGCAAAAACCCACAATCAAGACTAAATCTGAAAATAAATACAGCTTGCTGGACAACACTGAAGTAACTTAATCGGAGAATTGCCTATTTTCAACTGCTACTGCAACCACTGTAGATATTGTTCAGTCTTATTTCCAGCTGTTCCTCGAGCAAGTGAATTTATGCAAGATCAGATACCATCTGTGACAAACTCCAACTTTCCACACACGCCCGCCCCCCCTTTAAAATACAACATTCAATTCTAGATGGAAAATAATCTTTTATTATCAATTTTCCAGGCACTGACTCTTGTTTTGTTCTACTATACATAAAAATTCAAGCCCAGAGGGATGCTTTTCAGACATATGTGAATTCCACCAACTGCTATTTGACTCTTTTTTAAATACATTTGCCCTACTTTAAGACCATACATTTGCTTCCTAGTATGATAAATGATGATGCCACATAAATTAACGAATTTTTCATTTGTATTTTAATTATTGCAAAGTCGTAACAGCTTGCCACACTACATTATGGCATGACATACAGCATGTTACCTATGCAACATGGCAAATAATTGTCCCTCAGTGATGATGTGAAGCCATTTAATGTGTTACATATGGTTTCTGCTAAGCAGGTTATAACCAAGGGAACAGCATTTGTTCTGAAGGGAAGGGTTAAAGGGAAGACTGGTCTATTAGTCACTGACAAGCTCAGATTCCGTGCCCACAACCATGGAAAGCCTCTTGGAGAAAGAGGTGGAACTAGCTGGCAACGAGGTATTACCACTTCCCAGCTTGTGATCCCAGTTCTGCTCCTCTAATGTGCCACTGTATGCCACTATTCCATAGACTTTACTTTGTGCCCATCTGCAGGTATAGATTTATCATTCTCATAAATCAAATATTGGGAAAAATTACCTGATTTTCCATTCCTAGTACCTGGGAAGTGCTAGGTGGATGTGGATGAGGCTGCAGAAAAATTGCTGAAGGGGAAAATCCATTCTTACTTCTTGTAAGAAATGGATCCACACCAACTGGAGCTGAGAAATCTTCTGTGAGAAACCTCTGATACATTTCTATTCCAGTTTTAGACCAAGAAGGTAAATGCAATCTGAATTTGAGATTACATGAAATGTAGATGTAATACTGTGCACTCCAAAGAAATGTTAGGTGTATAGCTATACGCCCTTGTAATGAACAAGGGACATCACTCAAAGGGTGAAAAGGATATATTAATTTCAGTAGATGCTTGGCTAACCAAGGAGGTCCCAGTTGACTGGAGGTTAGCAAATGTGATGCCCATCCACAAGAAGGGCCAGAAGGAGGATCTGGAGAACTACAGGCTGGTCAGTCTGACCTCAGTGTCTGTGAAGGTTATGGAACAGATCATCCAGAGTGTCATTACGTGGCACACGCAGGACAACCAGATGATCAGGCCCAGTCAGCATGAGTTCATGAACGGCAGGACCTGCTTGACAAACCCGCTCTCCTTCTATGACAAGGGGACCCACTTAATGGATGAAGGAAAAGCTGTAGATGTTGTTTTCTTCAACTTCAGTAAAGCCTTCAACACCTTTTTCCACAGCATTGTCCTGGAGAAACTGGCTGCTCATGGCTTGGATGGGTGTATTCTTTGCTGGGTAAAAAACTGGCTAGATGGCCGTGCCCAGAGAGCAGTGGTGAATAGAGTTAAATCCAGCTGGCAGCTGGTCACAAGTGGTGTTCCCCAGTGCTCTGTATTGGGGCCGGTTGTCTTTAATATATTTATCAATGACCTGGACAAGTGGATTGAGTGCACCCTCAGTAAGTTTGCAGACGACACTAAGTTAGGCAGGAGTGTCGATCTGCTTGAGGGTAGGATGGCTCCTGACCTGGACAGGTTGGATCGATGGGCTAAGGCCAAGGCCAATGGTATGAAGTCCAACAAGGCCAAGTGCTGGGTCCTACACTTAGGTCATACATAACAACCCCATGCAGTGCTACAGGCTTGGGGAAGAATGGCTGGAAACTGCCTGGTGGAGAAGAACCTGGAGGTGTTGATTGACAACTGGCTGAATATGAGCTACCAGTGTGCACAGGTGGCCAAGAAGGCCAGTGGCATCCTGGCCTGTATCAGGAATAGTGTGGTGAGCAGGACTAGGGAAGTGATCATCCCCTTCTGGTGAGGCCCCACTTCGAGTACTGTGTTCAGTTTTGGGCCCCTCACTACAAGAAAGACATAGGAGTGCTGGAGTGTGTCCAGAGAAGGGCTACAAAGCTGGTGAGGGGTCTGGAGAACAAGTGTTATAAGGAGTGGCTGAGGGCACTGGGGTTGTTTAGCCTGGAGAAAAGGAGGCTCAGGGGAGACCTTACTGCTTTCTACAACTACCTGAAAGGAGGTTGTAGCGAGGTGGGGGTCGACCTCTTCTCCCAAGTAACAAGCAATAGGACAAGAGGAAATGGCCTCAAGTTACACCAGGGCAGGTTTAGGGTGGATATTAGGAAAAAGTTCTTCACAGAAATGGTTGTTAAGCATTGGAACAGGCTGCCCAGGGAAGTGGTGGAGTTGCCATCCCTGGAGGTATTTAAAAGACAGGTAGATGTGGTGTTTAGGGACATGGTTTAGTGGTGGCTTTGGCAGTGTTAGGTTGATGATTGGACTTGATGATTTTAAAGGTCCCTTCCAACCTAGACAATTCTATGATCCCATGATTTATTTCTTTATGTTTTCAAAGTCCAGTTATATTGAGTCAGATCACCAATCTCTAACCAACTCTTCTCCAGTTATGCTTAGAAAGGGCATATGGGGTATGGAAGACATCAGGGAAACTGGGTCCCAAACACACAGAAAGAGGGATCACTATAACTAATAGATACACTTACAAAGCCCTTGTATGGGCACAGTGAGTCTAGTACAGCTTATTTTTGTTATTTAACTGGTGTGAGCTGGTGCTGACCTGTAACTCTATGTTATTAAAGGAACAAAATTCCCAGCACTTCCTTGCCACCCTCAAAGAGCAGAAGAGATTACATAGATCTCTGCAGCCCAGACCTAGGGCATCCCAAAGGGATCTCCCCTGACATGTGCACCCTGGGCGCACATCTAAAAAACAAGACACGTGCCCAAGAGCAATCCAGCCACCCTTACAAGCCAATGTTACATCTGCTTCAAGCTGGTTTCAAACACTCATGCGGTGTTTGGCTGGGTATACTCTCGTTCTCACTAATAATTACTATGAGGCCAAGCAGGACTGGCATTTTAATCAGAAGGGAGCTTAAACAGTCACATGTGCTAAACACCTGAGAATAAAAAGCCTGTGAGCATAAGCGAGTATAAATTAACATTCCCCATTTGCTAGCACTCCAACATTATCAAGTGAAAACTAATTTTCCCCATAGACAGTAAACCACAAGTACATTTATTTGTGCTAATTTATCAGACACATTCATTTTGGCACTGTTAAAGCAAGAATGTCAAGTTTCCACCTCACCTTTAAGCTATACGCAAAGAGATTTTGGCATAAAAACTATCTGCTATTTAATCAACACACCAAAAAAAAAGCTGTTAAATATAACAAAGCCTAATATTTCCCGAAAAACACGCAACTTTCACAAGTCCCCACAGTACAGTCTTATACAAGGTCAACAGGCCTTTTTTGAGAGCAAGGATAACACAGTGAGGATTAGAGAGGGTGCACGAGCCCAGCTACGCAAACACACACACACAGTCCCTAGCAGGACCACCAGGGTGCTCTTTGATGCTGGAAATGTCCTCACTGTACAGCAAGATGTTAAGGAAGGATCACCTGCTCCTCATTTCCCTTAAAGATTTATAGTGTTAAATTTCAAGAAAAGAAATCTAGGTCAACAGAGAACATTTTCTAGAGAAAAAGACAGACACTCAACAACCACTGTAGCAACAAGAACAACAGATCCTTGCTATTCATCAAACTAGTCAGGTCATCAAACTAGTACAAAGGCTGTCCTGCTTCAGTCTTATATAGAATTTGATATTAAAAAAAAAAAAAGAATAAGAAAAAGGAGAAGGAAGAGCTCTATATTGTTCTAAATGACTGATTTACAAAGATACATATATACAAAAGAAAACAGGACCTTTTTTTTTATGAGTAGCTAATTATATCAACTGTAGATTACATGAAAACATGTTTACTAAAGTTGATAAATAAATAGTGTTGAGAACATCTCTGGTTTCCTCAGGACAACCTGAGACCCTTTTAAGTTCTCTCTTTCTCAAAACACAAAGCTATTTCAACATTACGGGCTAAGAGGCGTAAAAGATCCGGTTTTAATTGAATTTGGTTTTGAAATAGATGTCTGGAAATCTTAAGCCAACACTTAACCTACAGAAAATATTTAGGACAGTTGGTAATTGAAAATATATATATAACCCCCCTTTTGATATAATGCTGCCAAAAAATGCCATTAAGAGCATCTTTTATACTATAAGGCGAAAAGCAGCATAGCAAATACTTCTCAAGAAAATGTAATTGCTCATACAGATTTAAAAGCAAACAAAAGAACCCTACATTTAACCCATACCACCTTTAGAATTGCAGCACTGGAAACATAACCTTAAGAATCAAGGAAAGCCTTCATTTTATCAAATATTGAAGAGAAGATTTCACTCTATTTAAAAAAAAAAACAAAATCACCCTCAAACCTGAGACTCCATGCTCAAACACTAAGAGTCAAGGGGACTTCAGTTAAATTCAGTTTTGAGCAGGCAAATTACAGAATCACAGAATCTACTAGATTGGAAAAGACCTGTAAGATCATCTAGTCCAATCATTAACCTAACACTGACAAGACCACCACTAAAAAATTAAACACATCTGGAAAAGATTTCAGTCAAATCATATGCTCATGTATGCAATACATTGCAAACAATGTCCAAAAGCATCTGAAAATAACTTATACTAAAGCCAATGCAATTAGCCGAGGCCCTAAGTAAAGGACAAATATAAAGCCCCATGTGCTAGAGTCTACTGGTCAGTACCTTTGTGGTTATATGAAGCATTTGGTGCATATTGACAAAGTCAGTGCTTAGCATTACCATACTGATTCATTAATTAAATGTTATTGAGGAATGTTTTACATTCACTTTCCATTTTAAAACTGGACTTGAAATCAGCTAGGCACTGTAAATGTGATGAAAACAAAACAAAGTAATGTACAGAGCCATCAACAGCTAATCAAAGGCTGCTCACAGCACACCAAACTGCTTTCTCAGACACAGGGGTACTGCATCATTAATCACAAACGACATTACACCTTTCTGTATGGAAGTCCCCGTCTGTACTCCTGTAGGACCCCCCTTCTCTTGCAGAAGTCCAGAAACCATCCTAAAGGTAAGTTCAGGAGGCAAATGGGATGCACTTCAACACAACGTGAGCTGCCAAATGCGTAACATACTAATGCATAATCTTGTACCTTCTTGTAGGCATAGGCATCCTGTTATACTACCACTAAAGAAACTATCTTTATTACTTGTACATGAGAATATTTACAGACACCTCCACCTAAACCATTCCCTCTCTGCCCAGCCTGTTTTCATACTGCTGGCAAGGCACAGCCTGCAGCTCATGAGTCCAGAACATAGAGATCTATTTGTATGAGGAGGTGGTGGTACCTCAAACAAGAAATATTTTTTGGGGGGCCTCTCAGAAAACTTAATGAAGCCCATTATCTGATTTCCGAAGTGCCCAGTCTTTAGTTGGCAGACTTTTACATTGGTAAGCCTTTCATATCAAAGAAATAAGTCTTTATTAGACTGAGAGTATTATCAAGCAATTTTTTGAAACATAAGGAAATTCTATTATAAGCAGATAAACTGTAGTTATACCAAACAGCATTCCTCAGGTAAGCACAGCTGTTTTAATACAGTCTGAAGCCAGAAATTTTAAAAATTGTTTCACTTAAAGGAATTAGTGATGGAATTACGTATTTCCTCAGGCACCTAGAAATCCTGTTCCTTGAGCATAGTTGGGGGTCAAAGAATAACAGACTGCATCCTAATTCTCACCACTGGACTCTCCTTCTTTCCACCTTTCATCCTTCTGAAGACACCAGACTCATGTGAAAATCAGCTGGCAGGGGGAACCTTGCAGGAATTTGTTTGCTTTTTTGCTTCATGTGTTGTCAAATCAAGATTATTTTCCTTTTCTAGTTTAGTACGTGGTATTGCTTGATAAAAGAGGAGAATAACACAAAGTCTAATATATTCTACATTCATAGGAATAAGACTGACAATTAGCAAAGCTAAGATTAATTTTAATGTCAGTCTAGTAGCTCCTAGAGTCTTTTACTAGAGCTTTAATCACGGTGATGATATTGAAAATAGTTTACTGAGAATTTTCAGATAATAGGGGAGTGATTAAGCAGATGTCCCTGAAATTAAAACTGACCTTTTCTGTAGAAGGAAGCACTCAGATCAAACACTGTGGATTTACTTGTGCAATTTCAGTGAGAGGTCTCCAATACCGATGTGCTGGAGCGTCAAGGAGGCATCTTTTTCCCTTTCTATCATGGACTGCAGTGAATCTTAGATAAGCAAGGGACATATGCATCGGCTTTTCCTGTAAAAGCACAGCAGGTATCATGGAGATGAGTGGCAGATACATTACTGGGATTACGTGTTTTAATGGGAGGCAAACGAGTGCCCATGGCTGCTCCTTTGCTTTGCACACTAAAAAATCTTGAAAGGGCAGGAGCGGAGCTTTCTCTTCTGCCCCCAGTCACTGAACACAGAAGTCAGGATTTATACCAGCATCCGATTGTCTCTTACATGACGCTTGAGAGGATAGGCAGGCAGAGCACAGAAATGACCAAAAACCTGCAGGAACCTTCTGTCCTTCCTGCTTTGGTCTTCCTAACTCAGTTATTTTGCAAAGAAGCCTGGAAGTTGGTGCCTGCACATCATGTGCCCGAGTCCTCTGCAAGTGTTTCTGAAATGAGGTCTATCAATCTTTTCACACATATTTCTTACAATAAATCTTTCAGCAGTGAAAGTAAAATAAATGGTATCTATAACAGCAAACATTCACAGAGGTCTGAAGCAATCTTACAACATTTATTTCTGGAGATGCATTTTAAGTGTGAGGAACAAATGAAAAATTTTAGTCTGACATTAATTACTATTTTACGTCAATAAAAGTTTTCACAGTACATTTCTCTATTAAAACCGTAAATACTGTTGAGAAGTGCTGTAATTACACTGAGTACACCATTATATCAGCTCTCCCAAGAGAGGCTGGGACAGAATTAAGACCTGAGAACAAACTTTGGTTTGTGTCTCTAGCGGCATTGCTGCCTGCAGAGCACTGGCTCCTGCCCCACCACTTTGGCTGGGATGAGGATGGAGGCAAGTGATGGGGATAGGTTGACAGAATGGTACGAGATTATGCATTATCTACTGTTTGAAAATATCTTGTTCTAGGCATGGAAACATCTTATCTGTTCCAGGCATGGAAACGATGGTTCTCTCTGCTTTGCTGTTATATTAACTTGGTCTACTGTCCTACTATGCAGAAAGCAATCTTACCGTAGATTCCTGGTTCTGACCCATAGACTAACAAAAAAATGTATGGTATGTCAGGAAAATTGGCACATGCCCACAAATCTTGTTTCTAACTCATGAAGCAATGATGTATAATGTATTCCCACTTCCTTCAAGTTTACCATCACTGTCCACCTTTAATACTGAATGCAGTTTTTGTCTCTTGTGTCTGTAAAAGGTATCTCAGTAACAGATATCACTAAGCAGATAACATTAATCAAAGGTAAAATGACAAACAGAAAGAGATTAATTAGTGGCCTTTCTCAGTTCGGAAAAGAGATGATTACAGAAAAGTCACAAATTGCATGGAGAAGAGGGCCAGAAGTAACAGCCCCCATCAAAACAAGGCAGCAGGTTTAAACATATATTATGCATACACACATAATGAATATATACACATCTACACTATAAAACTTACTGCTATAATAAATAGAATTGATTAATATGATTATTCTTGCCTTTTTACATTGTTTTCTTTTTAATTGTAAACAATAAGCAAAGTTCTGTAAAAATAACTACAGCCCTGAAAAACAATTTTATAGAAATACTACAGTTTTATGATATTGCAACAGTTCAACTTTAACAGTTTATAAATGAAACAAAATGCGAAAAAGGATTTTATTTATTTCCTAGTAACCATAAACTGCTGAAACCTCAGATGTGTTCTTTACTGAAGAATCAAACCAGGTAGATTTGAGCAACTTATTTGATTCAAAGAGCATGTTACTAAATATACTTACAAAAAGTCAAAATTGACTGCTAACTTTTTGCTTGAATGAACAAGCATTTTCAAAAGAAGTGTTAGATCTAAGTTTGTAACCAGCTTTAGAAAAAAATTATGGAACTGGTTGCTAACAATCTGGAGAACATTACAACTGGGCTTCTCATCTCCTTGGGGTATTGCATGTTGGTCCTGTCCTCAACAGAAATAAGTCAAGGTCCTGGAAAGACTGTCTTGCATGGTAGCTGAAAACAAACTGCAACTGGAAAAGAGCAGTGATAATCCAATAGTGACTCCTTTGTTAAGAAATCCCAATAACCAGAAAAACTCTCAGAAATGATCAATTCCATTAAAGGCTTTAATGAGATTACCAAATTTAATTACTCTTCTGTGCTGCATTAATTTATAAAGGGTGGGTCCTTGATCTGAACATTTAATAGTTTCCAGAAATAGTGAATTCCATTTGAAAAGAAGCAGAATGATTTTTTTTTTTTTAATTGAAATAATCTAGCACCACTATAAGCCCTTTGGGCAAGATTTCTAGGAGTACTATAGTGCCTAAAAAGGCTGATATTTCCTAAGTGTCTATTTTAATTGTCAAAGACCTTTGAAATGTTCACCCTCTGTATGCTAACCACATAAAAAGAATGAACAAGGTTATATTTAGGCTGTTTCAGTTTTATAAATGTGATTTTACAAATTATACCACTAGAAAAGATAAGTAGAAGTCATTTTTAATACACAGCAAGATGCTTTTCTAACCAGATTAAGCAGCTGTTAACATTATTTTTCTGCACAGCAAGAGCAAATGTCTACAATAACTAGACCTTAAAAGAAGAGGCAATCCCATTTGGTGCACATTGTATACATTTGATTTTATTCCCCAATAGCATTCAGGAGGAAATAAAAAAGAACTAGATAAGGAAATTAATTTGCAGTACTTCAGACATGCATATTTCCAAAAGCATAAGAATTTTAAAGATGTTAGAAAGAAGTCTTTAAGAAGCAAGAACAAAAGGATAACGTTCAACTCCAACATTCAATTTCAGTGCCAACTTCTTCCCATATAAGAGTGGCAAGTAGGTACCAAAAAAAATATCCAACAACAACAAAAAAACCCAGATATATGTGACAGGGAATATGAAAGTAGGCACTTACAGAAGTTGAAAGTCTGCTGCTGAAAGAGAAAAATATGTATTTCTTGGGACTCCTTCTATGCCCCCTGTCCCTAATTTTCCAGCAGGACATCATCATTTTGCTGAAATGCTGAGTGTTAAATCAAACGGCAGCTGTTCCAGGAAATCCACAACAATGACAATGATGAAACAATAGCCAAGGTGAAGTTAAGATATAACAATGAAAGGTGTGAATGAAACACTGAGGAAGCTGCTAAATAGCAGCTACATCCTGTAGGGCTCAATCCCAACTAGGATGATTCTACCAAGCTAAAAGTAATAAAACAACCATTAAAAAAAATCCAGGCAACAGGATTTGATGGTAATGAAATATATTACATTATCCAACACATGAAATACCCAAATTTCGCAAATGAGCCTGTTTCTATAGAGTTTTCTGAATATTTTCTTTCTGTAACACTAATAAGGTTATAATTCTTAATGGTGGTTAAAGTAATTTCTTATTAAATGACGCAAGACTACCCCCTTCACAATCTGCTGTCAGTATGCCTGTTTTCAAGGGACAGCTGAGGTCCCACAAAGCACGATCACCGCTGCATTGACTACCATGTTCTGCAGGCATGCCCCAGGACTGCCTTGATGGGCACACAATGCCTTCCAGGCAGAGTTTCTCCACTACATATCATGGGCAACTGTAGTAATTGCCTTAACGCCTTCTAAAAACCACCCCTAGCAAACAGATGGCTTTGTTCATAAAACTACGCATGGGAATCACAGATTGGAGTTTTCACCTTGCCAAAAAGATTTTTCTCTGCAAGGTATACTGGAAAGGCACTTGCGTAGTAGCAATTTCAGAAACAGTTGTTCATAGTTAACAACTACTAAGAGTTTTAAACACAACACCTAATTAACAGCAATACTGAAGTTACGGTCCTGCATAATAGTACTCAGCCAGCTTCAGATGACTGCAGGAAATTTGTTATTTCAGAAGTGCAGTATAGGCTAGTTTGAGTATAATAGTTAACTATACAGTTGAATTAATTAAATAGTTTTGTTTCTAGTACAAGGATCTCTTCATTTGTATAGGTCCAAGCTCCCTTCCCTCATGCACTTTTCCTTTAACCTGTGTCCCAGGATGAGCAATATGTGCCACATTCCAACCAAGAACACAGTAATCCAGTACCAGTCTTATAAAACAGTAAATCCTGCTGCAAGACATTAAAGTACATCTGTCCAGCTGAAATCCTCTTACAGCAAGACATTCATTACTGCAAGCAGACAGTGCTTAGCAGAAACCAGATCAAGGCCTCGTGATCTTACACAAGTACAAATGCACAGATGAAACTTGCAGTAAGAAGGTAATGTATACTGTTCCCCGACTTACAACTTAAAAAACAGTTGCTATATGGTAGTTACGTAGAAGTATTCTTTTAAAACTGCATGAGGAAAACCTCTCCCCAAACCAGAAAATCCTTAAGCATCCCAAAAAAAAAAAAAATCCTGAATGGGTGATTACTTTGATTAGATTAACCAAATAGTTACTACAAACAGAAATGTAGTATTCTTTCTGCAACCAATGACTGTCTAAAGTTATTTTAGTTTTAGCAAGAAAAAGACAACTTCTTGAAGAAACTCTCATATAGTTTATTGCCATCCACACACTGCAGTTTGTACAGACCAACAAGCAGGTCTGCCCCTCTCTTCCCCATCTCACCACGGCATTAACAGCCAAATGCTGAGGTCTCATTATTTTGAAGTCTTCATTACTTTTAAAACCTATGCCATCAAATTCAGGCTCCAAAATATTATGAAACATAAATAATCAAAGCTAAATGTCAGCTGTCAACATAACAAACATTGCAAGAGGCTCATTTACCAGGGAATGGAATTGAAAAGTTGATTCATAAACTACCTTTGCACTTCCATGACCACGAACCAGTACATCGCAACAAGGACCGTGGTGAACCCTGCCGTGAGAGGGAGAGCAAGAAACAGGGGCAGTAGTGGACTGTTTGCGGCAGTCCAGCAGCACCCTTTCCCCAGTAGCAGTACTGGAACCAGTGCCAGCCAGAATTGCCAAAACCAGCTGTGGAGACCTGCAGTTTTCCCCAACTCTTCCCCCATTTCCCAGGCTCAGAACAGACCTCCCAGCTGCTGGTACGAACAAGCAGTTCTGCTGTATGCCACTTCATAGTTTGGCACAAAATGAAAGATAAGACAGTTTAAAAGCAGCTTTGTAGTCTCTTTTTCAAGCTAAGATGAAAACAAACAAGACAAAAGAAAACAAAAGGGTAAAATACCCCTGAAAAGAATGAAGAAACTGCTGTTTCTTTTCTTATCCCTGTATCACACTCCCACCCAATATCAGAAGTGGTTTCCTTTGCTCAGAAAAATGTTTGTAGATTTTCTTTCACTAAACAGTCCTCTACTCCATCTGGCAACAGCCTGGGTCAGTGTATTGAAATGATATCCTCTGTGCTGCTAAATATTCCTGCTGATAGAGTGCTCGCTGGAGAGCTGCCAGCATGTTTAATTGCAAATGGAGAAAGTGTTACCCAAATGATTCCTTTATTTCCAAAAGCACAGACGAGGGTCAGCTCAGGAAATTTCTTCAGTTTGTGAAAGATTAACCCTCAGCATGATTTTGAGTATCTCCTGTTTCAGCTGACTGTCCATATTCATCTCATGTGAAAAAGAAGCAATGGAGACGCAACAGTGCTTAAGCTCAACTGTGTGAAATCAGCAACAACAGATCTGTCAAATTTATTTCCTTTAAATTTTTCATTCATCTCTGCCTATAATGAGGATTTGAGTAAAACAATTATCTACAGACAAATTACAGGAAGCAAGCATCAGGAATCTCTGTCCTGACCCAATTCCCCTCCAGCCTCCCACACAGGTGGCCTTGGCTCCCCTGGCAATGTGCTGCCTTGTCAGCAGGGCCACGCACTAGCCAGGAGGTGAGGCAACAGCCTTCTCTTTCCATCCTTTGACATTGAATTAGAGAATTTACTTTTTCTGCAGCAGATTTTTTTTTCCATCCCCATTTAGATATTCTGCCTTTCTCTCCGTCCCAGAAATGAAAAATCAAAGAGTATGAGTGTGCTTGCTTTTGGCTTCCTAGCAGCAATGCCTTGACAGATTAAAAAAATAGGAATAATTTTTCAAAAGTGACATCACCAAATCCTGCGTAGGTAGCAGAGCTGTGACCCTTGCACACAACCCTGCAACCAAGTCCACATTTAGACCCACTGCTACAAGAAAGAAGGCTTGAGACGTATCTTCCAAAACATTGCTAAAGATCATGACATCACCAATGACAAATGAAATTATGTTGCTCAGCATAAATATAGTGAAACGTATTTTTGGCATCAGAATAATTTTGACTAGGGAGGAGACAGCGCAGACATAAAGGAAAACATGTACCTTCATTAATTATTGAGGACTGACACTCATCAGCAATTTTATCTTTGAACAGGCCACATAAAATGATAATAAAAAAGGCTCTCATTTCTTCACTCCTTCCAGCAGCACTACACAAGAGTATGCTACTGCACAGTGCAAGAGAGATTTTAGGAGGTCTGGCTTTCTACATGCACACGCTAGTTTGTTTTCTTGATGTGTACACTTGTTTTTTCACAAGATTTTTAAGTTAAAACTATGCATTCATATGTATCCGCATGAAAAGTTTTAGTCAAATTTTATGAAAATTCTTGACCATAATCCACGTGAATAAAGGTGCCAAATTACCCAGGTAAGGCCAGACAGAAAGCCGACAGTAAAATACTCAAAAGCCTCACGTGACAACTTCTTTGGAAGTCTGAAACTTATTCAGATCTACAGTTTCCTACTTGGACATATTGCTGAAAGACTTTTGACTGTTTGTGGTTTGTTTTTTTCTTCCTAAAAGATTTCCCTGTGTTCATATCAAAGTTGATGCAATTAAATATTTTTTCCTGTATTACAAAATGCTAATTGGTAAACCCAGGACTTTATTACAGTAGCTTCTCATCCTCGGGAAAAAGCTTTTGTCAGAAATCAATTACAAGTTCAGGATGGGAACTGGTAGTCAAGAAATATGAAAGCATGGATATTAGTTCAGGTGGTCCACATCCTGGGTAAGTGCCCTGGCCACTAAATCCATGCCATCCCATCAGTCTCTTGTCCCACAGTATGTAAATCATTCCATATTCATTACTGCTACCTCAGAGTTACTATTTTGCAATCTTCCTCACTTTTCGTGGAATATTTTCAAAATGCTCTATTTGTCCCAATTCAAACATCCCAAACCTTATTACTTATTATAAATGTTATTACTTTTCACAGTTCTTGTTTTCTGGATAAACACAATTCAATTACTCTACAGTCTACATCTGCTAATTTTTGCACAGTAATTCACTTCCCGACCATCACATTAAACATTTCCGAACCCAAGTGAGTTATTATGGACACATAAAAGTCTATTAAGCTATAAATATCAGCTATAAAATAAGCAATGATCAAATATTCTTCAGGAGAAAGCATTTCATGCATATTTTTGTAACCAAACTGGGTGTGTTTAAATGCCAGAAAGCAGAACCACACGTGGAGACTGCCATGTTTGCTGCACTGGCCTGAAGCTGCACACGGACTACAGCATGAACTTCTTGCAACGTGAGTGGGGATCTCTGCTTATCGGTTTCTTGGGACTATCCAACGCAGTGCTGCACTGTGCCATATGCGTATCTCTTATGAAAATTTTCCAATAGCACATGGACCAGGTATGAATGTTTTTTCAGAGAAATAACTGGAAGATAGTGCTGGTTTTTTCCATAATAAACATTCATAATAATTGCACCCCGCTAATCCAGTTTCATCTGAAATTTAAGATATTTAGGGATTTGAAGCTCTCTTTACAGCCCGAAGAAAGTTAGAGACTGAAACAATTTGTACATTTGTTTAGCTGGAATATTTTTATTCATATTTCATTGCTACTTATTTCTTGCAACTTTAGCTGAGTAAATGTATCAGAACTTGACCCTCTCAGGAATTTCTGTTCCTGTTTCACCATCACAAAATAAATTTTATTGTTTGCTGTTATTAAAGATCCAGAAGCTAGCTGTAGAGCCACAGATACTCCTCCAAGGTATTCTGTACCATAAAAAGATATATAGTGCACAGAAAACCCTTTAAGTTTAAAAAGCAGACTATAAATTAATACTTTCATGCTTCCCACCATCAGATAAAGAGCATCACCAAACTGGCCAGGCCCCACAGAGACACATACAACCCATATTTATTTTATATAGAACTAAGTGAAACTTTTCCATAGATTTAACTTTTAGCATATCAACTAGTCATTTTTTATCCCAGGAAAAAGAACATCAAAATACCTCCAAGGCTGCATAATTATAATAAAAAAATATTTATTCCTATGAATTCCATTTATTACCTTCATTTTTTTATACCTTTTGCTTTCTAATTGTACTGCAACATCTGTATTTGTACTATTTTGTCAATTTTTATACCTTTAGATACTGTCTCATCTGCCTGAATAAACTAACTTTTAACTTCATTTTATCAGCACCTACTCTGCAGTGTGTGAATGAAACAATTTATATAAAGAATAAAATTCAGCTTCTGAAAAAGAAATTCTACCTTGTAAAATTTACATTTGAATCACTTCTCTACCATCCCCCTTGAGCTGATCACAGATAAGCTAATTTTAGTGGCTAATTAGTCTGCTGTGGTCACCAAAACACAGTAAAGGGGAGAAATTCAATAGGGAGAAGAGCACCTCAAAAATGAAACAGCAGACATATGGCAAATGAGCCTAGAAGTTTTGTTGTTTGAAGTGCTAAGTGTGTATTTATGAACCATATGCATTCTATGCAATTAACTTTCAAACATTCTTAACCACATCCAACTTCAGTCTAACCTAAAATAAGAGAGGAAAAAATACAGCTCAGAGGAAGAGAGGAAGAAAAGAACTTCAAGTTTACTTTAACTGGATGATTTTTTTTTTCCAGCAAGTAGTCAATAATCACAGTAGTTTTGGCCCTCTCTGAAGCCATTATGTTGAACATTTTTTCCTTGTGTTTGATGCCTTGCTCAACTCCAAAGGCAAAAAGAGGGCAAAAAACCAACCCTGAATTACATTACAGATAATCATTAAAGCATTTTTCAATGCACAGGATAGCAGCAGCAATTTTGCTTAGATGTACTGAACCATGGGTCTGCCAGACATTATTGTTTCTTAATGGTCAATGTTTGTTGTTTTTAACTCGTGTGATTTCTTTTATAGCTAACAATAAAGTTACACACTGCATTAATTCTCACTGAGTCAAAATTTGGCATGATATACATTGGAAACCACCAACAAGAAGAGTTTTCAACACCTTTTACTCATCTTTCTGCCATTTCAAGTTCCTAAGGTAAGAGCTGAAGAAATATGAGGAAGAAGGCTTAGAAGGATGTCATTTCTGAAATTATTTTAGAGCCAACTCAAAATATAGAGAGAATTTGACACCTGCAGAGTTGAAGACATTGGTATCTTTTGAACAGAAGCACATGAAGAGTGCACAGTTGTCTCAAAAATTTCACATTCTTCATCTTTTACAGAGGAGAAAGAGAGAGGTGGAACTGTATCCTATTGTAATCCCCCACTTTGAGATGCCGATGGCCTTAAAATGCTATTTATCATGTTGCTTGTAAGATGCCCAGAAAGTGAAGACAGATAGTCATATATTGAGAAATTAACTCCCTGAATGGTCAATCACATCCATGGTGTTGATTAAGGACTGCTGGCAAACATTTACAGGTATTTTTTGGCTTGTTCTTAGGCATCCTTTTGTCTGTATGTGTTGGAAATACACTTGCACTGTTCTCTGTGCCTGGAGCATGAATAATTGATCCTATTTTACTGCTGTCATCTGTGTGGTTTATTATGAGATGTTTATGTACTGTACATATTCTTTTTTTTTTGCCTTACTTCAAGCCTGATCCTTCATCTCCTTCTCAGGTAAGAGACCCTTACTAATATGAGGAATGCAGGCTATAAAATCACGTTTTCCTTTTCAGTGGATTAATTATGATTCATCTTGGTTACATCTGATGCAAATGCAAATTTCCATTTGTGAATTGAACCATTTTTCAGTATAACATAGAAAGCATTCGATATTTATTAACAAAGACATGACAGTTATTGCACTGGTGGACTTTGGCCCTGGAAAATCTCAACCACAATAGCCAACTTTATTGATTTGCAGGCACAGGGTTTTACATGCTGTCTGTATTTAAAATGGGAAGTGTGTTCCCTGTGCCACTGTCATTTACATTGGGAAGCCCATTATCCCTCAATAACCGAGTTTGACACCACTCTGGATGAACACCTGTATTCTATTTAGAACAGTCTCCTTCATTTTCACAAAGCATTAGCAGAGTCATGGATCTTTGAGCACTCATTTGGAGGTCCTTATTGATGCAGATTTGCTTATTAAAAGGAAGAAGCCAGACTTGTGGAAGCTGTGTCCTACACGCAACTCCCAGCTACAGTCTTGAGACTTCCGGCAAAGATAGGGTTCTAAGATTTGGAGGGAAGTCTTAGAGCAGGTTCTTCTGTTTGAACACATCAAGAAAAGCATTTTCCTCAATCTATTTTTATTTTCTCAATCTATTTTTACCTACAACAAGGATACACTGGCCGTGCCCTTTTACTTCTATAACTATGCATTGATAATGGAATTAAGAGGGCTCTGTACACTAGGAGAAATATTCAACAGCTAATTATCTTTTTTTTTTTCAAATGGAAAGGAGATGGATTTTAATGTAGCCTCTCAGCCACTTCATTGTGTCAAAAAAATCAATAAAAAATAACATATCAATGCAAAATAGGTGACACCAGATTTGAACCAGAGTATTCTAATGAATGCAGAAAAAACATTACATTCCCCAATTTTAAAGATTACAGTCTTTGAAAACACAAATGAAAAAACAGAAGCATGCTCCGAGCAGGCCACCGAATTTCTTCAACCTATAGGAAGGCATGCACACTAAACATCTTTGTGATGCGTTTATTCACTGAAGAAAACTGCAAAAGAGAAATTACCCCAAAGGCTCTCCAAAAAGGCCAGTTAATTTTCATCAAACGAATTTCAGTGCAAACATGGACCTCGTCTTCCCTTACACACAAATTCTTTTCTGAATCCAACTCCACCACGATCTGTGTATTTTACCTACTTTTCCTTAAATCCACACATCTGAGCTTTTAAACTATTAATCGCTTCTCCTCTTCTCTATATCAGACTTGAAGTAGAGCACACCAGTGATGCAGTACTGCACATATAACAGGGCAGTGCATCACATCACACCTCTCTATATAATTCCAAGGTACAGCATGGATTACAGGTGAGGGGTTTGGCTGCAGTACCAGATCACAAGCCCACATGCAAGCAGCAGGATAACTCACTGAAGCATCCTTCTAAATGATTCTTTAGATGACAAACCAGTTTGGTTTCAGGAACAGTTCAGAACATTATCCAGCACACAGTACAGAGAACATTAAAAATTAATATCAACAATAAATAGATTAAGGAAGTTTTCCTAATATGTAGCAGAAACAGAAATTGCCAGATGCAGATAAAAGTGACATAGGTTTAATAACATCATTAACATAAGACATATAGTGCCAAATTCCTAAAGCACAGATATTTCATCCTGCCAACAAGGAAATACTAATAGAGTAACAAACTAAATGTAAAGGCTGACACTAGATACAACGTCTATGCCTGCAAAATGTAAAACACCAGTTTCTTTGTAGCTGAAAGGCACCAGTAGCTCAGTTACTCTGTTTTGGTTCATTAGTTCTTCTAGGGCAAGAATAAATTCTAAAAAAAGTATGATGAGCGTGGCTTACTATTGGGATCATGGTTTATATACAGATCAGTATTAAAAGAGTCTCAACCGTTATTCAGACCATCTCAGGGAACACAGAGAATTTTGAAAAGTAAACAGGCTGAAACCTGTTGGATTCCCAAATGGTACTGCTATGGAATTTGGGATCTGTATATACATTTAAAACACGGAGTAATGAGGAACTACATACCAGGTATATATTTCTCATGTATGTAATGGGAAGATGAAATAAAGCTATCTTTTTAAAGATTATTTCTCCTACGTTATGAAGATGGTCACGTGGGCCACTAGTTTGTCTAGGTAGTATGACAAAAAAGTGTATTGCTCTTTCTACTTGTACTTCTTATTGGATTTAGAAGCACAAGTCAGGTCAGGTACGTGGCTTATATAAAAACAGACATACAAGGTCTTCTTCAAAAGGCCCCAGTATGACCATAAAACCTGGTTCACCTTTTTACTTAATGATTTTCCTTTGTATTAATATGCATATAGGTGTATTAGGGATAGAGAAGGCAGCAATACTGTATTTGTATATGAAATATTTTTCCTGGACACATACATTTTTTTCTGGAATGCCTTAGCACTGGCTAATCCTGTCTCTAATAAAATGCAAGAAAGAAAAAAAAGATGTTAATGAACTTTTCCAAATAATATGCAGAAAAAACTGAGAAAAAAATTTATAAAGTACTAATATATTGTTCAACGCTGTTACTATTGAAGATGTTCTTGTAAATCCTGCACAAGAGTAGGGTCATTAGGAAATATTTACCATTTTCTATGACGCAATTTTTGAAACACATCACTCTTCCCTGGAACAATCACCTCTAGCTGAGGTTGCTGCTCACACGGTTAAGCAAGTCACTATACGCTGCTGAAACACTGCACAGCCTCCATCAACTAAATGTGTGGCAGCTTCCCTGCACCTGATACACAGAGGTCCCCACTCACTTTGCACTGAAGTTACATCCTCACGTTAACTGACAAGTGAGATAGGCATGAGATTTAAACTCTGGGTTTTGTTTTCCCAGAAGATACTTAAAACATCTCTGCTCTGTGCAGCAAACCTCAGCATTCAGTCACTTCTGAAAGCAAGATGCAGCTGTCTCGATGCTTTGGTCAGCAGAACATAGGTGCCTTGCGGCCTCCTCAAAGTTCTTTCCACAGGGCCTGGAAACCCAAGGCTGAAAAAAACCAAAACTCTACTGCATCCCTGAATCCTGCAGCTTTTTGCTAGCTGCAATAGGGCACAAGGTATCCCAGCTGTTTTGTATTTCAGCTTTGTATTTCTGTAATTGTTTTTAGTTTTGACAAGCTGTCAGATCTCTGAAGAGCAAGGTCCTGTGGTGCAGCTCAGCGAACATCCCCATTAGTCTGTCTGCAGTTATTTTAGGGACTCACAATCTTATGGACTGAGAAGACCTGTTATTGCCAACGAGGACATTCATCCATCATTGCCTTTACCATCTAGATACAGTTTAGTGGTATTAAGTCTGACAGTCCTACATGTTGTAATGTTATTACTGCATAGCTCAGCAGTGCCACTATAGTTTAAGGTCTGTTGGTATTACTATCATAAACAGCACTTTTCAAGGGGCTGATAACTTTGCCATTTGAAACTGCACAAGGCTAAAGCTCAAAATATAAATTGTCATTCCTCCCCCCTTTTAAATAAAGCAAGCTCCCAACAAAAATGACAGATTCTGTTCCAGTTCAACAACACATCTGCGTCTGAAATGTTTTCTAGGTACTTTCAGACGCCGTTTTGCCCTCTCCATGGTAGGCAAAAATATCCCTGTAGCTGCCATGTCTGCCTCTCTGACCCACACCTCTTAGAACCTCTGAAGGCAGTTCAAAGATTACTTCTGCAATTTACAGGCATACACAAACACTGCAAATTCTGATTCAGGTAAAATATACTTTCTTGACAGTCTATTTTTGTGCAGCTTGACAACATATAGAAGAATTGGCTTCTCTTACGTTTCCCACCTCCCGTCTTTTCTTTTAAAACAGCTACAGTCATGTCCCTATACAGTGTTCTGGGCAGGTGTTTCACAAGTAAGTAGGAGCTAAGGGGCCTCGACTGAGTTCCTTTAACTGCTAAAAGGTCCATGTACTACGTAGCAAATCTAAGTAACAACAACAAAAAAAACCAGACAAAAATCCCGGCCTTAGGGTGGTATTTCTTCCCACGATTTCATAAAATGGCAAAAACCAAGCTTCATTAGCACTGAAGAACTACAAAACCCTTATCCAGTCCTCAAGTCCAAGGGAGGAGAGTAGCGGATATTTCAAAAGAGAAAATGTGCCACTAGCATCTGAGAACACTGTTACAAGTACAACGTAAATTTTTCCTAACCCCTCAAATCTACCTGAAGGAAGAACCAAGACAACCATAGGATGCACACTCCCAGAGAAGTGCAGAGAATACATACAAGCTGTTGCAGGTACTGTTTTCCACGTACCTGAACACTAAATAAATTTACCTTTAAAAAACAGAATTAACACAGCATGTCTAAAAAGTGAAAGGCACAATGATTGCTGTCCTGATCTTTTTTCAGTCTTGCAAGAAGTCTCCGAAATACATAATTTTTCTCTATCAAGTCTCAAGACCAATTCTTTTCCCTTTGTCGGGCATGCAGCTGAAAAGATCTGTAAACAACTTATCTCTATGCAATTGCTTTATGTAGGACATTCAGATCCCAGTATTTCCTATTTTCTAGTAAGCAGCTGTAACTCACATCAAGCAATAACCAAACACAAGAAGTTTAGATAAGTTATTGAATCTTAGATTTTTTGGTTTTGGTTCAACATTTGTTTTCAATGTGAATCTGAACAAGATAAGAGCAGGTGTTGGTTAGCACTTGCTCAAAGATTCCATGAGTGTATAATAAAAGATGACCCATTTTCTTATTTATTGTGAAATTATTATTACATTTTTCAAAACAATGTTTTAAAAAGTAATTCTAAGCAAATAATTTAAAATAATCTTAATTTTTCTATTATAATACCAATTTCAAGATTTTTTGAAAAAAGTTCCATTAAAATAATGTCTGCAGAATGTTGGTTTAACAAAAATGTCATTTTCTTTTCAAATAAATTTATTTGTCTTTTCTTTAAAAAAAATCCAATATAAGTGTTAGTGACCTCAAAATCAACAACACAGTTAAGAGTTCACAAGGGTATCCTGTGCTTGGAAGGATTTGCCTTTCTTGTATTTGATACTTCTCGATGAGTAGCTTCCAAAAAAACTAAGGAGAAAAAATTATATGGAGCTTGGTATTTGCAGTGTAACTGCTATATAATTAGATTCCTGTACATGCAAAATATCATGCAAAAAGAAGAGATAGGGCACTGAACAAAGTTACCAGTCTTACAGAAACTACTTAATATCAGAACATCAGTAACTTAATTCAATTTAAAGCATTATTACTTGACTCTCTCCAATACAATCCAATAAGTAATACTACTCCTAATTTTCTAAGTTATATCCATAAAGAGTGCTCTGGGAATGAAGTCAAGATGCTCACACAGTGCGTATTGCATGCTAAATGATTTCCCAAACCTATTTGCATAACAAAAGAAAATAAGAAAATGTGATTTAAGCAGGTAGAAAGGAAACCAAAACGTATGTCTCTGCATATAATGAGAATATAGGTTATATTCACTCATGTTCACAACTTAAAGAACAGAAGAAACCCCAATGGAAACACTTCCATTTTGAGAAAGGAAGAAATATCTGAAGTGTTCATTCTTCTCTTTCCTTTCTTCAATTTTGATTAATACAAACATATATAAAAAAGAGGATCCTGTTTAGATGCTTTTGTAGGCCATATACTCCTTCTGAAGTCACAACTTTATGCAATATACCAATTTCCACAGCAACCACTTAACAGACCCAAACAGTATAAGTATTATGCTGAGGATTAACTGAAATATGAAGAAACAAAAGGTTGCATTTTTGTGCAAATATGATTAGTACTAAAGAAGAAGAAAAAAAAAAAGTAAGAGATACAGAATTTACGTTGTAACAGCAATTTAACCTTGAACATTAACATGCCATCTATAACCTCACACTGAATTGATACTGAATTTTCCTAAATGTTTTTGCTTTAGAAAATGCTGACTTGTCAGGAACTATGACTGCATTGATTTCCCAGACCTAGAATAAAATTTCAGGAGTCAGAGACCTTCTCCTCCCTACCTTTCTTGTTTATCTTCACCCATCTCTCAAATCCACCAAACACAACTGAACCATCCGTGGCCCTAGGAGAAAGTCTTCACCTCCATGCTGACCATGTGTTTACAATCTCTTTGCTCCAAATCAGGGAAAGTCTTCCAATTAAGTGAGCCCCGGAATGCCTCAATCTGATTTTCACAAAATACAAACCAGAAAGAGATGATATTTACGAAAAATAAATTTGCTAGTAACAAGTTTCAAGGATCCTAGTAACTGATAAACCAAATAAGATTTTGTGGCCCTCCTTGGAAGCAGGGAGACAGCTGTAACAGCTTTTGTTCCAAGTCCAGATTGAGAAAGAACTTTGACACAAATAATACCACTTCTGGTTTATGTTTCTTTTTGTTTCAGTGACGTGAACTTAAACATGACAGACTCTGAGTCCTCAAGTGATTCTGTCAACAACTTGCCTCCTCTGTGTGTTTAGACATCCCACATACAGAAGTGGTTACTGAAATAGCCACTCAAGGAAACAGTTATCCTCAGACTGCATGCAGCCACATACCTTGCTCACACAGAGCTTCGCAGGGCTTAAACTTGATAGAGGAAAAAAAGAAACTCGTAATGCCAGTATTACTAGATGACATATGCCTATAACTTCTCAGTGCATTGTTTAAAAACAGGAGTCATGAAAGCTGGCACACTGATGAAGTTTTCCTGTGGTTTTATCGCTTGAGATTGATTGAATTTTATTATGTCTATAAAACAGGCTTCTCCGTGGGAGATGGCATCCACTGCACAGCACTCCTCTTCAAAAACCCTGGGCAACTCTCATGCAAGAGAGGATTATCCAGTATGTACAAATAGAAACCTGCAACTCAAGTTTTCCTGCAGAAGGCAGTGCCAGTTTCTCATATTGGCTCTCTGATGCTGAACTCTCATTGCATCCCCCTCTCAGCCAGGACAGCACCCAGGCAATAATGTGATGGGATCTGGAAGACCCGAACCGGCCCTGCTGTGTTGTTAGACAGAGGCTTCCCTGAGGAGGCACTTTTCTTTAGCTCAATGGCTTACATTTAAAAAAAAGGACAGAACTGAGTTAATAAATTGTCCCCAGGTCTGCCTTTTTCTCTTTTCTGAAAATGAAAAGAAATGCCAGAATAGATAACTTCAAATGAAAAGGAAAACAGGTTGCAAAACATAACCAAATCCTAATATTTTCCTGCTGCTGCTTCTCAATCAAAAAATATTCAAAATCAACATTATGCTCCTAGCACACTGCAAACATAAATCATGCTAAGACATTGTTTTTATCAGACACACTATTTTAATAAGAAATACATTAATTCAGTTAATTTTAAGATTCTACTTTTTTCAGATTACCTGTTGCCATTTCTAGCCCTTCACAAGCCATTTTGCTGCAGCTTATGGAGGCCAGAGAGCCCGTGCAGCTCACAGGCTAACAGAAGACAATGAAAGAGGGGAAAAGAAAAATCTAAAGTGATATGCGCATAGGCAGAATTAGCTTCCTCCTCTTACAGAAAGCACAAAAGATAGAGAGGTTCCACACAGGTAAACCTCTATGAAAAGCAGTTTGACACTTTGCTCCTGTCTAGGAGCTAGATAGACAATAAGCCACTGCCTTATGTTTTAACTTCAGGCAGCAGCAGCTTGAGTCAGGAGATCCAGACTTTTTGGACTCCTCTCGAGCTGCTGACAACTCAGCCAGTGAAATCTGATTACTTCCAGGCATGGAGATACCCATGCCACAGCACACACCTGGAGCCGGTGGTCTTGGGGACAGTAACTGCTGCCTGTACACAGCACCATTTGTGTGACAACACATCCCTGAGAGAGCGAACGTGCTTGCCAGAATGCAGTTGAATTGGAGAAGCGAGCAGAATGATACAATCAGTATCAGTTTTCTCTAACAATGAGAGGTTCAGATAGTGTCACGATAAGAAATCAACAGGGTCCTAACAAAACAAAACAACATCCCCAAACCAAAAAGAAAACCAGCAAAGGCAGAGCAGGTCTGTCAGTTCACTGGCCACTGTTGTGCAGCTGGTTATCACCTCTGGAATGACACTCAAGGGTTGGTAATACTTCTGCAGTTAAAGAAAGATACCCCTATCACTAAGAGGGGTGTTGAATTCTTCATTTAGATTTTAGGCACTTTTTGACCTTACCTCCAATTCCTTCCTAAAGGAACTTTCCAGAACTGGCTTCTGCACCTCCTTCTACAGTCCCTCCCAATCTCTTGTTATTCCAATTTTAAGTAGTACATCTTCCTCTTCACTCAGTATAAGCTATTATTAAGCCTAAACATGGTTACTGTATCTCTACATCTTCCTCATTCACCAAATTCTTCTCTGGCTTCCCAAGATCATCACCAGCTGTCTGACATTCCAGTCTCTGACACAAGCAACTTTCCAGACCCCTCACATCTCCACTCTAACTGCTCTTCTATAATAACACATCTGAGACAGTCTCTCTCTTTCTTTGCTAGCAAAATGCTTATGAAATGAGAGCATCATAACTCAAATACTGCAGCATCCTATTCCCTGAGAAACACAATCTGACCCGATTTTTAATGCAGGATTTGGGAAAAAAGAAGAGGCCCTTAGAACATTTCTTTGTCGCTAACTGACTTATTATCCTTAACATCCTTGCTCTGTTCTTCATCACCATTCATTTATTCTCCTGCCTTCCCCTGAAATACAATGCTGCATCACCCTAAGGCCTCTCAGGCTGTCTCTGTAACTAGACCGTAATGTCACGCAGACTGGCTCTAACTGCTGGTCTGAAGCCTGTCACTGCCTCTTGAACATGAGAGGCTCAAAGGCTGTATCATATTTGCAGGGCTGTAACTATGTCCTGCAGAGGCAATTTCAAAGAAACTAAGAGCAATTGAGAGATGAAGGTGTGAAGGAAAAAAATCAAAAAGGCTCCAGACTTGTGGCATTTAGTTTGGGTCTTAAAATTAGCACGTATACCTGGGAGCTTTGGACAAATGGCTATTTTGGGGTATTACAGATGACTGATAATGTTATGCTGTGTGTTTGCACTGGGTTTAGTGGATAGTTTGGCAAGTTTACTGCTTTTGTACTTTAAGAGACTAAGATACTGTAGAACTTCACAGTCAAGATATTTCATCATAAACCAAAGTAACTAAAACTGCAAAGCAAGAAAAAAAAATAGCTAATGCTAAGCTCGAAGTTATTAAAAATGGAAACTGTTATAGTTACCAATTAACATTTAGATTGCCTGTATAAAGGGATGCCATAAATTCCCATACCTCAGGTACAATAATTCCTTTTAATATCTCATTGTATCACTGCCAAAAGACTGTCTCTTTGCTGTGTACCGTTTCAAGGAACATTTGTGCACTCTTTGGTTTCCAGAAAGCATTGGTGCACATGAATGACATCAGCCAACATATTTCTCTTTGTAATCTAACTAACCCTTAGTTAGTTTCTTCCCACAGAACCTCTCCAAGAAGCAGCAGAGGCAGCTATAATTCTTCTGAGCATTATTCAAAAGGAAAGGTACCAATTTAACAGCACTGAGTAAATGCAACGTTGTTAACGGAAAGAAGTAATTTCCTACATTTCTATCACTAAGTTCTGCATAATGCACCCATAAATTTCAGCTGCAGCCTGCACTGAAAACAGAATTTGGCTTTGCCTATACACTATGTTCTGAGCTCATTAGACCTATGAGCGAATATCTGAGAATTCTTTCCACTGTTTTGTTTTGTGTCTCTATTATTTTTTTGGCACTGTAACAAAAGTACTATTCTGAGCATTCAAAGAAGCAATTTTCAGTCACAACTTCAAAATAATTAGACTTTCACGTCATGGAGTTTCTTAATGGAAGTTCTATCATAAAATCTCCCACTGTGGTTTAAAAGATAAATAATTTGCAAAAGGGTTATCTTATTAGCAACAAGCACATCAAATTTTACCTCTTGGTTTTGCAATATTTTGTGCATATATTCAGATAATGTTATTATTAAAAAAACCAAACAAACAAAACAACAAACTGGTGAAAACTTGAGGAATTTCAAACTAGTAACAAATTAATCCCTTTGCACCCACAGTAACAATATTCACAACACAAGTAATTCAATGGGTCGGAAACATCCCTGTCCTTTAGTCACTCTGTTGTTCCAACTACCTGTAGAAGTGTTCTTCAACAAAAGGAGAAGCCAGTCAGCTCGAAGTTCAGTTTCTGGAAAAAGGCTAAAAAGATAGGAACCAACTAGAAAAAAAATGCATGACAGCAATAAGATGAGCAGGTTTAAAACATGAATCACAAGGAAAAAGTGAAACAGCTGAATGCAGAGTGGAGCAGAGAGAGGAGATGAGTATCATGCTTCAAATATTTAAAGGATTGCTGCAGAGAATCAGGGAAGAAAACTGTTTTTAGGACCACTACTAGTAGGAGAAAATTGAACTGGTGCAAAGACGACTTATTTTCTGCATAAGGAAGCTGCAAGGACAGCAAAGCATAGGAGGTTTCGTGGTTAGAAGTTTTTAAGAAGACATTAGGTAAGTACCTGTTAAAAGTGACACCTTTAACCTGGTGTCACCAGGGTATTGCTCGTGACTTTAGGCAGATAAGCACATCAGGCCTCTTCCAACCTTGTGTCACATGATTACTGGGAAATTATGTCCAGAAACAATTCAGCCCTCAGCTTGTAGGTAGCATGATGCAACAAGCTTCAGATTTCTGTCTTAAGCCTCATTTCTCTGTTAATTTGCCTGTTGCCAAAGCAGCTAAGATGAGCCTACTCAGACCTGACAAAGCAGACATCTAATGCAGGAAGCTCAGATATAAAGTATGATGAGAGTTTAATCAGAAAACCTGCCCAAGATTCTGCAGCAATTAAACACTACCAGAAATCACCTTAAATGCAATAACCCAGTTATTGCAGTAGGTTTTCTAAGGATGCTCATAAGGCAAACACCAAAAGAGAAAAAGATAAAAACTGGAAAGCATGCAAAACCATCTCATTTTCGAATGGGTCTCTGCTATTGAAGAACCCACACGAATAAAACAAACAAACAAAATAAGAACCTAGCCTTAACATCTGTAATCCAAAGAGACCAAGTCTTGGAGAGAAATTAAAACAAGCTGGCAGACAGGAAGAGTGCTACACAGCGCGTTTCAACCTGGTCTCTCTATATCATGCAGAAATGGGCTTTAGCCAAGTCTTTTATAAAATTAGCTTTCCTATTTCCACACCAATACTTTGCATCCTCCCTTTCCTAGCTATGTGCAGTCTTGGCCTTCATTCAGACATTTTGACATTCAAACCTCAAGAATCAAACCCATCACTATTCAGTCTAGCCAGCACAATCTAAAGTAATCATCCCTTCTTACTTTGAACATAAAAATGTCAGACTTACTGACTCGTTCTTTTCATTAGCAGAGAACATTTACAATATAAGAATATTCCCAATTATTTTTGTCCTTTGGAACAGGACAAGTACTTCGTATGTAAATGTATAGGTGAGTGTGCATGCAAATGAACAAAATATACTCAAGAAACAAAATGCAAAAGAGGAAAATTCTGACTTTATCCCAGATTATTGTGTCTTGGTAAGTCAAGAGTCTAGAAAAATCACGTTACTTGTAAGTAACTCAAAGAGTCTCTGTTATTCTTGCACAGTAAGTTTTCCAGAGCCATAAGTTACCCTTGATGTAAGCAGAGAATTTAATGGACAGCATCAGCAAGGGAAAGTTACACCACGACTGGGTATAACAAAGTGTTTGGGTTTCACAGAATCATAGAATGATTTCGGTTGGAAGGGACCTTAAAGATCATCTAGTTCCAACCCCCATACCATGGGCGGGGACACCTCCCACCAGACCAGGTTGCTCAAAGCCCCATCCACCCTGGCCTTGAACACCTCCAGGGATGGAGCTTCCACAACTTCTCTGGGCAACCTGGGCCAGTGTGTCACCACCTTCAGAGTGAAAAAATTCTTCCTAATATCTAATCTAAATCTCCCTCTTCCAGTTTAAAGCCATTCCCCCTTGTCCTATCACTGCCCGCCCTTGTAAAAAGTCCCTCCCCAGCTCTCCTGTAGGCCCCCTTTAGGTACTGGAAGGCCACAATAAGGTCTCCCCAGAGCCTTCTCTTCTCCAGGCTGAACAACCCCAACTCCCTCAGCCTGTCTTCATAGGAAAGGTGCTCCAGCCCTCAGATCATTTTTGTGGCCCCTCCTCTGGACTCGCTCCAACAGGTCCATGTCTTTCCCATGTTGGGGCGGGGGGGGAGGTTCTGTGGGGTTTTTTTTGGTGGTGGTGGTTTTGGTTTTTAGTTAAACCAGTCACATGTAAGGAGGTTGATTTGTTCTGTGGTATCTTCACTTCTCTATGAAAGCAGTACTTAGGACACTCTGATATCTGCCTCACAAGAAGAAACATCATGGCAACCAGCATTAAAGGCTCTGTGAAGGAGAGACCAACACAATGCTATGAAAAGCAAAAATTCAAAAGACTGAGAAATAAAAAGCAATACGGGTAGTTGTGAATAGTCGTTTCAGTTAATGGAAATATTCAATTACAGTTTCCAAAACCTTGGGGAAGTTGGGCACTTCCTTGGAGAACTCATTGAAAGTTCTAATTTTTTGCTTAAGAATCATTTGCCTAAAAGATCTCAAGCAAAGCTCAACTTTTTCCATATCAATGACTGTCTTAAAATCAAGAATAAAATAATAAGTTATCAGCTACATCTGCATAACTAATTGCTGATATTAGTCAGCCCCATACTAACTTCATCAGCTTCACTGGAGTTGCTCTTACTGATGTAAGCAAGATCCAAATCTGACCAAAAAAATTCAGGCTAGCTTTAGTTCCAGTTCAAAGCTTTGCTTTCTGAAACATTTGTCCCATTTTTGGCAATAATTATAGTAGGTTCTACAGCAGATAGTTATTGTAACTAATTTGTACTTACATGAATGATTATGAATAAGAAGAATGCTTGCTTAGAGTACTCTCTCACATCTGGAGAAGACCAGAAGCACAAGAGCAGCTGTCTAGATGCTGTCATGAATTTGCTGCTATTTATTCACTGAATGCTTATCCTTTTCTCTCCTGATGATAAATGGTCTAATGGAACCTCATACATTTGCCATCAACTTGCGTCATTGGTTTAGTGAATTATTGAACAGGCAAATCACATTCACTTGACAAAGATAGTAAACAAAATAACTACTCAATACATATTAATATCTTTACATTAATCAATACACATAAGCTACCTATTACAGAAAGTTGGGTTTGTTTTTTTTTTATTCCTCCGTAAGTTCATATGTAATCAACTATTACTTCTTACCTGCCTGAAATAACTTTGGGGCAAAACTGTTGGGACAAAATGATCGCTTTATGCCACATCTCCCTCCCCCCCCACCCCATCCCAACACATTGGCACTGCTAAGACGATATTTGATAGTCTGAATTCAAAAAAACTAAGATGATAATGGGCTGCAATAATTGAGCATCTTTCTGTTTTTTGGGTTTTTTTCCCAGTTTTTTTTTCTTGGTCATTTTAATTTCATTTTTAGTAATTCCTCTCTTAGTAGAAGAATAGGAAGAATTGCCTAAAACTGCCTCAAATCCTTGATTTATAATACATATAAATTAAAAATCTATTATACAAAGCATTTTTACCACATGCACAACTATGCTTAAAAAAGAATACATTAGCATTGGGTTTGTTTCCATGTTTAAAGATAATCAACACCACCACCACACAAAAAACCCCACGCTGCATTTTGGACTTTCACCAGAGAAAATAAACAATAGCTTTGAATTACACAAGTTTAAAACAATTAAGCTGCATGAACAATATGCAATGCTTTTCTAAAGCACTTCAGAAAATGACTGTTATTGAGCCTGCAGTCTTTGAGGCTGTAACTCAAGCGCTACAATTCCAACCACACAGCTAGGTCAAAAAGTAACAAATCAAGCTGACAGAAAGCAAGTTGATGAATTCTTACATGATTTTACAACACAGACACAGATGGACAAGAATAGAAGCTGGTATACAATAAAATACATCTGTGCTACTGTTCCTGATGCAGATATCAGCTTTTATTGCTGTCACTGTCTTTCACAGGTTACAGTATTTTCACATATCTTAATTAATCAGGCTTTCTAGCCCCCAACCTCTTTACTGCATTTCAGCATATGAGGCAATAGCATCGATTTACTGCCTGTGAGAAGTATGCAAGAAAAAAAAACAAAACATGCATAAATTAAAAAATTAAAAAATCACTAAGCTGTCCTATGAAGTGAATTGCATTGTGCAAAATCAGAAAGAGCAGGTTGGGGCTTTAAAAGTTGACTCTAGTTAAAGGCACATTGGAGAAATGTTCACATTTTATCATTACAAACACAACAATGTTTGTATTCAGACTTGAGAGTCCTACATTTCAGGGTACCTAAACAGGATTACTCAAAAAAAAAAAAAAGAATTGGATTGAAAACTGAGGAACCACTGTATGTATTTTTTTTTTTTAAAAGAAAGTACAGTACTATTGCAGTAGTATTTAAAGAGTGAGGCCAAGTAGAGACATTAAACTGAAACTTCAGATATTGTTAAAAGCTTTGTATCTCTGATTTCCACAACAGTCCAAAGCTCCAGCCAGCCCAACAAGGGCTCTTTGGGGATTTTTTCCCACTTGTGCCTTATTTCCCAAGGAATACACAGGCAGGAGGGCATGCTGTGGACAATACAGTGCCACCCTGCTGTGGTACCCAGCCTGCCATCACTAGCTACACACTCACCAGTTTCCGCCACCATGCCCATCACCCCCAGCACCCCTTTCCCAACCCCTTACAGCTTTCATCTATCTGTTTTGAACGTGGGTACCCAGAAGGCAGTGACTAGCACAGCGGCACCAAGTCTGCTGCATACCTGACACATCCTTGTCTAACACAGTCTTAAAAACCTCCAGACAGGCAAAGGCTCTGCGCCATCTCAGGGAACCTTTCCTAGTGCCCCACAGTTAGGCTTACATTATCTCCCATCTCTAAAGAAGGGAGACAGAAATTCAGCCCTTCTCTGTGCAATTACTTTGGCATATTTATAAAAATTCATGAAGCTACAAAGAGCAAAGTGAGGGGACAGAACGGTATGCCCAATGTTTCTTTGTCAATTATTTTTTCCAGACTTCCGATAATTTCTCTGACTCTCCTGGATTCTGTCCATTTGGATTCCAAATTTTTTGTGGCGCCACATCATGCATGCTCAGAGTCTCCAAAGAGCACACTTTGTATCATCAAGTTTCCACTCATTTCTATTATTCCAGCACTTCAGTTCTTCTAATTCATTGCATGTAAATAAGAGCTTAAGTTTCTCAAGAAACAAACTGGATATATATTAACTTACTACTAAAAAAGCATGTTCAGACCTTTTCTTATCTTTTTCATCCTGAGATAAACTGTCATACAACTAGAATGTCTAGCGTAAAATAACAAAACCACAGGGAAAATTGAAGGACTAACATACACAAAGCACACAGAGTTAAAACTGAGCTAGGATATAAAAGGTTCTCAACTCCAGCTTGTATGAAACAGTAGTCGGGCCCAGAAACACTATACATCCCCAGTGAATATTAATCAAGTCAACAAAATTAAAGCCTAGTAAAACCAGCATAAATAGACACTTAACCTTATAATTTCCTCTACATTTAGGTATTTGCAAGAAATGGTTTCACCCTAACTCAGGATTAAGGCCTAGATTTCACAGAGTGCAATAGAAAAGGTTTTTACTTCTGTGGTAAAACTACTGTCCAAGCCGCCAGGTAGGGTGCTACAAAACAGTTTCTCTGGAAGGTCTGAGGCTGATAGTATGGTATTGCTCTGTTTATTGCAGCATTAGAAAAGAATACGTGCTTATTATTTAAAAACAGCTTCAATCTGTATCATCATGTCTGCATGACAGAATTCTTTAGAAATATATCAGTCTATGCAGAAACTAAAATGGCATTGAATCAACTTTATATGTGTATTTCAATCTACTTGTACTGTCCTCTGCTTCATTAGCATGTCACAACAATTTCAGAAGCAAAATTTTTGTCACAGTGTGCAATGGCAGAAGAATCTGTGTAAGAATATTTTGAGCTACAATAAACAAAAGCACTGAAGCAAACTGAATACCCAGGACAGAGCAGCCATCGGTGCTACTATCGCCAGATGCCGAGAAAGTCATTGCAGGGAGCGGCATCTTCCACCCCAGCAGGGAACAGCAGCACACAGCTGATCAATCATTTTTTTTAATCTCATTATCGCCCCTGGGTTTTCTTTTCCCTGAAACAAGTTTTCTTGCCCTTTGGTAGCTTAGGTAACCACAAAAGTGACTAGCATTGAACGACACTGTTCGCCTCCTTCCTTTACACACAAACTTTGAGATGGTGCAAATTAAAGATGACGTGTAATCTGTCATAAAGTTACATATATGTCTGCTGCCAGCACTCATTAAAACCTAAGCAACTAAATATATGATTGCATTCCAATAAAGAACAGATACAAGAGAAAATGTTCAGTTCTTAAAGCTTCACTTGCAAAGGAGGTAAGCGCAGTGTAGCATCTAAGTTTAGGTTAACGGTGTGCTGTTAGTATCAATATACAGAGCACACATCTAGTCACTACAAATAAAGTATTCCAGCACATTGCTTTGGAAATAAGTTCAGGATAATACACCAGTCTGACAGATGAACATTTAAAAAGACTCAAATCTCAGGGTCCCAAATCAGTTCAGCTATTTTAAATCATTGTTGTAAATATTGACTATTAAATGAATAAAACTAATTTAACAACAAAAACACTACTTATTTCCTTAGACCTGTTTTATATTTAATTCTTCCCAATAAAATATCTCGTGAGGTCTATGACAACTCTCTGCAAAGATCTTAAATTTTACAGCAAGTGGTAAGTTAACCTATCACCTCTTCGCACATATGATACATCTCTTTCAAAAGCAGAAAACAGGCACAGTGTCAACTGTTTGCACAGCCAGCTGGAATCACCGCTGGCAGGGCCAGCCCTTCAACCTATAAGAAGAGTACCTGCACCAGTTACCACTCCTCTCTTGGCCCAGGTGCTAAGTTGATAGTTTGACAAGGTTTCAACAGGAAAAACACATCTACAGTAGAAAGAAATCCAATCTCCAGGCAGGAGACAAGACCTTTTTGATTTTTAATTATTTTTTTAGGCTGGTGCATTATTACCATAGATTTTAAGAGGAGATGCAGCCTCAAGAGCTGGCAGCAACAAACAGCTGCCCTGCTCCTCTCCCATTCATGGGCTGAGTTACATAAAAAAAAAATTAAAAAATAAATCAGTCCCTTGGGAGACTTCCAGGTACTAACAGAGGCCTTGGAAACATACAGATGGGAGCGTTCTCCTCCAAGCCCTTTGGGAACAACCTCCTCACTGGATAACTCCATACTATTTAACTTACGTTAGATCAGCCATGCTAACTCCCCTCCTTATATAAGGATTCATACATCACAAGCAAAAACATCCAACCATCATGACCCCAAACATCTGCACAAATGGAAAAAATCCTTCCTAATATTATCCACTCTTTCCCCAAACACAGCTTCATTAGATTCTTGGTTAAATGCTCATCAGAGGCCACATCCCAGGCCCACAGTTTCCTGCCCTGTCGCCTCCTGACATGGCAGAGTAGAGCTGGAGCTGGCTGCTGCCCTGTGAAACCTCTCCCACACCCGCCCACATGTCCAGCACCTGAATGTTCCTACTTCCAATTCATACATCCATAGGCTTTTTTTTTTTTTACTTCTGAGATAGAAAGTTAAAACATCAGAATGGGGTGCTACCATTCTAGGAAAGATCTGACTGATCTGATATAAGTTTTCCCACTCGGAATTCAGCACTGCTGAATCTACCCCTCCAAAACTGTGAAATTCCCGACCGGCCATTCCCATCCAGCACTATTAACCAGACTTCCTCTATTATTCCCACTCTGCAGAGCAGCTACAGAAGAGATCTCGTTGTCTTCCATTCACCACCAGCCTCCCATTTTCTTCAAGACAGAAACTGAGGACACATTTTAAGGTACTGATTATGGCTTTTCATTGGAGCTGAGCAAGAATTATTAGAACTGGACTTAGTAGAACCTGATATTAGAAGTTATTTGCAGCATAATAAAATGACAGTATAAACAATGACACACAGGATGAAAGTAATCTCTCTCCTGGGGCAGGGCAAATGCAAAGAAGCAATTCTTGTTATTTTTATATGTTCTTGCTCTACATGTACAAGAGAATTGCACCACAATAAATATCTGCCATTCAGTGACCATACTATAAATAAACAGCACCCTGAATGAAGGGGAGTACTGGTGTGAAATATTGTATGGATGGCTAAAACAACATCTTTAGCTACAAATTTTCAAGAACTTTTTATTGTGTGTTATCAAAACCCTCTACAGATGAGATTTGAAATTTGAACCCATGTCGCCACATTTAATTACTAAATAAATCTTGAACTAAATCTTCTGAGCTGATTTTAATAATTGAAGAATTTCCTCCTACAAATCCTTCCAAAGGAGAAAACTCGTATCTTTTACTATAACTATATGGCTTTCTAAGGTCTATAACATGGAAGTACAAATTATAACTGTAAAACATTACTGTAACTCTGGAACATCTTACTTTTATTATTCGTATTTCTGTGACATTCTTTTGTTGCTTATCTTGCTGCACAGTTGTCCTGCTGTGGTCACACAGCTCTGGAGAGGCTTAACAGATTTCAGTAGGGTTAGGCCTGAATCAAATCCCCAGATTTTACCACTTCTGTCTTAAAGATCAAAGTTTGACTTTCAGTACAGAGATGAATTTGGGTTTGAACCTCTTTAACTGCACCCGAGACTTTAACACAGCTGAAATTCTAAACAGGGGAATGATTTTATAAGTAAACATCAAGCCTAGCTTTTCAGCATGGACAAGCCAGCACTAACTAGTCAGAGGATATTTTGCTACAACTTGACCAAAATATTGCTGCTAGACTGGTTTTATCCTTTTTAATTAAGCCTAAATTTTGGATTAGATTTATTCCAAGGCATGTAGGCAGAAAATACCTAGGTATGCTAAAAGCTAAGCTATGCTAAGCTAAGGCAATTGCTTCCATTTTCTCAAAAATAGATTTCTGTAAAATATGTTTACACACACAGAGTCTACTGCTACTGTCAACTATCTTATTGCTTTTTAGATAAAAATATGTCCCGCTTTACTTCAAATCTGTGAAAGTCAGTGAATGATAGTTAATTGCTCAGGCATGTAGTGTGTACAGCTGGAGAACAAATAATGTCTGTTCCAGTTTCCCAAGCTTGTTTTAAGTATATTCTCATGGGTTCCTCTGTAATTCCCTCCACTCCGTCCCTTAGCCAGACACATCTCTTTCCATCTCCTGAACGATTTTGTTCTATTTTTGTTACCACTTCAGATTTAAGGTAATGATGAGACTTTTGTCCTTGGTCTCCAGACAGCTGAAAATCTGGGTCTGGATTCTTTCATCTGTTTCATGCATGCTAATGTGCCTGCACTGAGCCCCACTGCTTTCTGATAGGGTCCTAGTAAGAGCAAGTTTCTATACATATATACCCAATTGCGAAAATCAGTATCCATATTTTCACAATACATGTATTTTCAATATTTATGATGCACGAATGTCTCTTTCAACATCAAGATGACCAATAAGAGCTCCTCATTTTAATAGAAACATTCCTACACATATGTTAAATACTTCAAAGTGCTTATAGGTTACTGGGTACAGTATATTTTAATTCTTTTATGTTTGCTAGTCTCAAGACTATTTTTATGTTAGAAAATCATCAATAAAAGCACAGACTTGCTAGGAATTTAATGCAGATGTACAAAGGGTATTTTTAGTGCCCTTTAAATGGTATATTCTGGAAACCTAAAAGGCAAATATTCTAAAATTTTCCTTCAGGTACTTTTGAAAAATCCCACTATTCAAAAATATCTCTCACTATGTAAATATTCCTATTAGGAATAAGACTTGAGAATTCATATGCTTCAGGCTCTCTGACAACAAAATTTCCATTTCAATAAAAAAAAAACCACACACCACAAAGCCAGCTAAGAGAAGAAAATTTACATTTTCTTCCCCTCCATGGCAATGAAAACCTCTAGACAGGACATCAGTGCTTATAGTTGAAAATCTATTATGTCTCATATTTTCTTTGCAAAAACTGAAATGAGCTACTACAGTCTGCAGTGTGGGACAACGAAGGTTAATCGTGAGATGTTTTATTTGTATCTTACAGTTGTTTTCTATATTAGCTTATTGAATAAAAGATTAGCTGGAAATTCTATTAATAATTTTGAGGCATCAGTTCAAAATGAGAGAGGAGACTGCTCAAATTTGGAGATTACAATGATGCACTAGCAGTACATTGGCTAAGAGACAGACATAATCTATGTTTCAAAATAAACCAGTTGTCATCAAATCCTTCTCCCCTGAGGTCTTGCACAGCAGCACTAAGGCAATAGAGAACACTGTACGCAGCACAGACGGAGCTGATTCCAACTTCACACATTACAAGTGGATTATCTGTGTGATTTATCCTCATAACATGATAGCAGTGAGTTGGCCTCTTCTGTCTTAACTAAGAATCTTAAAATAACTTCAGCAGGAAGGGACCTTTAGGGGCCACCTGAAGAAGGGCTAGCTCTGAAATCAGATCAGACAAGGGTCTTGTCCAGTCCCCCAAGAACATGGGAGGCTGCACGTCTCCTGGGGCCCCCGCCCCTGTGTTTGACCATCCTCAGTGTGAAGAACTTCTCCCTGATATCTATTTGTAATTGCCCTTGCTGAAACTTGCATCTTTTGTCTCTTATTCTTTCAGTACACCTCTCTGAGAGGAGTCTGGCTCCACCTTCTCTCTAGCCCCTCATTACCCTTTCTATGAAAGGCAGAATTGCTTCCCTTCAAATGATACTTTCATAATTAAAAAGTTATTTTCCTTTTAGAGCTAATATATTAAAATCCTAATTAAGGAAATCCTTGACAGACTGCAACAGTTACCTGGGGCAACAACACATACACACCCCCCAGCCCAAAAACAAAAAAAGAGATTCCCAGAGCAAAGCAAAATAAATTCAAACACACTGGAACATGCCTCAGTCTATACTTGTAGCAGATACTCTTATAAACCACCAAAGCTAACAAAGGCCACAGAGCAGCAAAGGGGTCTAAAGGTAAAATATACTGTCTGTCATTTAGTGCACTAAGCTGTTCACTAAACTATTACATCATTAAATGGGAAAACTGCAATAGAGCAAAAAGGTTAATTCTTTGTGAGAGACCATGTCTCCATGCACTCCAGAAATATTCACAGTGCAAATATACACACCAGCAGTCATTGCTTCACTACTATTTAAGTTATTACAAAGCAAAACCTCTTAAGAATACAAGTAGTCAAAGAACAAAAACAAGGTAAAAAGAGTGCAGAATTTCTTTATGATTATTTTTTCACAGCATTAATTTGTCTGTAATTTAAATTACTCACAGAAAGGGAACTTACCCCCTCTCTTTCCAATGGGAGACTTGTCAGCCAGCAAACTAACAGCTGAAGATCTTTATCTCTGAGGCTAAAAGACTAAATTATTTGCAATTTAACTATAACCTAATTCCAAAGGAATTGTGCTTGTGTAGCATCTTCTAACAGTTGATGCAAGCACAGGCCAGCTGAGAACAAACAAGGCATGAACTGCATACAATTCCATATTCCAAATTAACCATACATACTACAACAAGCAGCATCTCTGCACTAAACAAGTTAAAATGCAAATTATTCTTCTATGAAATCAATGCTACAGAGACAACAGAATTTGAAAGCATGGCAAAAGAACCAAGACTCTGCCCTAAACCCCCTTCATAATTAGGTAATCCAATTTGTTTTCTTAAACATTTGTATAATAACAGCATATAAATGCTAGAACCAGTCTACTCTGTTGCTTTTGGCACTGTACAAATAAAAGAATGAGTGGCAAAGGCTTTGTGTTTATGAAAAGTAAACATCTATTCCCATAATCTTTCATATGCTGTATAGATATAGTCAGTCATCAGGTGTACTTTTCATCCAAATTCCTTCCCATGCTCAGACAACAACAAGACCTGCTTCTGAACTGAAAATGAAAGATATTTTAAAAATATTTTCCCAGCTATACAAGGTTATACTCTACAGTTCAGTACAAATTATTTAAAAAGTCAGCAACAACAGTCCTTCTATAAGAAATGGAACAAATCGCAATTGCTACACTTAGTGGAATTACATAATAATTTAGAGCAACACATGGAAAACATTGTGACTTCCTGAAATCAATCCTCTACATACTGCTCTGCATCCATAAAAACAGAATATCATAGCATATATTGAAAATGGGTTCTAAAACACACTCCCTCCTACCTCAAAGGCAGGGCTGCAGGCTACATCTGGATTAACAGGAAAAACTGAGTAGGATTTAATTATTCCCTTTGCTGGGACGACAAGAATGGCTGCAGGGGATGAGGGCAGGGAAGCAGGGAGCAGTGCTCAGCAGTCACTGGTTCTTCTACATCCCACAGTGGTATATAGACCTTATAACCTTCAGCTTGAGCCATTCCCTCATGCCCAGATCAACAATACAAACTAATTCAGCACCAGGAAGTAACTGGTGATGCTACAGGAGGGGTCATACCCATCAAGCATCACAAAAACCTGCATGGAAAGATTTATATGAGACTTTGCAATACAGCTGCTCACAACGAGGAGGGAGCAGCAAAGATCTGACACCCTGTATATCAGTACTGAGCAACAGCAGAGTCCTATAGAAAAAAAAGGGCAATCAGAAATCATGCTTTTTTAATGTTTGGGTTATTCTTTCTTCAAAGTGAAAAAATAACTGCAAAAAAAAGTACATGCAACTACACTGCAGTGTTAAAAGTTCTGCTGGTAAAACAAAGAAATGCAGATGGCATGGTTAGGACCACAACACAATTATTCCAAGAAATACCAAAACTTATGGTCATCATCAATGAAACCCAAATGCAACCCAAGACAGGGTTCTACTGGGGAGGCAAATCAGTAATATAAATGCAATAAGCATTTTGGGTCTTATTTGTCAGCCTGTACCTCCATCTAAACCCTTAAGTCTGGTGGTCCCTCTTGGCTGGAAAGGGTATTTCCTCTAGGCCCTCAGGGAAGTTAAGTACGCACTGTCCGCACCTGCCTGCTTCTGCTTATCTTTTTCTTCTGAACCCCAGGGACTCCTTACAAGGTGGCACGAGTGCTGAGCGGTTATGGCTGGGTACAGAAGGCCCACTGGTCTAATTAGTTCAAAGCAGAAGAATGAAACAAGAGGTTTGTACTGTGGCCAGTTCTGCCCTTTTTAAAGTTCCCAGTAGTGAGAAGCAGCCAGATGCAGGGGTTATTTAGATAGCTGGGAAAAATATTGTACAAATGTCACAAATACTTGTGATAGACGCAGGCCCATTCTGCAACACTGACTATAAACTGGTCTGAAATACTGCAGTGGAGAAGTTACATCAGCCCTTTCCAGGGTTACAAAATCAGAAGATGTGTAGACTATGGACAGGAAAAGCAACAATAAAAATCAGTGACTACTGAGTACTTACTATAATCATATCTGATTTGAGCCATTTCAGAGCAAGGGGGGTAATCCCTCTACTTAGGGAACATATTTTGTAAAAACTATTAACTACTAGCAATCCAGAAACCGTGAGCAGGACAAATAAGCTAATCAATAATGGGGTGCCCTTCCAGCAGTTACACAATGCAGATCACTTATCAAGAGAGACCTGGTTCCACGTTGAGAAAGAACTAGAAATTGGGGAATAAGGTCATAGTCTAACACTTACTGCCATGCTAAGAAACCCCAAGCACTTTAATCCTCATGTGATGGGGATGCAGTGGGTGCCCAGCAAAAGCTTGAGGAGGAAAATGCTAACTTCTACCAGCTGGCAGTAACCGAAGACATCATGACCTGGACTTTGTAAGTTATTGCTGAAGAGCTCCCAGATGAGCTACATTAATAAAGCTGTAGCCTAATTAAACCACATCCTTCACATCTCATCCTCCCATGTGTCTGGGAAGATCAATGCAAACCAAGGCAACCCAAGTGGGAATCATTAAATGCATCTGTGAGCCATGCCAGATCAACAAACAATTAGACACACAATGTGCCAATCAGTGCAACAAACCAGCCTTATGGTTATGATCCTATCAGCTTAGCTTTCCTCAAGTGTACTTCCAATTAATTATAAAACATTTATACATGAACAGTGGCATCTCTAACTATCTACTTTAAACACTATTAACAGTGTCAATAGTCTAATTTCTATAAGTAAACAACATAGCCTTGCTCTTGCCAGGAAAGTCATACCCCACTGAAACTTTCTGTGCCGTTCAGCAAGTATGTAATTATATTGATATAGTTGTAACCCCTAAAGGAAGCAAATGGGAAATAGGTGTAAACACAGTACCAGGATAATAAGGTTCCCCAAGAAACAGTGATTAACACATTTCAATGAATATCAAAAAAGAGAGAATACCTCAATGTTTCTCAGAAACCCACTCAACTATCTATTTGAAGTCTAAAAAACAAAATGAGAAGTACACATGCTACAGATTTGCATTCATAGAGCTCACAACTTTGCAAAAAGATCAGTGTTGCCATTTTCTGGATTAGTGCATTTACCCATTCCCCAGATGGGTGCAAAGTTTGCGGAGCGCTACGTTTGCTGGGCTGGAGGCTGGCCCAAGCAGACACAGCACAGCTGTGAGAGCAGAGAATGCCACACAGCAATACTTATGCATTTAACAGGTAGGAAAAAGGTTTCTCATAAAATAAATATTCATATTTAATATACGGGTAAGAAGAGCTTTTAGGAGCTAGACAAGCATTAATAAGAAAAGAATAAAGCAGTATCATCTGCATATCCTAGATGAGGCCTGCACACACATCTGCATACCCAAAACAATGAGAAAGGACTTGTAAAAGGGAGCCTGCACATCACTGTCCTGTGTTATACACAGTTCAAATGGCTGGTAGCCAGAGGACCAATATTCTGCTAAATACTCTGCTCTTATTGTGTGTAGCCTTGTGCTACAGCTCCCAGTTAGTAAATATGGAGAATGCATTTGTCCTGTTTTGCGAAAGCACTGACGCATTNATTTAACTAGATAGTCTAAAATATTACCAGATACAGACCAGGTGGACTTCTTAGTCTGCAATACCAAAAGCGAGACGTTTATTTTTATTTGCATACATTCTACTTTGTTTATTTGCTTTTTACTTTCCACAGCGCCTTAAAGAGTCTCCCTTGCTGGCATAGATCGTTTATCAAAATATATTTGAAGACTTGAAGAGTAATAGTCAATTCTGATTCAATCCAAATGGTTTCAGTGGCTGGATGTGTTTATTTGGTTTGCAATATTAAAAACAAAAAGTTATCTACAGATGCATACCTTCTCACTGACAAAAAAAATTCCAGCTCAACATAAGTAACTTTGGATCATATTCACTGGGTCTCAACTCCTAAAATCAAATGCAATTTTCTTTTTAACCAGAAAAGCAGTCAATTCAGTACAGATATTATTATCCTAGTGCATCTTCCTGTAAAACATCAACATCCCAGTATCAAATATTTACTTCAATCAATATTGCTTGGTAATAATAATAACATATTAGAAATCATAGGGCTATCAACCTGAAGTCACTATTTGGTCTAAAAGGAGCTACCAAAGATAAAAATGTTGCAAGTGAAAGACCAGAGGGATTTTTTTTTTCAGGTTTATTTACTATACTTAATAACGTTCACTGAGAGTCTTCCTGTGAAAGAAGTTTGTGTCAAAAACTAATTTTGTGATTCATGGAAAGTGGTGTTTGTTATTTGACATGCATATACTTTCAGTGATTTCACATCAGAAAAAAAATAATCATATGATACAACTTTTGGATCATAAAAGAGAAAACCACATTTAGCATAGTTGGGGGCTGGAATATTGACCACCAATGCAAAAAAACTCCCCAAAATAAACAGGTTCAACATCTGTGTGACTTTTTTTTTTTTCTTCTAACAACTAACATAGGGTGGATCAAATAATAGGAAGGAATAAGGCGCACTCTTTCTGGAACAATCAGCTGCGTAGTCTCTGGCTATCAGGGATCCCCAATTGGGTGTAAGGATTTAAAACTGTATTTTTCACTTCCAAACGACTGTCCTCAACCATTAGTCTACACTTGGTCTGGCAGCACAACTTTTCCACAAAATCTCCCTTCACAATGAAACCTTTAAAGAACCAGCAGTGGTGCAATTTAGATCAGAAGATTGCCAAATCTCACATCACCACAGGATGCGGAAACCTGTCCAGGCAAACATTTCAATGAAGTAGTATCTAATTATTTCCTCTCTTGGTGAGTCTTTCTTACAGCAGAAGCTACAAGGAACTTAAAACAAAACCCACCATTTCTAAAACTATGGCAAGTTTATGACCTGGTATCTGACTTGCTTTCAGTTCTTTTTTTGAGGCTTAGCAAATTGCAGTTTGATAATAGCTGCCCTCCCATCCTTACATTTTAGGAAGCTCACACGTTAGAACTTGCCAAATGGAGCTCTTGTCCATGCTTGAAAGTTGTATCAATTTGTTTATCTTCCTGAAAACAAAACAGTATAAAAGATACTGTATCAAAATAAGAATAACCACGCTGACAGAAGTCACTTATATACTGAGATAACTCCTACAGTAGAGTCCTGTCCCGAAGCTAGCAGTATAACTACGTATTTCAGGAAAAACAAATCAAAATAAAACCAGGTAAACCAGCTAAGCTGAAGGACAGTATTGTTAGTGTTACTGTTTACCTTAGCAGGCACAAGATGCAAAAGTAAAAATTAAGACTGACATCCAACAGCGAACCAGCAAGAATAAATAATACATCCTACAGCATGGCTACATTTAGGCAATTTATTCATTTGTTTGTTACCATCATAATAACGCTGTGGATACTAATGATAACCACTACATGATGGCCTGCTTCCTTCCTTCCTTAATATTTCCTGCCCTATTTTTCTTCTCTTCCGAAATACCCAAAGAGATCAGTATGAACAAGATAAGTCTTATTAAAGGGTTAGAAGAACATAAATAGAAACTGGAAGTAATGTTACTGGCAACTAATATGAAGAGGTGTGAGGAAGTGTCAGCTCCATATACTGTATCGCCGCTCAGATCAATTGTAAAATGTATATAGGGAAGCAGAGATACAAACAACAAGTTTTCGTTGTAAAAGCTGCATTTAAATAGGTGTGCTCTGAAGGAAGAGAAACAGCAAGCTGTAAATGAAGACTGCCTGAAATTAATGGAAAACTTGCTGAGGCCTGACACATCAGGAACATTGTTCAAGAACACTTCATGCACGTGGAAACACAGCCTCAAAGCTCCTCCAAGGTCAGCAGGATTTGGGCTGAACAGTTAAGGAAAGGCAACCTCTGAAGCTTGCTGTAGCTACACGTTCTCAGGTTTCCTAATCAGCCAGGATACGACTCTTCAACTTGGTATTTCAGATGATGGGAGTCTGCTTGTTTTTTTTCTTCATTCGGCAGACTGGGAACTGCTATTCACTAGTTCTAGACAATAAGTAATTTTGAGGTGTACATGACATTTTAATTAGGCCAACACTGTTTTATGCTTTGTATTGACTTTGCCCTTTTTTGGGTATTAATTGATTTATTTGTTCCAGTTGAGGATATGAACTTATCATTGATTTCTACTAAGCCAAACAGTTGAAGGATGATACACATACTGCAACTTGATGTTTTTCCAGAAAATGCCACTAGGGAAGAAAGTTTCCATTTTACCTAATTTTTCCAGGTGAAATGGCTAAACAACTGCAGCCTCAATTCTGCAAGAAACGTCAGCACTGGATTAGTCCCCACCGAGGAATGTGATTACTGCCAGCCGAGGAAGGTGCTTATGCGCATCATGTTGAATGGTAGATTGTAAACACAATTCATCACCCGTGGCAGCTACTCAGTATGTTAAAACATATTTTTTTATTCCAAATCATTATGCATAAGATAGTGTGAATAAAGATATTTCAACTCAGATCCTCTTCTTTAGCATTTAGTAGACTCAGCAGAGATACCAGACATCCTTTCCGTTAATCCCTTTCGAACAGAATACTGTGATCAGGAGAGCCCTACAGCAGAGGTGCAGGCTGTGCTTGAGGATTTCCTGTCCATCAAGGACAACATTACATGAGGGCTTATATGCTGCGACCAAGACTTCCCATGTTCAGGCTATCACACAAACAGAGGAAGGGTGCTAGCGCCTGCTTTTCCTCACTGTATGTCACCATGCCCCAACTTTTTTCACAGCTGAACCTTTGTGAAAATTAATGAATAGTTTCCAGAGACACTTTTTTTTTTCAAATACACTATATTTTGAAGAAAAAATGTGCCAAAGTCTCATTATTACACAACAGCTGCATACTGAATGCTTGCTAGCATATTTATAATACTTGAACTTGGCAGGTTTGTCTACCAGTCCTCCTCAGAGGCTATAAACTTGTTTCCAGCCACTGGGTGAGATTTCAGCAATGGTTTTTAACTAACTGTTTGGAAATTTCAACCATCCGATACTGGGAATACCAGTTCTAGAAGGAAAACATTAATCTGCTCAGCTGATCAATATAAAAGATGCTGTAGCTGAAAAACAAGGCAACTACATGTTTACTTTATAACACCTGTAAGTCTTTGCTGCAAAGCCAGAGAACTTGCTGAGATCCACTGTAAATCTGCCCTTGTAGCAAGCCTCATGCAGAGAGAGCAGGGAGATGTCTGGTTTCCTTAACACTGCACTTGACGAAAGGAGGACCTGTGACTGAATTTTACATGACAAAAGGAAAACTCCAATTTCAAAGTGAGCCTTGCTGAGTTTGCTTTAGTCTTGGCGGGTCACGCATCTTAGAGGAGAACCTCCAAACTCAAGACTGAGCAATTCTGAATACCAGTCTTACCAATTGCTTTTATAAGAACAGAAGACAGTGAAAGTTTGCAAGTCACCAGCTTTCATATGAAGAATGGTTAAGAGGCTAGCAACGACAATTTTTCCAATATTTTCTTTTCATCAATGCACTGGGGAGAGGAATCATTGAACAGAGCACCACAGAATGAACTACTAATATGCTGCTAAAGGCAGTAACTGTTACTCACCTTTATAAGTCATGAAATAGCAGCACTGAGTAGCACTAAGTAACTTAGAAGAGAGATGAAAGTCAAAAACTTTTAAAACAGCCTCCAGACGTTTACATCAGAAATTCAATGTACTCTGGATCTGAAGCTTTCGTAATGCTTCTGAATTATGTGTTTTGCAAGAATATCTGGTTTTGAGATGGGATTTAATTCTTGGTGTGATGAAAGCAGAAAGACCTTCAAGATCCTCAGTTTTGCCAATCTGCAGCATTCTCACAGCCTTTGCAGCACAGGTTGAATGCAAGTTAATATTGACTTTTAACAAAACAGCCACTGGGCTAATTTACAAGGAGTCTTTCAGACGTAGGCTACATGACAAACAGTGAAAGAATACTTTTTATTTCTCCAACAACAGTACAGATTCTATGAGTTGCAAAATAACTGTAGCACTAACAGAGACCATCAGAGAGAGGAATTGCCATGTTAATACTACACAACAGTGTTAATAATCTATGCTTTATTCAGGAAGTCCAAAGAACTGTAGACATTTGCTCTTGTAATACGTAACACATGATCTCTTTGTATGCCAGAGACTCTGAGGCAAAGTTGATCTAACAGGAGTTTCACCTGCTAATAGTTCCCCATTGCATTGCCACTCTCACAACTGCTGTTTTCTCAAATACATTAATTTCTTCTGCAGCATGTTTCCAATTCCTCTGCACACCTCTACCTACAGTCCCACTGCACAATACTCAGCCTTAACCCATGAGTTTGATTGTTCTGACCTCTGACAGCCTGGGGAAAGAACACAAAAGGCAGCACAAATACAGTTTTCCACCTATTCTGAGTCTTAACGTGAGATCCCATTTTAAGACTACATCTACCATAAAATTAAGTTTCCATCCTTTGATCCAGTTAAAAGAAGCAATGGGGAGAGAGGATGAAAAGAAAGGGATCCTTAGCAATGCTACTCAGCTTAAAGCGGTAAAATAAAATAAACAGCGAAACCACCTGCAATGGCAACAGTTTACTCGGGCAAAGAGCACAGCACCACAAATTTCTTGGAGCTTTTGAGACAGAGCCCATTTTGCAGATTAATGTAAAACGAGAATGGAAACAATGCTTAGAGTTGCCACAAACCTTTTAATTTATTGCTTCGAATCTTATGCATTTAATAGAAAGTAGTCTTCTTCAAGGCAAGGTCTGTGGCTATTTGCATTTAGGACTTGCTCCCCTCCCCTTTTCATACACAGACAAATAATAAGACTAAAGTATAATGTTCCATTATCCTTTTTTTTTTTCACTATGAAGAATTCAGCTAAATGTAGCAGCAGTGACAAAGCAACTAAGCTTAATAAATGAAAACTATCCCACATCACAGTGTCTAAGGCTAACTGGTAAAATCAACATATCCATTTTTCACCAGATATTTGCTTGCTTAGTAAACACAGTTTTGAGAAATTTAATTTCTGTCTCATTTTTGATGGCTATATATCAGGTTTGGATGAATGTGTTTTAATGTATTTGCGAATCATTAGTGGGGAAGTGTTGATAATGAGGACAAAAAGGAGAGGAAGAAAGTCTGTCTCTATAAGCCATCCTCAGTATTCTCTCTCTCTCCAAAAAAGTAGTTAGGTATGGAAGTCAAACCTACAGCAAACACCAGAATTACTAACAGGCTAACAGAATGCTTGGGACAATCTGCCCAGTAGGGTATTTTACAACCTGAAGGGCTGAAAATACTGTAATTTCAACCTGAACAGCTGACCGTTTGTCCTAAACTTGTTGCTGAAGGAAAGACTGCTCACTCACATGAAGTACTTACTTTTGAAGTGGACTTTGACAAAGCACAACTCCACCAACATAGATAAAAACTTCTGCATCACAATGAGAAGTACTCAGCTGTGCAGTTCAGTTGCCCATACCCTAAGTCACTCTTGTCATATATTCAATCAATATCTGCTTAATAACTTAGAAATGAAAAATATAACACAGCACTTCTAAAATGTTGCATAATCCCCTCTTTCAATTTAGAACTTTTTTGCGATAGGTAGACCCCTGAATCGTGTGAAAATTCTTCATGACCTTTTGTACTGCTTTTTTCTGTTTTATTTTATTCTCCATTGATTAAAAATAAGAAAAAAATTAGTGGGGATTGGGAAGATTACATGTAAAAAAACCCTATGTCCTATTGTTGATTGGGACTGATAGCATAGATTTCTTTAAATGCTTTCAGCCTTATATTTTAATAATTATACTCGTCACAAAATATTTATCTTTAAATAGTGACAGAAAGCTTCCAAATCACCATGTATAATTTCCCCAGGCATGTCACATGCATGAGTTAGGTGCAGTCAAACAGAAGAGTAATCAAATTTGAAGCATTCCTTTAATAATGTTTGCCAGATCAAAATTCAAAAAATAGCACAGAGAGAAATGAGTTACTCTTCCCAAATGCAGTGTATTATCAATACTGCTTCAATAAACCATCTATAGTTTTTCAGACCCAAATTTTAAACATTGTAAAAGTTCCAGACTGAAGGGTCGGATTAGGAATTCCAAAATCTCAGCTGGCAAATGCTGAAAGAACATGTGGTATAACCCAATTAACCAGCATCATGACACCAATGTGTTGTCTAGCTAAAGCAAGTGCAAGTATTCATTTGCAATTCAGTCTCACTGCCTGGTGGAAGGAACAAGAATACCCAGGAGATGCTATATGTACCATGGTTTGGGTGTTTTTTTCTAAGCATTACTTGTTCACATTACATTACATTACTTCAGGGGAAAGATCAGATCCAGAGAAGAGTGTTTGTAACCTGCATCACCAGTCTTGATAAAATACTTCCAAGAGGAGACTTACAGAAGGGGAAAGGAGGGCATCTGTCTTTCTACCATACTTTCTCTCAACCTCTTTCAGTAATCTTTTACTTCCTTTTTGCAACTCGAATGAAAACAGATCCAAATATAAATCTTCCAAAATAAAAAAAAATAAAATAAAAAAAAGAAAGAAGAAATCTATGGAAGTAAAGAAAGCAGCATTGATATGAGTCAATAAAAACTATTTTACAGACTATCAGTGGATGAAATTCAGAAAACTGCATCAGATCATACATCAAGTAACAGTGTCATTAAACTAGAAACATACAGGACTCAGTTTGGAAAAATATAATGTTGGCTACCTCAGGGGCAGGAGAGAGAATCGAGCTGTGAATGTCTAAAACTCAGCATATTAAATGACTATGAGGCAAAGATTTAGTCCAAATGTTCAGCAAATAGGGAAGATAAAAATTAGCATTGCTGTTTCAAATACTAATGTCATCCATCTATCAAAACATTAATAGTTCTAAAGTCTTAATACAACATTTTATTACTTTTAAGTAGTGAGAGAAATGAAAATAGCACAAGAACTCCTGAACCTATAAAACCCCCAGCTAATTAACTGCAGAACTAAGTACAGAGCTACCCACAGTCTACTGATGGACAAGAACAGCTTTAGGCATGAATTGTAACTCACAAATCCTCTTAGATAAATTCCTCTACAAGCTAGGGAGCTCTGTGGCATAATGCAAACACCAAATTCAGAGTTCTGATAAAATGCCACATAAAAGTTAAGACTAGTTTCTGACACGTATCAAGATATGTATGTCAGCTTTAAAACACAGCTTAGCCTAATTTTTTTCCCATGGNTTACATGAGGACATACACAGTACATTTAGTATATTTTCTTCAATCTGTTCCCTGGGAATGCATGTCAAAAGTTGGGATTTTGAGAGATGCCTTTAGGGCATTGCTCTACTGACTGACCATCAACACATCCTGTCAAAATTCTGAACAGGAACACTTTGTCCCCTTCAAAGTTTGCAAATGTCATACAAAGTCAAAGGGGCACTAAGGGACGGGGAAAGAGGCTCTAAATTACTGAAAACAGAGAAATGAAACCCTGCTTAAGGGAGGAAGCATTTTGTTAAGTTAGTATGGTGTGCTCTTAAAGAACAAGGAGGATTCTTGGGGATTGCTTTGTTTTGGAGAAATTTCTTACTAATCCTTCTGTTGCCTGTTGTATGCTTAAGGGACAATTTCTGCTTGAAATGTCCCCTTATCTACTAGCAGTGATGCTTTTCCTTCTATTTCAAATAACCCCTGTTACGTAGAAGTGTGCTAAAATCTTCAAATTAAAATCTGAAAGTCCGTATAAACATGGCAAACACACACCATCTCCCTTCAACAGGAAAAGAGAAGGTTAAGACAAAGGATCTCTTAGAGCAGCAGCAGGAGGTACTCTGGAATCCGTTAGAATCTCCACATTCTTTGTTACTCCAGAAAAAGCAGGCAGAAAACAGACAGGTCGGCTATTGCTTCTCAGTATTATTTACTGAACACTGCATTTTACAGGCAAGCAAAAGACCTTCTCTTGTCCTGAAAACTTTTATACACTCAGATAAATAGTTCAATTAAAAACAGGAAAGTTGTTAAGAGGTGATAATTTATTGATCAAATCCTCTGAAATATATATTTAACTTTATTCCTGTTGATGCAACCAACAATCAAAACCTTGTGCTTTACTGTGTCTCTTCCAGCTCTTCTGTAATAAAACATACATTTTCCTTCTTCAGAGCTCATAATAGAATCTGCTGTTTATATAACTTTTATAAGAAACTAAAATTCTCCTCCCACAGGTGAATCCAAGAGGTATTCACCTCCACAGTCTGGAAATAAAATGTCAACATGCATGAGCGTGGTCTCTGACACTGAGCATCTGTAAAATGTATTTTGCAGTGTTTTCCCGTTTTTGTTCAGAAAACACATACTGGCTGCAAAAGTGGCAGTACATTCGTCTCTGACACAAAGCCAAGATGGTTCTTTAGAAGGGCAGGTAGATTTCAACAGTCAGAAGTGGTCCAGTTCTGCACTGAATACTTAGTTACATATCAGAACACTATGAATTCCAAAGTTCCCTAGTTTTACATAGTGTAACATCATTTACTACTTATGATTTATGCTGAAAAATAGCTTGAGCTGACTCAAGGCTGGATACACAGCAAGTGCTGAAACACCATCCCAAATGCAATTGTATATAGCTGTATAAATATTGTGGACATAAACAGAAATTATCTTTAGTTAAAAAGGAAAAAATAATGTTAGTAATGTAAATACAGACCTGTACTATTGCGTACACTCCCATCACTGCTGACAAAGACCACTACAGAAAACTTCTATATGTATGTGATAACAGAAGTGCCCATGGAGAGTAAGATGAAAAGCAAAATGAATCCTTCAAGCACTCATCCAAGGACCCAAAATATATAAGTACATACACTTGATTGTTGCCATAGAGATTGCATAGAGGCTTTCAAATCTCTTCTAGTACCATGTTTGCTCAGTGATCTGTCACAAGGTATAGATTCTTTCCTTTATTAATACTGTACCTTCTATATCTTGCCTGTAAATCCAAATAAGATGTCACAGGTAAAAATCGCTGCTGAGGGCAACAAGGTATTTCTGAAGTACTGTTCAATTAGAGACCAAACATTAAGAACAACTAAACAACAGAACATTATTTTTTTTTAAACCTGGAAGGTGCTTTTTTTTTTTTTAATTAGCTTTAAAATACAATAGCTCATCCTAGAACACAGCAATCCTGATATTAGTGGTAGGCAATATAATATTTACTAGAAAGTTAGATCACCGGGTGTCCAGAAAAACTCTCTGACAATAGTAATCCCAGTCAGATCGATTTCTTGCACTGCACCATTGGCAAAGTTGGGACCAAGCATCGTCCTGTAATTCATACAGCTAAACATTCATCTACTGAGTCTAGCAAACCCTCTCTAACTGCTCATTAGTTTCCACTTAAACTTTTAGTGATCTTTTGATCTCCACATGATTCCACCTTCCTGAAGAGCCTGGAAAGTACCAAACAGGGAGCTTTGCCTGATTCTGCAGAAGGCACAGAACAGCTTCCAGAAGCACTGGCTGTTTTCCCTTCCTATTCCCTGCATTGGACAGCAAGAACACAAAACTTCAGCCTCTCTCAAGTGATGCAGAGTATATCCATCCTGGGATATTTTTTACTATCCTAAAAGGACTGAACTTAGAGGAAGCAGCATCTGCCCCAGAGCAGATAGGAAAGGTTGGGTATTTTGTCCCTGCATCAGTATGTTTTCTGGTATAAAATATGGAGTGGAAAAAATTCAGTGGAGGAAAAAATTCATGCTGAAACATGCACAATATCATACCAAGGGGGAAGGAACAAAGAAGTTATCTTCTGCATCATGGAGTTTTTGAGTAGGCGAATAGAGATGACAACACCTGGTCTAACAAAGACATTTGTATGTCCAAAGAAGTGAAACAACACTTAGTTTTATTAAGATGAAACACCAGATTACATCCTGGATAAGAAAGATAACAAAAAAGAAAAGATTTGGGAAGAAGTAATTTTGTTCAAAAACATTTCTTTAAAACAGCTATGAGAAATTCAAAAAGAGACTGGCCTCAAAGGCAGTGTGTGCCACCAGGAAGAGACTGCTTTCTAACAGATGCGGCTGTTTTACTGGCAAACAGTAAAATCAGGTTTATGTCCAAACTATGAGGGACTGTAACAACTCTTAATTAGTAGTTATTGTTTCACCTTTTCTTGCACATAAAGGATTGCCTTCCATAGTAGCTATTTGTTATCCTGAGATGCTTTTTTTGCCAGATCAATTCTCAGACAGCTAATTATTTCATCTATTTGTCATCTATCCAGCCTCTCACTTGAGCTGCTGTTTTGTTATCAAGTTTTATTATAAACCTTGCCATAAACGAGACTTTGAACCAAGCACTAATGATGAAATAGTGGCAATAAGATTCCCAACTTTCATTTAAAATTACCATCTTGTTGACTCCAAAGACCAAAATGTGTTATCCACATGAATCCAATAGCTTCAACGAACAAAAAAGTAGTAATGCGACTTCACTGGGGCCTGAAACTCATGGGACTACACAAAATAATTATATCAATTCACTGAACACTTACACTGAAATAATACTGAATGCTGAAACATAGAAAAATACTGAAAATACAGAACTGTTAGCTGCATCGCTTCACATGGAACCAAGACCCCTGCACCACAGATCCCTGCTGTTTGCACATGCACCTCGTCACCACAGCCTACTGTTGGCTGCAGTACCAAGACAGTGTCCAGGTGATCCATTCTCTGACCAGATCATACCGTTACTCAGGGGCATCAATGAACAATGGCCTGTGGTGCAAAGGAAGACAACTCAGTAAGTGGTCAGAGGTGAGCGGAGCTGGGGCGGGAGATTAGCTGACTAACTAACTGACTGACTTCTAACTCCCTCTCTTTCACTTGATCCAACTCTTGTACCACTTATTACCAGCGTTACCTTTGCCAGGACACTTGCTCTTGCCAGCATAACCAGACAGATCATCACCAAATCGCTGTCCGTTACAGCATTCAAAGCTTGATCCGGTTCCTATACTCTCTACTGTCCAAGACCATGAGAGACCCTAGATGCCAGACCAGCTTCTCAGTGGATTAGTCATCTTTGTCCTACACCTCACTGTAGGATTCCTTCTGTAGCACTGGACTCAGTAAAACAGGTCCCTGCTGACACTACTATTATATAACTGTACAGTGTTACTATTAAGAATAAATCACTGTGCACAAGGAGGAGACAGGACAGAGTACAAACATTTGAAGCGTGAGGTCTTCTGTAAACCCCAGTTCTAACACAAATGCCTAATCCCACTACCAAAGGATTAATTAGCTCGGTTTACAGCAAATGGTTCAATTAGAACACCGTCTGCCTGAAGTTTTTTTTGATGACTAAAAGAGCCTAGAATTAGATTAAAACATATGCTACTACAACAATGTTAAAATAATAAAGCAGCCAGACTTCCACAGTAATCTACAGAAAAATTTACATCATCTTTTTGCTATTAGAGTCAGAGCATTTGAAGACTGATTCTCCTTTATGAAAACCATGGAGCTTCTGTTGCTTTGTTAAAGGGGTAGCATCAAGACCTAAACACAGCAGCTGACTGTACTGTTAGTTTACTCAGGAGGATCTCTGTAAAGAGCTGCCTGCAAGCAAATGACTAGTAGTAATACTAAAATATCTCTTCTCAAAGAAAAAAAAAAAGAAAAAGAATAGTGGTTTTTTTTTTTTTTTTTTCCAAAAAGTATTTTATTATAGTTGTCAGAGTGCATGCCTTGCAAATCTTCATTCCTCTGCACTCCAGACTACAAAACGTACGTACCAGTCTGAGTTAAAAGAGTGAAACTCACTCCAGGAGTTTCTTAAGGTGGGAATTACTATTACTAATTATAGAATCCACTAATTAAAGATGGAACATGTGTACAAGGGCCATGTAATCTAACACTGTAGTACATGCCCTACTGCTCTTCTCCCTACGCTGTAAGCGTACCTTTTTAACATTTATGCTACTCCTATACGTACATACAATGAATGGAAGAAGAATACGATTACTCATCATGACATGTATTTTTCATATCTGTAACATGGAATTTATAAGCATGAAGGAAAATGCAGTTTGCAAACCGATTATGTCAAATTACAATATTTATATAATTTTACAAACAGGACGTTACATCTTATTAAAAAATGAATATGCATACATGTTCTTTAAATTGATATATACAGCCAGTGCTCAGGCAATTATTTAGCAATACAAGATTTCTGTATTCCATGAATTGCTGTGAAATGTTCTACATGAAAGAGTAACATGTCTAATTTTACTCTGAAGATGAATGATTTGTCATGCAGAAACGTCCATTAGATTTAACCATTACTAAAAAACAGGGTAATAAATCATCATTTCGCATCAAATGAAGAAGCAGCACCTTTCTTAGTTTGGTTGTTCAGTCATAATAATGATAAATGGACATTCCAGGACAGGTGAATTTTAACAAGCATCCAATACACTTAGATTAATTAGATTTTGTTTTCTAGTTTTTGTTCTCTCTTGCTCTATGAATGAGAGACTAGTGTTGAAAGGAACATTGAATATACAAGTATTCATTGTTGCATTAAAAAGCTGTTTGTTCTCACAAGTGTGCTGAAGTCAATACGACTTTACAAAAGTGCCAGTAGAACATGATTGAGCAGTTCAGAATAGTTGTTGCACCTTCCTCTAAGTTTGTACATCTCTGCCAGTGAATCTCCACACAAAGAAATACGGGGACACAGAGCACACAGAGAACACAAATGCATCTAATATGTCTGAGCAGCCTAATTTGTACATAATGATTAGCCCTTGGTCTAAGGCTACCAAATACCAAACACTTAGTTCCCCTAGTTCTGATCATTCTAATTTTCCTTATAGAAAAAGAGGACATGCTGAGAGAAACCTGCATTTCAGCTTACCTGCAGGGTCTGTCTCCACATGTTCTGTGAAATGAAACATAAGTAAACCACAAAAAATACCCAGAGCCATCACGGAGAATGTCATCAGCACTGTACAACTGCAGCTGCAAAGAAAGTGTAAGTACTTTCAAAATACAGTTGCCCTACCTTCCAACAAGGGCTTTCTGATACTCACATCAGCTGCTGCTAACTAGTAGCAGATATGTGATCCTTGCCAGAAAGCATTAATCCAGATTCATATATATTCTGCTTATATGTGTGTATTGGTCCTGTCATAGAAACAAAAAACACAATTATTTTCCTTTTCAAAAACCATCTCTATCTAAACATCACCATAAAGTTTTTGCAAATCTACTTTATTTCACAAATTGTTTCCAAATGGGGTGGGGGAGAGTCCAATTTCTCCCATATCCTCCACAGTATCTTCCAGAGTACCACTGCATAAAAACTGACACCAGAACCCACTGTCTCAAAAACCCCTTGTTTGCATGCTCTGGAAGAAAAACCGGAGAGAACAGGAACAGCAGGCAAAAGAAAGCTATGGGTGAAGTATCTAAACATTAAATTAGATTTCTTACAATGAAGGGATGTACAGGACAACAGCTCAACAGATCACCAACCAATCAGTGAGTGAGCAAGCATGTCCTTGCATATTTGGTCACCCAGAGTTTTTTCCCAGGAGCTGAGGAACGGCAGTCAGCAGGTATGACAATAAATATGATGACATGAAAGCCCAAATGAGCTACTGTTGGGGAATTTTATTTTAAATGTGATAACAAGCAACCATTATGATCTCCCAAATGAGATGTTCAAAAGAGTTCATTGTGAAGGAAAAAAAGCAAACCCAAAACAAACAAACAAAAAAGCTGCAATGAGCTACCTTTAAAAAGTTACATCTGCCCAGCCTGGATAAAATGTGGAAGGGCCCAGCATCGATATGGGAATTATTTGTTTTGTTTGAGCTTTACTGAAGAAAATGGAATCTAACACTTCTTTCTATCTACCAGGCAATCTGTCAGTACAGGAAGAGCAGAGTCAAACTACTGGCTTTGCTGACAAAATGTTCTGTGTATTAGTAGCAAGGAAGAAAAAACTAATATCATGCCAACAAATGTTCTGACTTGAAATCACCAGTCACAGAAAAGACTATCTTGGAATACTAATTATCCAGCAGAAGAACAGAGATTGTCCTATTAAATACAGTGCTATATACTGAACAAACGTGAACGGAGCTAATTTAGGAGTATGCCAAAGGAGCAGACAAGCAAAATCCCTCAGGCACTATTGAAGATTAACGTGGTCAGCAGAGTCAGAAAAATGTCCTGAACAGAAATGAAATGGAAGAGAAGGAGAAATAGATAAGTTATTAAAGAACACTGGTGAGGAACGCGTTGTCCTGGACCATAAGGAAAAATCCCATTAAGCTTCACTCATAATGAGAATGTGTTTAATCACTTACAGATATATAATCACCACCTATTCCAGAACATTGGCTAGAGAAAAACATGCTGGAAGCAGGCCAGATGCTGAAGTTCCTGGAAAGCACTAAATAGCTTTTATTGCACACACAATATAAATATTAAATAAAGAAAGAAGAGAGCAAGTCAGACACCATTTACAGAACTCCTTTTGAAATTAATTTCATACATGGATTTCAAGGGTTTTATGAAAACTACTTAATTTCAATGTGAATTCAAAAATAATTAATATACACAGTGTATATACAAAAAGATTGATTGCTGTAGGAACTTCACCTTTCAACACTAGCTCCAGGAAGCTCCACAATCTACAATCACACTGCTGCAGTACCCCAATATTCCCTTTTTTCATATATATCCATGATCCACACTGGATGCCTGAAAATCCAGAATAACAACTCTGTCAAAGAAGAACAGTTCTTGATTGCAGTAGCTTAAGTCCTTCAGACAGGGACCTGAAACCCCTCTCTTATAAACACAAGCCAAGGAAATAAAGAATATCAAGGGTATATTCCTACTAAAACTGCCCTCTTCACAAACTTGTGTTTTCTTTTCAATTATATTTATTCTGTGATGTATTGAATATATATAGTATGATATATTAGCCAGAAGAAACACTTAATGAAGTCTGTCTTCCCCATACTCACTTATTCAGATTATTATGTTTATTAAAAATATTCTGACTAGGAATTAATATTGAAAAGCCTACCAGCTCTTCCAAAGGTCTTAATGGTCATGACCTTCAGCATAGTCAAGCTTATCAGCAACCTGAATTGCAGGACCCTAATGGGGGACTGATAAAACAGGCTTTTATTTTGCAGAGGGATTTAAGGGAGGGAACTTCCCGTTCTTACACTGGATTACCATGGTGTCACCAAAAAAAAAAGTTTAAGACTACAAACCCAAAATACAGAAACTCAATAGTTCACACTTTTTACACAGAAAAGATGCAAAGTAAGGTTATCAAAGTGCTACTGCCACAGGAAGAGCAAAATGAACCAAAGCTTAAAAAACATAAAATAAAAAAAAGCAACACTCCTAAAACCCAGACTCTCCAGTCAGCTTCTGTCAGTTCTTTCAGTATTAACTGATGATACACTGAGATGAGCAAGAACACTTGGAAAACACCTACTATACAATAAACTTGTTTAGACACTTTCTCAGCTCTTGGCTTGCAGCTCAGGGTAACAACATAATTCACATTAAAACAGTTGTCTTGTGGAATTGGGGTAAACAAATCTGCTACCACTGATGGAATAATTAATGAGGGCAGACTTGGCTGGGTACGTAGTTAAACTTAAGTTATTGGAGAAAAAACAACTTCCCCCTTAATAAAAAGTTATTTGTTACTAACAGACAATATTAGTACTACTTTAGGATAAACTACTATACAAGAACCATGTTATCAGGGCATATAACATACACAAACACTAGGATTTGTACATGTTATAACTACCGACTTGTGTTAGAGACTAACCAATGATTTCTTCATCCACTTCCCTTTAACACACACACTTCATCTAAAAACATTCTAGATGAAAATACCTAAGGTATGTAGCATATTTTTAGACATTTTTATTAACTTTTTTCCCCTCAAATTAACCTTCTGACCAAGCAGAAAAAGTGTTTGTAATTAATTCTCTTATATATATTTATAAACATACACAAATATGCATATATACATACATGAAACACCTATAAAATGTCTTTGACAACAAATGATAGTGCCAAGCAGGAGCTTGACCTTGGAGCACAAGCAAATTCCTCCAGAAAGTCAAGATCCTTTTATTTTTTCAATAAAGATCTGAATGCCAGTCTAACAGCATTGCATCAAAGAAACTCTTCTCATTTAGTTCTTTTATCTGTCAGAAAGGTAGGTGATGACCCTGGGCCTGAAGCAGGTCTGACCCTGCTGCAAACATGCAACAGAGCAGGGCCCATGAAGCAGCCATCCCCCCCATCAAGACAGAGCCCCAGCTCCCATGGTGTGACTGTGGCCAGTTAATGGCCTTGGTAGTGAAGGTGAACACACACAGGTGAAGAGCTTTCTAGCACACAGACTCTCACCAAAATAAATGTTCCTGGTCCTTCCCTAGGAACTGAAAGAACTTTGTTCCAAGCACAGGTCTAGGTCTACAAAGCTCACGTTTATAGATCCATTCTAAAAATAAAGGGGGTTAAAAATTTTCACCATTAACAAGGCTCAGATACACCATTTTCAGGATTTCTTAATTTATTAAACTGGTCCATTTTTAGCATCTATGTAAAAAACTGATTTTTAAATCTCAGAACTATTTGAATAAAGCAACACTTCTGACACTCCAAATAATATCTGCAACAGAGTAATATATCCATTGTCATTCAGAAAAGGAAAAAAAAAAATCCACCAGATATGACATTCCTGATGCTAACGTTAAACCAGTAAAAACGTTGTAACTTGACAAACCAAATGAAAACCAAAGCATCTGCCTCTAAGGCTGCTAACAAAAAAGCAAAAGTCCTCTGCAATTGACCTTAATGAAGTTACAGTGCTGGTATATTAAACCAGACAAATCTATCTGAATAGAGTTTCATGGTTCAGAGTTACATGTGCAAAAGTCATGAAAATGAGAGTTATTCCCACAATTGTTCAACATGGTTCAGTGACTTCCTCACACTGAGGGTATCTTTTCCTCTCCTTCAGCTAGTGCTATATCTACTGTACACACACATGTATATATGAGCAATGATAAGCAATTATGTAGACTTTGGAGTGAAGACTATTAAATGAGAATTGTGACTTCAGTTCAGCAAAGAATATTGCTTTGCTAATTAACAGTACAAAAGGATTAGATATTTCTTCTGAAGGGAATCCTGAGGAATTAAGCATGTGCTGTTGTCATTGTAGTATTTAACACTGCTGTTGGTCTTAACCAAGGACATGCAAGTTTATTTTAGCTATGTTAATTATTATGAAGCTAAAAAAAAAAAAAAAATCAGTCTGAGATCCTGCCCTTATGCAAGATAGCCTATATTATAAAAAGGACACTTAAGCTAGCCTAGGTATTTTATGGCACCTTTCTAAGCCCAATTATCTACAGCAAACTAGTTTGAGAAAATATCAGGATCAAGGGCATTGGACTGTCCCTTAATGATGAGAAATTTCACAAATTATGAAATGTTAGGGTACATATTTACTGCAGAGTTCTCCTGTATGATAAGGGCTAGAGCTTTTCTCCTCTAACTCCCTTCCATCCATAAATAAAACCCTTTCACCCAAACGTAATAACACTTTAAGCTCTAATAGCAGCTTGACTGGGATTTTCACTAAAACTATTGGATATCCGCAAGTCAACAAGTTGAGTGAAAAGTGGACCAAGAACAAACATTTCTACCCTGATCCCTCCCAAACACTGTCAGTTCAGCACCTCAAGCACGGACCTGGGCTGACTGCTCAGACCTTGTCTACATTAACCTACACGGCACTCTCTCATGTTTGCTCTATCATAAAAACAGAAAAATGTTCTGAAAATTTTCAAAAAACATTTACCCCACAACCCACAGAAGCTGCATTCCAAGAGTCAGGGCTCTCTGAACATCACACCCTCAGCCACCACAGATAAAACTCTTATAAATAGTATTCTCCATAAATGAATACAGATGTATTTTCCGATAAAGATGCCCAATACAAACTTCTTTCTTTTATGAAGACGCATTCCAAAACAGAGTAAAAAGTCACACACTGGGTATAATCACAGAATCACAGAATGATAGGAGCTGGAAGGCATCTCTGGAGATCATCTAGTCCGCCCCCCCTTGCCAGAACAGGTATATCCACAGCAGATTGCACAGGATGGTGTCTGGGTGGGTTCTGAATATCTACAGAGTCAGAGACTCCACAACCTCTCTGGGCAGCCTCTGCCAGTGCTCTGCCACCCTCAAAGTAAAGAAGTTCCTCCTCATGTTAAGATGGAACTTCCTGTGTTCAAGTTTGTGCCTGTTACCTCTTGTCCTATCACTGGGCACCACTGAAAAAAGACTGTTCCCATCTACCTGGTACCCTCCCTTTAAGTATTTATAAGCATTGATGAGATCCCCCCTCAGTCTTCTTTCCTCTAGACTAAAAAGACCCAAGTCCCTCAGTCTTTCCTCATAAGAAAGATGTTCCACTCCCCTAATCATCTTCATAGCCCTTTGCTGGACCCTCTCCAGCAGTTCCCTGTCCTTCTTGAACCGGGGAGCCCAGAACTGGACGCAGTACTCCAGATGCGGCCTCACCAGGGCAGAGTAGAGGGGGAGGGTAATCTCCCTCGACCTGCTGGCCACACTCTTCCTGATGCACCCCGGGATGCCATTGGTCTTCTTGGCCACCAGGCACATTGCTGCCTCATGGTCATCCTGTTGTCCACCAGGACTCCCAGGTCCCTTTCCACAGAGCTGCTCTCCAGGAGGTCAGTCCCCAACCTGTACTGATGCATGGGGTTATTCCTACCCTACACTTGCCCTTGTTGAATTTCATTAGGTTTCTCTCTGCCTAACTCTCCAGCCTGTCCAGGTCACACTGAATGGCAGCACAGCCTTCTGGCGTGTCAGCCACCCCTCCCAGTTTTGTGTCATCAGCAAACTTGCTGATGGTACACTCTATCCCTTCATCTAGGTCATGGATGAATATATTGAACAGGACTGGACCCAGTACTGACCCCTGGGGAACACCACTTGTTACAGACCTCCAACTAGTCTCTGCACCACTAATCACAACTCTCTGAGGTCTACCTGACAGCCAGTTCTCAGTCCACCCCACTGTCCATTCATCTAACCCACACTTCCTAAGCTTGCCTATGAGGATGATGTGGGAAGATAGACACTATGATCACAAGATACTATTTCCGCTGAAGACATTAATAAATACATTTTGCTTCTAGACAGTCTTTTCTAAAAAAAAAAAAAAAACCAAAAAAACCCACACACACAAAAAAACCCCACAAACCACACAAAAAACCCACATCACTCCTCCTCCCCAAAAAACCCCAATATCCCCTTAATATTTCACATTTGGCGTTCTACACTCATACTGAGACAGATTTAAAAGAATTTGAAAGTCAAAATCCTACAGCTTCCAACATCCCAAAAGAAAACAAGCTTTTGAGATACCTTAGTATACGTAAAGGCAGCAGCAAAACAGAAAGAATCACATGCACTTGCCAGATAATGTAGCATTAAAGTTGTGTACTTATTCATATGCAAGAACTGTGGAGATAGGAAACAGCTATTTGCTAATCCAAATTAGGCCAGTGTGAACCTGACAGCACAGATATTTGTGATTTACATCAATGCAAACACTATCAATTAGTGATAAAGTGATTTATTATTGGGATGCTCAGATCATTCCCCAAATACCAACTAATAAAAGTATATGTATTCATGAGGCTTCCATTAGTAATGTTTCGCTGTACTTTGTATGAATTAGATTAAAAGCCTCTCCTTCAAACCTTTTCTGAGTAAATGCTCTTTTTCCCTCCATCACAAGAAGTAACAGATAGAAAAAAAAATCAGACAAAGTTTCCAGAGCCCAAGTTTGCAAGCGCAAAAAAAAAAAATCAAAAAAAACCCAAAAAAACCCACACCTCAATCTGTGGTTTCCTCTGCAGCTTCTCTTGTATGCTCGATTTACAGTGGCTATAAACTAGATAAATTTAAGGGAAAAAAAAAAACCAACAACAAAACAAACCACCCAAACCCTACATGTTCATTTCAAAGATCTATATAGCAGTGTCTTTTTTCACGCCACTATTAGACCTGGCAGCATTAATAATACTTTACGCTCATGGTTGCTTTGGTGTCCTGTCCGCCCAGCAGACACAAACACACTCCCCACCCCTGGGAGCAGTGAGCTCATTTTGGCAATTCAGCGATATGTGAATAGGTTTCTAGAATCCTGAGCCTGCCGACTACAAACTAGAAAAATTGATTACTTTGATCACAACAGCTGCATTTGCATGAACGAATTTTTGATTGTAGCGACAACTGTTAAATCAGAATCCACAAAGCAGAGCAAAGTAATGGATTAGTCACCACAGCTTCAATTAATGGTTTTGGTTCCCAGTGGCAAATCAGTGTCTATCAACTCTGACTTTCTTGTCAAAAGCAAGCAGGCAACAACACCATCGATAGCACTTAATTTACAGATCTTGTAAAATCTTGGAAGCAAGAATTGACAGAAACACCTGATTTTACCTCAGGACAACATATAAATTATACTTCTCTTCTGCTCCATCTTGAAAGGCTTTGGCTAGAAGGGTAGAATAATTCAGTATTGTCAAGTGCAAAAATAAGCTCTGAGTAATCACTGTCTTAAATCATGTTTACGAGCTCTAAAATAAATACATTAGCTTCCTCTTTGATTTGGACTAAGGTCTACTAAACAATTTTAGTCCAGTAAAATTAGGATACAGACAGCCTAAAAGAAAAGATTTGAATGAAAGAAACTGAGGGCTGGAGAAAGCATTGCATACAGAACCTGCAGCGATGATCACTTGTTTTAAAGAGCTTCTCAAGTAAAAAGCACCAGAAAACAAGAAGAAATAAGGCACAAACTCACACACCACATTTTATTTCCACATTAAGAACAGAAGAGAAGAAATATAACAGAGGATAGAGGAAGCTTTAGGGAAAAATTATTAAATGCTAGATATGGTGTCATATAATGTAATTGAGCTTCTTGTTCATTGGTAATAGTACTTAGAGTGAGTCATCTTACTACAGCGTACTTCTGCATAACAACTCATTTGTGTACAGTAACAGAATGGTCCATGAACCAAAAAGTTATGAAGGACCGTGTTCTCTTTGGCAGTTGCTTAAGTTAACAGTAAAAACATCCAAAGACCTCACATAATTTTTGTGGAAAGCAAGAGGAATGGAGCTCAACACTAAAGAGCAGTCAGTAAATGCACTGAAGGGCACATCTCAGAATTCTGGAGCTTCCCCAACTGGGTAAGTGCAGCAAACTATGCACAGTTTCTAACGGTGGAGCTCTCAGTTGAAACATGCTCAAATATACTTGACACAAACTTCTTATTACACCAACACCACAGAAAACCACCTCACCTCTCACAAGCATTTAACATAGGCATCTTTCTGACTCATGCAAGTGGCCAGCGCAACCTTCTCCTTAAGCCAAACTAATGCACAGTGGCTTCCTGGGCTTTTCCTCTTAACTACAAAAGAAACAGGACATGGAACTGCTCTACAGTCAGGATAAGGCAGAAAAAGGAAGAACTATGGGAGCAAGGTCCCATTTTAAATTATTTTTTTAACCAAACAATGTACAATTCCTAACAGGTTGCAACAGACAATAAAAGCATTCTTTATCCAAAACCAGAAGTAACACCGCTAAGAAAGAACTGCTGAGCTACATGGGAGGAAATATCAGGCCCCCTTCTGATTCTAAGGTAAGACAACAACAAATTTAATTTGCTTTGAAAAGGACTAACTTAAATTCATGAACTTTGATTTTAAGGAGTTCATATCTATAGTGTCTAAGAAGTCCTCGAAATGAGTGAGTTTACAGTGATAAACTTGGAGCACTAGTTGTGCAACAATAAAAATTAAAGTGCAGTGACTATAAAGGATTTTTTTTTACCTCTGCTAGAAAACTTCTATCCCTGATGGTAAAGCCATTTATACCCATTTTCATAAGCGAAGTGTCAGCAGAGTTGTTCTGGTAAAAAATTATGCCATTTTTGCCACATCAGTACATTTCTGTTTGTATGAAATCCCTACTGAACTCAATGGGATTCGTGCCTAAAAAAACATATGGGAAAAATCAAACTTTTCCGAGTGTCCTCGTGGTCAAATTTGTCTTTTCTTAGGAATATTTTTTTTCTATTTTCTCCTGGTTAGCAGTGGTAGTGTACCAGCTTTGCTCTTCCATCTTTCCACTTCAACCTTTACAATCACTTGGATCCTTCACACATGCAATGTTTCTCCCTATTTTTATAACAGTAAGGAGATATGCCTTAGGCAGTCGTCATTTCCAGGTTGAAAGTTTACCAGCAGAGAAATTCTTGAGCTGGCAACAACAAGCAACATCTATAATTAGATATATACTTCTGCAGCCTTTTGCAATGGAGAAGACGCAAGTTCATGAGATCACAGTGAATCCTGCCTAACTCAATCTTGGCTCAGAAGCAAGCCTTGGAGGTGTATCTGGCCATCACAAATGGCCGACAGCCACATCAGAATGCAGGTCCAGTGAAATAAGGCACACAGTGTTTTTACGGTTATTCTTACTCCAGAGCAATTTCTTTTTTCTTCTTTTTTTGACTTTTTTTTTTCTTTCCAATGGCCCCCACACAGCAAGATTGATGCATTGCTGATCCAACAAAATAACAAGTCTTGAATTAGAAGAGTTCTTTTCATTGCTCAGTCCCCCCCTTAACTTTAACTCCAAACTACAAAAAGAGGAACAAACCCTATTCAGTTTTGGGCTTTTTGTTTTGTTTTGTTTAAACTAGCCAAAATAATCTCCAACAGACAGAGAAGACCATCTCATCATCTACTCCACAGTGACAGACAAGGATACAGACGGGTACAGAGCTCTATAGGATAGTGCTTGATGATCTTTGTAAAATACATATAAAATTTCTTGACTAATCTTGCCATGGTAGCTTATCACGGTTGTCATGCATAATGAACAGCAGTTAATTGGTGTTTTTACAGAATGATTCCTGTTATTTACACCCGTTTCCTTTCTCTTGTTTTAGCCCATTGCTGTTTCTTGTGTCTGCACTGTGTACTGCAAATAATCCCATTTTACTAATTCCTCTCAGATATGCCCTTAGGCTATTGTCATACTGTGCACTCACTTTTCTTCTGGGCTGTACTAATTCTGTTCTCTTGACAATATAGTGTGACCCATAATTCATTGCATAGGTGGATTTCATTACTCAGTACCTTTTCAATCAAACTCTTCTTACAGCACCTCATTTCAAGCCTCTTTAACAGCTCTCTACTCTAATCTTAACCATAAAGGCATAATAGATAAATTCTGAAAAAATCTTACCTATGCTAGAAAGGCTTACACAGTACAGGCAGAATTCCAACAATTCATGAATGATCTCATTTTGTTTCTCTGTGATAATCAACCACTTTGTAGTTGTTGAAAACAATGATCTCCTGAACAGTTGAGAAAGACCGACAAGAGCTACTTTGCTACATGACAGTGTCACAATTCAGGCCATGAATCTGCAAAACTCCATGTCTCCTGCAAAGTCAGGCTCATGATTGGAACCTTTGTTACAAGTACTTTGAAAGTGAACATGAAATAAGTAAGGACTTTTAAGGGAAAAGTCTTTTGATCTATGCATATTAAATAAATGAAAAAACATTGATGGATTTGCCTCCGTTCTTTTCTGCTCAGTAGTATACTTAAGATTTCAGCACATACTAAAGCTAAGCATGCGCTTAAGTATACTGCTAAGTCAGAATCATAAGGATCTACTTTTATTTGTACTAGAACTCATCCATCAGTCTGAGCCAGTATATATTGTGCTGTTTATATAACTGCAGAACAAGGTGTTTCTAGTTCCCTTTGCAATAAGAGAAATGACAGATGATAAAAAATATACAAGGAAGTAAAAGAAAATAATAAGAAATTTCATAGTTATTTGTATCATCTTAAAGTGTCCTAAAAAAAATAATTGTCTATTTGTAGTGGGTTTTTTTTAATTGCTTTCCTATTACATGGCAATCAGTAGCAACCGTTCCAATAACTTGTTTCTCAGTCTCTATAGCAAGCATTTTCTAATTAATGAGAAATACATTACCATCAGGACTAAAACTATCATTTATCCACAGGTGAAACATGTTAAATACGAACTGCTCACAGGAGTTCCATATTCATGGAGTTTAAATGATGTGGAAACGAATTTTCAGGTAAATCTAAACTAAGAATTTTAAAAAATTATTTATTCTGCCAAATAAAATGGCAAGAAGGCCTGTATTAAAACAATTATTGGACTTTTATATTTGCGAAATTGATCATATACTTCTTCACACAATCTGAAAGATTTGCCTCTCAGCAACCAGCACTCCTATAAATACTCAAAAATGTGCTTAGAAAGGAAGAGAATTGTGCAAATGGAATAAATTTGTTAATGATACAGAAGACCCAATATTTCACTGATGCAAATAAAAGTATCAATACAAATTTGTCCATATACATAACTATGCAGGCACACACCAATATAATAGTCTTAGACAGTATGTGAATATATACTAGCTCTTGAACATGACTGTATTCCTATGTTATTATCAGAAACCATTTTATCACCAGCACCGATGCTGTCAATAAATTAAAGCAATTCAAGGTCAGACCAGATAATCTAAATGGTCCCTTTTGACCTTAAAAAAAGAAAGTTAAGAAGAAAAACAAATTCTATGTACATCAGCTTTTTGCATTTAAAACAGAATTTCTAGAGTAGATAGAATTTCTAGAGTAGACTGAATAAACCGAAATGGCAAAAGCAGGTCTGCATTGCTACATAAAGAAATATATTCAGGCTGGACTTTTTTTTTTTTTAAAAAAAAAAAAAAACAACCAACAACAACAACCAACCACAAACCAAAACACAACAAAACACCACCAAAACCACAGTAGCCTGACAAACTACCAAGGCTGGCAAATGCCACTCTGTGAGAACATCCAAACTCATAATTTCATTATTTCAAGGCACAATACTCCCTTTCTGTGTTATGAGATATACACCTGTTCTATAGCACACAAAAAGTATTTCTTGCAATATCCACCACACTTCTCATTTTGAGATCTTATTACAGCCCTTGGAAGGCTTCTGTTGAACTATTTCAATTTCGTATCGTAGCAATCAAAATACGGTAAAAATGACAGGCTACAGTCTATGGAAGGGAACATACAAATAGTCTGAAGAAGATCTCAATAAATCACCTGCTCCATCTCCTGTGCTATGGGGAAAATCACAAATACTTAAGACAACACTTAACAGGTGTTTTCTTAATACCCCCTTAAGAAAAACTCTCTAAGGATGTCCTACCACACACCTAGGTTCCTGCTTCTACTGCTCCACTATTTTTACAGTGGAAAAGTTGGGGTATCTCTAAATACCTGCATTGTATCTTCTTTCCTACAATTAAAGCTCATTACTTCTTGTTCTACCCTCGGAGAATACAAAATAAAACAAATCACAATCTTTAGCGTATCTTTCATAGCCTAGGTATTTGTTACTGTGGTGTCCTTTGCCCTTTTTTTTTTTTTCCTAGAACAAAACAATCTAATTTCCTCAAGCTTACCTCAGAGGTCAAATTTGCTGAACTTCTCACTTCAATTTTTTTCCTTTCATATTTCTCTCATTTTTTGTATGTCTGTCTTAATGGGTGAAGCTCAGGATTGCACCCATGTTCTACTTGAGGGCTCAAAAATCCCAGGAGATACAAAGCAACGTTTACAATATACTACAACCACCAGATCTGGTTTTGCTGACCCGTTTCCAAACCAGATATTCTCTATTATCTGTGGGTTTCCTTCCTCACACTTACCTGTTTGATGCTTGAGTCCAGTTCTCCATTTTAGATGATATTGAGTTCCGATTTCTTTCTTCCAAAGTACTTGTGAAAGAGCCTCCCATCCACAGTTCATTGTGACCCTCTTCATTTTTAAGCGTATTCTTGACTCCATTAGCAAAGTCAATGATGCAGCAATCATAACAGCACAGCAAAGCTCAGGAGATCCTGACATGCAGAGATAAGCCCTAGAGATTCTCAGCAACATAGAAGCAATACCAAAAAATTTGCTATACTTACAGCCTTAATTTTGCTTTCAGAGCAAAAAAACTAGGTCCTCTAGTTTTATCAAAGGAGCTCACTATACACAGTTGCTTTTTCTTGATTAGAATACTGGGCTCAGCCTCACAGCTGCTGTGAGTTATGAAAGCCTCTTTAGTTGTAATGGATGCCACCTGAAAGTCCACCCTGTCCCTGCTCTCTTTAACAGGGAGAAAATTTGCCTACTCCCCACACCCAAAATATATGAAAATTAAAGTTAATATTAGGAAAAAATCTCTTGCTTCCACTAGCTTGGTAAGTTGGTGCTTTTCTTACTAAATTTGTAGTTACTCAGAAGAAACGTTTCTATAAAAAACAAAGCAACCTTTACTTAAATGTACTGATTTCAATGGGAATTACACAAGCAATGGTGGTTCAAGCAGTTTTGTTAGCACAGCGTGAACTTAAAAAATACACATATCACAAAACTGAACAATTCACGGGCTGGTTATTCTCTCCTGGTTTACACCAGAATGTCATCAGCTGACTTACACTGGACGTAGGCATCTAATTTATCCTCATCAGAGGTTACTCTGGTTTCTGGCTTTTCTAGGCGTTTCCTTTTCATTCCTGTGCTGTTCTGTAAAGGCTGCCCAGAAGAATACCATCGCATTCTGAAAGCCTGACTAAAATTCTACCCCCATTTTGCTTACATTGGGAAAGAACCTTCTGATTTAATGAACTTTTTCTGCTAAACAAGGTCAAACCCATGCCGATTTGTGTGAAGAGGTGCATGCCCACTATCACCTCCCAAACTATGCGCTCCTCACAAGGTAGTTAAACAATTCTTCTGCATTAAAAAGCACTCTGTATAGATAGGGAACAAGACAAGTACACAAAGGCACACATGTATGGACGTCCTGTAAATATTAATTAGCTTCACTCTGAATGTTATAACTGCTGATTGGCTTAAGATGTTGTCACAGATGGCACTTAAGCTTTCTGAAACTGGTACTTTTAACCACTGTCCTTTACATTTAAAAACCTACAAGTACATGCTTCCACCAAAACCAGAAGCAAACACAGGGATGAGGCGCGTGTGTGTGAGTTCTGGGCAGGGACAGGTAAGAAAGAGCTGAGGTGGAGAAGAATAAAAGACTGAGGTCCATCACATCTTTAAAGAATGTCAGCCAGATGATGCCTTGAGAGAGGGCTATGAGGACAGGGCAGGTGTTGTAAAGCTCTAAACCTCTGTTGCTGCTTCTCTAGTTCCCTCTCTTGATCTCCTATAGCCTTCCTTTTTCTACATCAAATGTATCTAATTTCCTTGAACTTCCCTCTGAGGCTGCATTTTCTGAATTTTTTTTTCTGTTGTTTTCTTTTCATACTTCTCTCCTTTGGTATTTCAGTATTGTGCATTTGTGTTCACTCGTCCTGTGCATGCTATGAGTCACAGATGCTATTAGAGATGACAAACTCCATCATCAATTTTTCTTCCTAACTGGAACAATCTACAAAACTGCGCATAGCTATCAAAGTGGGACTGCTGATAGTATTAGATGCAAACATAATTAAGATACTGTTTATACAAGCACTGAACTGCAGGAGTAATTTTACCTGCACAAGAACTACGAACTTGTCCATTTTAATAGGAACACTTTTATTGTACTTCATCTGTGATTCTAATTACCAACCATATGGCTAAAGATGAAACACACTTGGTTAATGACAGAGCTGTAAAGAGATTTTCTGTTTCTTACTCAGGAGCCTGGACTCATAGTTCATTCTTAGGGGCAAGGGTAAAACTGACTTTTGCTTTTGCATCCATGCATAATGTCTTTGAAATGGCTCAAACTGTGATTGCAAACTTTTGGTTATTGTTTAGCCTTGTGAATTATACACTGATGGGATGGGATGGGATAAAACGCTCATGGTAACACATACAATCGCATTTTATTCCTTCACTTTCAGAAATAACAAAGTAAGACTAAGCCTTTATGCTATACTCATTCAAGAGTTCTACTGCATAAGAAAAACTGAGGTCAATTGTTCATCACACTGTTCCTCAGACAGCAAATACGTTATTGACAGAGTCCGCAAAAACTCTAGCCTCAGATACTGGGAGAGAGACTGAGTGCACACCCTAAATTTATTCCTTTATTAAAAAACAAAAAGCTTCAGAGATTTCCTACTGCATACAACATGAACAACAGCACTGGCATCAGTAATCATTAGAAAAGGAATGAACTTTAAATATAGCTATCCTGTATACTGGCTGTATATGACATTGGCTTCTTTTCTATGTCTGAATTCAGGCAATTTTAATGTACTATTGTATTGTATATTTGAATATACATTGTTTTAAAGAATTTCTTAACAACTTGATGAATTTCTAAAGGTATATGGGCAAATTAAGGAAAAAAAAATATTTTTACAAATATATATATATATATGCCGGAAAAGGAAATTGCAACATTGATTACCAGATTTCATGCTATTCTATTATGCTATTGGTCTATTTCATTCGCCTGTTATTTAAAACGTAACATCCAACTATTCTTATAGATAATAATACAACTTTAAAATGTCCAGATCTGATGTACATCTATTGCTAAATGTGCTATATCAAGAAAATGTGTTTCATTATTGTAGAAAGTGCACCAATTAACATACAAATATTTATGTATTATTGAATAGCTGGACCAAGACGGTTCAAGATTTTTATTAAAATTTTTCCTGTTGGTTGCTTTGGGGAGAACCATAGTTCCTATCGGTAGGACTCTGTGTGCTAAATGTGGTACAAAAGCAGTGTAAAGACTCATGTCTTTTCCCCAATCTTGATACCAAAATAAAATGAGTAAATACCAGGTGAAGGCTGAGGACCATTGGTTCAAAATTACTTCAATAGTATAAACAAAATTACTGATGCCAGAAGACAATTTCATAGTTTTTATGGTTTCATTTGGGGAAGGTGATCCAAAAAAATGTCAGTAGAGCCAACACTTGAAAGCGCTTAGGAAGAAACAAAGGGCTGATCAAGGTGGCAACACTAATGGGCTGGAAAAGATACATGGGTAAGCTGCATCAACAGATATGTCGGGAGAACGTGGGTTAAGATGCAGAAAATATTAAACTATTTGGTGTAGGATCAAAGCAGAACAAGGGGTAAGACTCAGGAGTCTCCCAATCCAGCTACACAGTGGGGACCAAATTTATGGAGCTCAACAAAAGGGGCAGGGGAAACACTGATGAGGAAAATGGCAGAACAGAACAAAGAAAACTCCTTCTAAGCCCAGGATATGAAACAAGATTGTTGGTGTAAGCAAAAATCTGGTCGATGGATACAAAGGCAGAAGAAAAAAAAGGATCAAAAGTGAAGGAGTGAAAGAAACTGAGCTCATACACAGAAAAATAGCCCAATATTAGGCTAGTTACACCTGTGCAGAGGGTGCAGGTGGTGTCCATCACTCAGCAGTGAGGGAATTCACCACAGGTGTAAGAAGCTACCCCAGACACAGATTATGGCTAATCAGGCATTTGGCAATTACAAGACCAGTCCATCCCCATTTGCTTTTTACCTTCACAAGTATGCTTACAGTAAGACTGATATAAAACAAAATTGTAAAAGGTACCTGCACTTAGGTGAAGAACTTTTATAATGAAGAAAGTAGGAACCTCCATATTATTATCTAAGAATGCTTTCAAATCTGTTGCAACACATGCTTTTGACCTGTAATGTTTGCTGAGAAACACTTCACAGAACAGTACCAGTTCTCCATAAACAGGCTTTTTATTGCAGCTATACTGCAGGACAACTGAAGAAGAGACTATGGAAACAACCGAGGGCTCTTAAGGGCATTGCAACTGTTATGTAAAAGAAAAACTGTAAATGGATTTCTTTGCTGCAGTACACTTTTAGTAGCAGAGATGTGTACTAAGGTAGAAAACTATTTGTCTCTGACTGCAAAAACTCTGTATTATTTTTCTCCTGTATGCCAGGGTGGTGACCTTTTGGATACAGCCTTAAAGAAAGCACTTTCTAGAAACAGACTGTATCAGTCTAGAAAAGTCTTTCTGTGTTACCCATATTATCGATCTCATAAAGGACAGAGAAATTGATTACTGTTTAGGCTCTCAAAATTCATTCATCAGACATTTGCATGCATATATAGATGTATCTCTACAGACATACACATACACAGCATATATACTTTTAAAATTAATCTCACAATTTCTACATTTCAGCTTCGTTTTTCAACGCTCATATATTTGATCTTGTGACTACACCTAAAAAGAAAAGATGTTTTTTTCCACAAGAATTGAAATGAGGTGGCAAGCAAAAAAACCTACTGTCAAAATCTTCACCATCACTTCAGGTGACACGCATAGAATTTGCCTCTTTTTGCAAAACTGGAGTGACTTAGTCTGCTAATCATCACCATATCAGAAGCCCTTATTAGGTCTTGGCAGTGCACAGACCTATCTTTAGCCCAAGCCATTGGGCCAGCTCTCTGTAAAAGAAAAGTCTCTAAAAGCTGATCCTGTTACTGTAAATGCAGTCCAGTACAGAAATAAAATAGAACCTCATCTTATATCTGTACAACCACTGTCTTGAGGTTCCCAACGAGCTTCTAGATGTCATGTATTATAACACAAATTTAATATAGTGTAAGAAATAAATACCACCTTAAGTTACAGCCAATTTACCTTGTGTACTACCATCCAGCTAGACATGGCAAGTCAGCAGAATGTGGTGAAGTCTGTATTTTATGGAAGATCTCTGAAGAACTGCTTGTACCAGAAATAAAGTGCTCAAATACTGAGTGTTTCAAGACTTCATTTTTGCCCCTGTGAGAGATAAGGGTGAACACACTTACACTTTTTTCATCATCAAGTGGAGTGTAATAATGATACCAGGCACTTTCTCAGGCTCTTCTGTTCATTAGAGTTTGGTCTAAATTAAATGCTTCCAGTAGCAGACATGCTCCAGCAGCTTACTGAAGTGACAACCTCTGGATGAGAACGTGAGCCTACGCATTTCTTCCCCTACAGTGCCTGGCACATAATATTACTATATCATGCCAAACTCTGTCCTGGTTAATTAAGTTTTGATTGCCAAACGTTCTCTCCACTGCTCCCTCACTGAACGCCACTCTGCTCCCCATCTCAGAGGGCTGTGTAACGTCACTGGATTTCTAGTTACTTCCTGTATTTCCAGAATTAGCCACATCAAACAGGTACTTACACATTGGGGTACTGTAAAATTAGGAATTACAGAAATGTAAAATATCACTATTCTGTATGATTACAGGTTTGGAAGTGAAAAAATACAGCCACATTTGATTGGCGTATCATAGACTAAACAAACCAAGATTAAACACAGATACTGAATCTGCGTAATCGGCATGTATCTGTATCTAAGCTCAGGATGTGCCAAATTTCTTTTGCTTATGGCACAGAGGAGTCAAATAGTCCTATAAGAAGTAAATTTGATGTAGTATAATTTGGTTATAATAAAAGGATTAATCTGGGCACTCCCCTTCTGATCATTAAATCCAATTTATCACAGCAGATACAGCTCTATAGAAGAGTGAGTTTTTCAAATCAAATGTGTGCACATAAGCAAAATTCTCACCTTGTAAGGACACAGTACATTTTTCTAGGAATTGCAAAGTTCCCAGGTCAATCTGATTGCCAAAGCAGGTCAATCAAGTTATAATTTACTCTAACCAGTACTTCCTTATCCTGCTAAATATTTCACCTGCATCCAAGTCAGCCTCAAAGTAAATGCAAATTTTTTTCTCCTTCATGAGAAAAAAACCCCTCAGTGCAAAATGACAGAAAATTACTTCCATTCAGTTGGCTACAATAGGAACAAAAAGCCCAGTTTGTACAAGTGAAAGAAAAGCCTGGCAACTCCCATACAGCAAGGTTTGAGTGAAATGATCGCAGCGAGTGCAACTGTAACTACGCTGGTTATGGAAGAGGGCAACGGAAGTGCCACTGAGGGGTAGGTGCTTCTCCACGTAACCAGGCAGGCTCGCTCACTTGACACCAAAGGAATTCAGTATTGACAGAGTGAAGAGAAATGCAACTCCTTACACTTTAGCTCAGTGAAAAATAGTTCTGCTTTCTCTTTCCTTCATCGCCTGTGACTTCGCTATGTGATCACTCATGATATTAAAAGCAGAGGAAGATTCTCAAAGCCAACTGCTAAATTTAGCTACTTCTGTTAACATGTCACATGCTTGCAGTGAGACAAAAAGTTTATAGCGATGACAGGTTGGACATAACGACGACACAGGTGGAAATAACTACAGCAAAGAGTAAATAAACCCAGCAGCAGGCACAGTTCTCCCTCTTGACTTTGACTCAAAAATCAGCTGCATGTACAAGGAGGAAATGCCAAAACACCCACCATTCTGTGAGTGTCTTTCATCTTCTTTGCAACATGGGCGGACTCCAGTTCTTTCCTGCCAATAAGAAAAAAGGAGAAATAGCATTGCTACACATACGTGGCGATGGTGTCTGTCAGAGAGGCCAGTGCGAAAGGAAAGAGCAGAGACCTCAGCCAGTCCCCAGCAGGGTGTAGCCACACTGCTGTCGCAGAGGTTACACAAGCTTGCCCTGACCAAAGCTAGCCTCAGGGTTGTAACTGTGTCTGGAATCATGGAAAGGAAATCCACACTCTCCCATGGAAGTGATTCCTCCCCTCCAGTCGTTCAGGGTTTGCCCAGAGCTGTACCTGGGTTAATGTGTCCTTCCAGGTCTCTGTGGTACAGAAGCTGCCGCAGCCTTCGCCTGCTGAAGAAAAGTCCTTCCCTGAACCAGGCACCTTGCTCCAGCATGGTTGCCATGATGGGGAACACTTTATGGTCCCCAAGAGCCTTACGTATACCTAGTCCCCAAGTTCTTCTGCAGGTTTGCATTTACTGCTTTGTTTGGCTTTGTTACCTCCAAAGAAATAAACAGCACCCAATTTTTCAGCTTCCAGTGACAAGATTTTGAAAATACAAGTATAAATATTATAGTAGATCAATGAGTTATTCTCGTCAAGCTACCAGTTACGAAAATGCTCGATTAGTGTGTATTGGGCGTCAGTGTCCATGTTCCCCGTGGGGCGGCGCGGGGGCTCTCTGTGAGGAGAGGGCGGGGCCGCCCAGGGCCGGTTCCCGCCGGTTCTGCAGCCGCCCCCGCGCAGGGCACAGCTGAGCCCCTCAGCCCGGCTGGGGCGCCGCTGGGGAAACCTCTTGGAGACAGGGGCAGCGAGGGGAAAGCGTGAGGGAAAAGCACGAGGGAAAAGCGTGAGGGAAAAGCGTGAGGGAAAAGCGTGAGGGAAAAGCGTGAGGGAAAAGCGTGAGGGAAAAGTGGGAGGAAAAGTGAAAAGAAACGGGGAGGAAAAGCACGAGAAAAAGTGCAAAGAAACACGTGAGGAAAAGCGTGAGGAAAAGCATGAGGAAAAGCGTGAGGAACCACCCTGGGAGCAGTGAGGTCAGAGGAGAAGGGTGTGGAGAAGATGCTCCGGGCCCTGGAGCAGGGATTCCCCTGCAGCCTGTGGGGAGACCACAGGGGAAGCAGACAGCCACACTGCAGCCCACGGAGTGCCCCATGCCAGAGCAGGCTTGTCCTGCAGGACTGCAGCCCATGAAAAGGACCCAAGCTGGAGCAGGGGAAAAGTATGAGGAAGAAGGAGCAGCAGAGAGGAACTGTCAAGGACTGACTACAACCCACCATTCCTCATCCCCGCTGCACTGCTCGGCAGGGAGGAGTTCGGAACAAAGAAGTGGATTTGAACCTGGGGATAAAAGGGAATGGGGAAACGGTGGTGTTGCAATTTGTCTTTGTTTCTCATTATCCAAATCTATTTTAATTGGCAATAAATTAAACTAATTTCCCTCAAGTCATGTCTGTTTTGCCCATAATGGTACCTGGCAAGTGATCTCCCTGTCTTTACCTCGATCTGTGAGGTTTTCCATCTTATTTCTCCCCCACCCCGTTGAGGGAGCGAGAGGGCAGCTGGGTGGGCACCTGGCAGCTGACCACATAGTATTAGGTGGAAAGAGTATGATTACATGAGTGTAGGGCCCTCTCTGTCAATACCACATAAAGTTTTTCTGGTCAACTTCTCTGTCAATACTACATAAAGTTTTTCTGGTCAACTTCTGCTTCATTTAAGCCTCACAGAAGGAAACGATGTACAAGAAATCCTCCAAGAAATAAACCAATAACATTTGGTATCTTTAACTGTTAGAATGCTGATGTGGCTGGTAGCTGTCATTGTAACTGACTTACTGAGTTCAGATGTAAGTAAAGAAATTAATGCCTTCTGCTGTACAAAACTCCATGGCCGAGGCAACATAGCACCCATGGTGGCACTGGCATATGCTGATTTCTGGGATTCACTTCTCTAAAATGATGTGGTAAGGAGGCAACCAAGCACCAGTTTTACCAAAACTTAATGATTAATAGTTTTTTAAAAATGCTGAAAATCATGTGGCAAAAATTATTAAAAGGAACCAATTTCATCATATTGTTTTGCTTCTTAGCTTAACTTTGGATGTGGAAGAGAGCCAAAGGAGAGCCATTAGTCTCTATAAAAATTTGATGCATCTTTTTACTTTCCTGGCCAAAGACAACTCTGCATGATAGAACTTTGCCTTTAAAAACTAGAGGAGTTAATTTTCAATCTTAATAGCTGCTTAAGATAAACGTTCTAAAGTAAGAGATGTTGCTCCTAGCCGAGCTACTGCTTTAACATATTAGATATTTGAATTACCCTATTCATCTCAAGAGGGAGTTAACTCTGGGGACTAATGATGCCTTGTTAAGAGTCAGTGTCCAAATGCTTTTAGCATACATGCATGTCGAAGATGTCCATTTCACTTTTCTCCCATTATTGCAAAAAATTACTGCAACTGCACAGGGAAATTATCCTACTAAATAGGAGAACAGCCAACTAAGCAAAGAATACAAACAACAGGGCATCAATACGTCATTTATGTACCTTTTCTCTCTGCAATACATCTCTCCTTTCGAAAGGCTGAGCACCTGTGATGCAGCTCAGGGGGAAGCCAGGCTCCAAGGGGTCCAGTTCATCCCCAGCACGATGGCAAGCACTGGGTTTTTTTCCTTCCCTGCACAAATCCAATTGACATTTAGGAGGATGGAATGACAGTTTGAGCCAGTTTCTGTCTCTGCCTAGTGACTTGCGCCCTCCCTGGGGCCCTGGTCCAGGTAGTTCTAACAGGGGGCTCTCTGTCTTGTATGACAGTCTAAGAAGTGGGGAACCTTTCTGTTCCAAACACTGAGGTATCTTTGCAGGACCACACTAGACTCCAGCCTTTGTCATCAGCAGGAATACATATGGACTATGTTTGCAGCCCTGCCTGCAGGTCCTAATGAAAAGTGTCATTTTGTCTTCTTGCAGAGAATGAGTTTGACACACCAGTGAGAGCCATAAGCATACAGATCAGCAAAGGAAAATATTTGAGGGTCTATGTTATAACTCCTGCTCTATATGAATTCCAAGAATGGATATATGCAACAGAAAAAGCAATGAAATGTGCATTTGATAGATGAGACAAAAGGAACAAACATCTGCCACTTATCTAATTAGCAACTGGATGTGACTTGTTCTAGAGATCTATAGCTGAAAAGTCCTTTTTATTGGTGTAAGAAATGTGTGTATGTGCATTAGAGAAAGCAGTTATGTCATGAAAGATTTTGGAAAAACTGGCACTTTTCTGCTGAAAGCATCTGCACTGTAAGTAAAAGTATCATATATTTGTTTAACTAGCTGGGTAAGAAGGTAATATATAACATCCCTGAGATCATCATTGGAAAACTTAGCATTTCCTGAGGTATAGACAGCACTTAGATCATAGGAGACAGACACTAGCCACCTTTTCTCCAGGCAGGATGCAAGCAGGAGGAGACAGCCCTACAGGGATTAGCAAAGTCCAAGTGTTATCTTCGCCTGTTCTCAAAAGCCTGCAGAGTTCATGTGGGTCAACACCACTCAGTAATGCCAGCTGCCACCGCTTGGAGGGCCAAGGCAGACTCCAATACAGCACAAAAAACAGAGGCAGGTGAACAGGGCTGTCTGGTGCAAGATTCCTGCTCCTGCAGACAAAGCAATAAAAGTAAAAATCATTGCTATCACTGCTAGGAAAAATTTTAAGGGAATTATGAAGGATAAAACCATTTTAATGTTGTGCTTTGAAGGCTCACACGTATTGAGAATGATTGGAGACATCTGGAAGCAGACCGGAGCCTATTATTCAAGACTAGGAGGAGAGTATTTGACCATGCATACCACTACCCCAAATCTTATCTGCGGAGTGTGAGCCTTATCTGCAAGTGACATCCAGTCTGATCCAGCCCCAAACCCAACATCATCACTGAGAAGAATCCCCCAAATCCAACAACTTAGTGTAGAAAACTTTGCAGTCAGCTGCACGTATGGGTTTCCCTCTAACGCAATCAGCAGATATTGGCATACTGCAGTGTACACTGCCAGAGTATTAGGCAGAAAAGTTACTGCATTTGCAATAGCTCTCAAAGGAAAAACAAGGTGGTAAAAGCCAAGTGGCAGCACAGGAGTCTGTTCTCTTTAATTAGTTAAACAAACTGTTTGAAAAGCTTCAGGGAAATAAAGACTTCTTTGCTGTTACACTTCAGGCTCTACCTTCACCATTATTGTCCAGAACCTACTGTATCATTCTATTAAAGCAACATAAAAAATGATTTAAAAAATCCGTAAGAAAATCCCCAAGCCACATTGAGAAGAAATCCTTCCTTCTGATCACTTCTTTCCAAGATACATCTATCAATTTCCTGGAGAAAATGGCCTTGCAATTCAATGCAAAAGCTAAGAAGCCTAATCTAAATGCTACCAGGCTTGGTTGCCCCCTCAGGATAAAGATATACCAGGGGTCTTTCATTAGAATGGGCAACCACCTGCCCCCTCTAACCGTACTAACATAAGCCAAAAGTACCACCCGATCAATAATATCACATCCACTCTTGTATACAGTAGTTCTTTTTAAAGTAACCAGAGCCGTAGTCTATAGGAATTATTAAAAAAAAATAATAATACCAAAATGAAGCTCTTTATAATGTACCTGAAAAGTAATAGGAGGCGACAGACATCTATATCACAAAGCACGTATGACACAAATTTCTTCAAGACATGCTGCCTAATAAAAAGGTTATCACAGTTTCCCTGGCTGGGTTCCCCCAGTGGCTCTCAGCTGCGGGCTCTGTCCCCAGTGGAGCATGTTGCAGCACTCCAACCTCATGACCTGGAACATTATGGAAACCTCCACATCTCCAATGCAAAGGTCTTAAAAGCAATATCAAGTGGAGAAAAAAGCGCACATGCTGCAGCTCCCCCTTGAGCATTGAACAAGAACACTTGTACACTGCATGCGTCTGACATTTTCTCCACTCAGGAGATCAGAAACCCTCACTGCCATTTAGTCGAGGTGTTATTAGCATCCTGTCAACTGCCTTGCTCAGCCAGCCTTCATCCAAGTGGAAATCTCCTTCAGACACTATTTAAATCCAGATTACCATCAAAGGCAGTTGGTAAGGAACTGCTTGTCCTGGTTTACTCTGTTTGTTTACTAGGTCTGCCAAAAAATACAAGGAGGCATGATATTTGAAATGCAATACATACTTACACACATCTGTTAACTGCTCAGTCACTTAAAAATCTTTGTATGTGTAACATGGTTTACAAGTACTTATATAAAGATTAATACAGAGCTATACATAGAGTACACTAAATTATTTCCTGTAATATTTTCTTCAGATATTAAGTGCAATCAAGAAAATACTTTCAAGATAAATCAGCATTTGACAGGGGAAAAAATTGTTCTTGAATCATTAATAAAAAAGAAAGGATATTATTAAGAAAGAATTGCTTTCAACCTTTCTAATTATGACCAAGCAAATACTTCATAGCCCTGAAATACTTTGGATCCATAGCAAGCCATGAGAATGATCGGTCTGCCAAGACAGTTGTCTGCTGAAATGCGAGACATAATTATGGTCAGTGAAACTCCTAATCTTGAAAGACCTTAGATTTAATTCTTTACGCTATCAATCTCTCTCTCTGGATTTCCTCCATGTTTCATTTGGCATGATTAACTGTAAGTGGGGGATAGGTCCACAGAATTACGTGCCATCTGAACTGGGACAAGGAAGGATTATTCAGTGCCTCCTATAAGAGAGATGCCTTCAGCGTTAATCTTAACCTCTTGTGTGCTGGGATATAAGGCAATGATAGAAACAAAAATCCCTTTCAGGTGGCTTATCAAATACACAAGGCAGGCTGGGGACTGAGCAGATGCCTGAAAGCACTGTACAGTCCTATGCACACACTACACACTGCTGTCATTAAGTCTGTACTGGATGTTGGAGCATTTTCATCAGAGGGAGCAGGACAGGCCAAGGCAAGAAAGAGCAACCCTTCTAACCACGTCATTGGGATCCAACCACTGCAAGAGATGACAGAATAGTGCAAAAAATGACTGGATTTAGCTGTGCTACCACCCGTAAGCCAGGCTCACATTCTAGGTAGGCTATGTTTTTAAACACACTAAATATATATAGATACAAACATTATTTTTGGAGAAGGTTGCTGGCAGCAAGGACTGAACACAAGACCTGAGCTAAATTATCCAGATCTGGTAACTCAAACACTGTAGCAGATTCACAGCTCCATGTCGCTGGGAACCACAGGGAGAAAGAACTACCATGTCTTCATGAATTACTATCAGTAAACTATATACACTATGAGAAGCAGACATGTGATAAATTATATTCCTAAACCACATGGTTATAGACTAGAAGCCTGAAGCTGTGTCTTTGATTTTGGGAAATCAGTCTAGAATGAAGGTGCACTCATATTCTCCATTCTAGATCAATCCGTGAAGTCTGAACCCTACATGACTCAGAAAGTGAAATGCAGCCTTTTCTGGTAACGATTACCACTTCTCTCAAATTTCACACTAGAATGGGAGAAATAATCCTATTGTGACGTTCTCTCAGCCAGCAAAACATTTCAGCTTTGTCTGGCAGGCATGACAGAAACAGGTTTTGCAAGCCTATAGTCCTCCCTAATTAGAGTCTGGATCAAAATCTGGTTTTATCACTTAATGACCCTTGGGACCATCCCTAATTTTTGCATCATTTCAGAAAGTGCCTTTATGTTGTTTTCATAGAACCATCCAACACATATTGCACAAAGAGCTAAGATGACAGGCTGTTTTCATGACAGAGAATTTAAGATGACAGAGCATCTTGGAGCATATAAGTATTTTCCAAACTGTTGCCATATGGTTTTTCCCTACTAGCAAGAAAAGAAAGCAAGGGTTTCTTTATAAGAAAGATCTCTCTATAAGTGGGTTTTAGTCCTAGACAAGCACTTCTCCAAATCTGCTTTAAAACATGAGCTAAATCTTAAGTGAAAGTAATTGGCTTGTCTCCATCTAGCTTTAGTGCACATTTCAAAATACTAAAGCTAGAAAGACAGTGCATGGGGCACTTGGAGTCTCTGACACATGCTTTTCACCAGAGCAGCAAGGGAGAATAATTTTGGGGTACTTTGTCAGTTCTTCCTACAGAATTATTATTATTAGCCTCTGCAACTGTATTCTAGTGGGCCCTATTATTTTTTCATTTCATAAAAAACACAAATTATTAAATATACAATTTTTAAAAATAGATTTTAAAAGTCCTCCCATGTTCTCATTCCTAATTTAAAATACAGCATTGGTCAGTGGGTGTCTGAAACTTTGAAATTTTGTTCTAGCTGCAAAAAATCTACTGGTCTTTTGTCTTTTTGTTGGGAGTCACAGAGTGTCTGCAATCTGCATGGGATTGATTTGATATTCACAAATGCTGAATTATGAAACCCTATAGGTAAAAAGAGGTTCAACATCAATGTAATTTAGTAGCTGCTACAAAGTGTGTGCCAGTATGAAAACACTAATTTTGGCAATCATGCAGTAAAACAATCAATATTTAATAGTATTACCAAAAAATACCGGTGAGTTATATCTTTCAGCCATTTTATACATTCAGGTAATTCCCATATTTATTTCTGATAGGAGAGAAGAAAAAATATAAATAAATCTACTTCATTCCAAATATCCATTTGAAGAAATTCATTTTGCAGAACAACATAGTGTAGCACTTCTGAAATTTTCTCCCAAAAATTAGAAATTGAGATCTTAGCTACAGTACAGGGTTAACTATTTTGCATCAGAAGAAAAAATGGCTCATTTGTAGTAGGAATGTTATGATCATTAATCTGCACAAATATGTAGAAAGCTGTGTTATATATGCCTGCATTGCACTTCTTGTGAGAGGAACAAAAACTCACAAAGCTTCATATTCCAGTGCTACGGGTCATTAATTTTTGAGAGCAACTATCTCCCTCTATTAAACCCCAACCTATCCCCTTTTCTCCCCCCTCCCTTCACTTCATCTTAACACGTGATGTCCTTCATGTAAATCTTAATGGATTTATTGACAAAAATGTTTTGACTATTGGTGAACTCCGTTATTTGCTGTGGGAGACTATTTATTACTTTGCAGGTGCTTCAGGGGGAAGTCCATTGTTTGGTGCAAAAGGGGAGCAAATGGAAAGTACAGTGTTCATAAAAATGGATCGCACAACCAAGAATCAAACTCTACCTCATGCATCTGGATACTGATTTTTTCCATTTCTGCTACACTGAGCTTATCACAAGAGACTGCACCAGCAGCTGCAACTATGATATTCAGATTCCTTACCAGAGCTGATGAAATGTCTCAGTAATTCAGTGTTTGCTTTTTGCTTCCAAGTGACAAGAATAAAATGTATTGTCTGCACTCACCACTTCTAACCACTGAAAGCTTATGTTCACAAATCACAATTAATTTCTTCTCCTTTCTCACCCAAAAAGACATATTAGCTGTTTTTCCTTTACAATAAATTTAAATTGAATTTAATAGAAATTTCTTATTAACTTTTATTTACTTTTCCTACTAAAATACAAAACAAAACCCCAGCTATTGATTCTTTACTGTTTTGAAATAGAACTGTATAAGCTTTTTTCTTTGGCTTCAACAAATAATTCCAAGCAGGGACTTCTGATGAAGGGTTAGTAATTCACTATCTTATTGTTAAGTACTATACTTATTTTAGCTCTTGCCTGCAGAAGTGTTAAGAGATCTGTCAGATTCTAATTCTGAAAAAGAAGTCCCAATATTTCCAAAGTATTTCAGCCTGGACTGAAGCTTAATGCTGATGTCAGCTCATTAAATCAGCCAACTAAAAGAGTAACATCCCTGACAAAGCACAAAACATCGGGTGGTCACAAACAAGGTTCAGGTCTAGAAACAAAGGAAAAACACAATGAGACTAAAATCTGGGATCTTCCACTGAAGAGAGAGGCAGGATCCTGTGGGAGATACGTACAAAACTGGTGGTAACCAATTATGGTTCTGCAACTCCAGACTGTACGTCACACATCCCAGTCTGGGAATGTCACAGCCAGTGCCTCCACGCTGGGTCTCTCACTGCATGCAGTCAGGACTGAATGCCTTCGAAACCATCATCTGTGCCTTCACAGAAGCAACAGCAGTGCAGCAGAGGCATCATCGTCATTTACAAACAGGTTGAGATATACTATCAGTCTAGCCCTGTCAGGCCACAGCTTGATATTAGTTAATTTTCCCTACTGAAATCTTTGCCAGCAGAGTTTTCGATGATGCTACAGATGAATCACAGCAGCAGCCCAAGTATTCAGCCAAGTAAGAAATCCTTAAAGTACAATGCTATCACTCCTGCAAGCCTAAGGTAAACACAACTCTCAACTCTGGACAATGGGGCAAACATGTCCTGGAGTTTGGTTTCGAAATTGCCTGGTTGGCTGATTTGCTTAATATTAATGCAAGCCCAAAGGAAAATTCGTCACCAGGGCTCTCTAGCAATGGCTGCAAGGTATGTGATAACTGGGCTGTCAACTGTAGAAACAGGAGCTTTAGGAGAGGAGAACTTCTTTGCAGACACAGGAGAAGCTGATACCAGGTTGCATCCCTTGAGCTTCAGGGTTTATTTAAAAAAAAAAAAAACCAAACAAAACCAAACCAACAGAACAGAAAAACCCACAAACCCACATCAGTGTTTCAATCTGCTCATTTGTGTAATCCGTAATAAAGTCTAATGGCAAACCCAAGCAGTGACAAAGAGCAGTCATGCTCCCTCATTCTTTCCTCTCTTGGCCAGACAGACCCATCCCTTCTTCTTGAATTAGCTCTCACATTCATTGGGACTGAATTTAGTAAGCAAGACAACTCATTTATTTTTGCTGGGCTAGCTGGATGAATCATTTCGAAAACACTCCATTAACATCAGAATGAACACAAGGCAGGGAGGAGGAAGAATAAGGAAAAGGGTTTTTTCTTCCAGTTTTCATAAAGCTGTTAGACCATCTTACCCTCTTGTCATGTAACTTCACTCACCCTCCAACTACATAAACCCAGACACACTACAGTGTTTTTCCAGTGCTTTCAGCCATTTTCCAAAATGCCTTTTTGCTGCTAAAAGGCTCTTCATCACTGAATAGTGCTGATGAAAAAGAAATGCAGGTATCCAGGTAGATGCACATGATGATAAGCAAGTGAGTTAAAGGTAAAATTTGCATCCAGATTCTGCATAGGAACAAGCTCTACATTGCTCCTGGTGAGTAGTGTTTCTACTCGCTTCAAATCATGGCCTGTATGAAGGGTGCTATTTTCAAACACTTTCACTCATTAGTTGGTCCTGGGTTCAGGCTTGATGGATAATACTCTCTGTAAATAGTCAGGTACAATACAAGGTACAAACTAACAGCTCCATTTATGCTTTTGCTGGACAGCTTAGAAGTGGATGCAAGCCATTTAAACAAACAAACAAAAACCAACACAACCGAAAAAACACCCCCCACTTTTGGTGTTCCTTAAGAGGTTAGGCTGCCTACAAAGACACTGACAATGAGAGAACATCTGAGTCCTAACCTGGGAAGAAAAGATGATGTAACACTCAAATGTCCTGGGGAGGGATGCCAGAAAAAGGTCAGGAAGGTGGCTATAGCCTTCCAACAAGTGTAAGGTTTGCTAAAAAAAAAAGTCCTGTACCTGGTAACTGCACGAGAACAGGGCATCCAATAGCTGTTCAGTGACATGGGGATTGACATGAACATCATGACTGGAAGCAGAAAATAAGTGCTGAAAGTACTACCCCAAGAGAGGTTTGCATCTTGCTCCTGAGCATGACTTTGCTGAGCTGAGCTTTACCATCCCACCCAGCACAGCTCAAAACAAGGAGGTCATAGCCCCAGCAATAATTTTTGATCATATTTATCTGTGGAGTTATCAAGTCCCACCTTTTAAATCACAGCATTGAGAGCATAAGGGCTTATCATATTCATATTAATGGCATACTTAATGCTGCCACTAGCTCTTTCCTATTGAACAAGTGCCTCTGAATTCACAAGCCTTTTGCCATTTATCTGTTTGACTCTCAAAGAACGGCAAATTAAAAATTGCACCACTAAGGTACCAAGATACCAGGAATTTCCCTCCAGGCACACCATCAACAAAACTGCTGAAAGTAGTGCAATGAACTGAAAAGCTTCAGATTCCTATTTGAATCAGCCATGTGTCTACATAACCAGGTCAGAAAGAAGTGACCACGGGAGCAGTTAGTCCTCAAAAGAACAACTGTTCCTCAGTCCTGAGCTCATCTCAGTGATACCTTGACAAAATCTTGTTGATAAAACAGAATAAATGGTTGCTATTTGAAGCAGCTCCCTGAGGAAATAATAAGTCCCAATTCTCGTACCTGGCTGCTGATAGGCTGCTGAAATTTTACTGCAGGATATGCTGGCATCTAGCAAAGGTTAGATTTGTTTTCAGAATACTCAGCTCTTGCACATCTGCAAAAGATAGATTAATAATGAGCATATGCTATACATATTCAGTAAAAGAATATTTCAAGATGTCTATTTGTGTATTCAGGAGAAAGGCTAGAATAGAAATTTTTATACTATTCTCTCTTGATAACACATTTTCCAGGGTGCCCTACGCTACAAGCTCTCATGACTCAGAGAGGAGTAATCCTTCATCCCAGCTCTGAGAATGGCTAGATACATGGGCTACAGGCCACAGAGCCTGCACCACAGCACTCTTGTTGTATAATACTAAATCCAGAAGAAGATTGCCAAGTGAAAATGGACATCCTTTAAAATGATACCATGTAAAGTGTTCAGTGCCATCAATGGAAAGGACAAAAATATAAATTCAGAGATTTATACATCACCTATTTTACTTAAACAGAACAGAGGTATCTGCCCACTCAACAGCAGAATTTGAAAAGGTTACTATTGCATAACACGGTAAGATACAACAGGGGTTAAACTACACAATGCTACTGAAAAGTTTGGACATTTTTAAATTATAAAATGTGATTGTTCACCTACGAAGCCTTAATTTTTGCATTTTCAAATGTCCATTCAGATTTTATGTTCTGTCATAAATCTAAGCCATTTCATGTTCAGCTACATGGCCTCGTGCACAGATTTTAAAATATCGTTTTATGCAAGTGTCCAGCACAGGGACTCCAGCTAGCCTGAAAGACAGGAGTTAGGTAAGACTCATAATGAGGTCATGGAGGTTTTCTAATTCTTACAGTTACTGCTCCTTTGAATGCAACTATTAATGGAATTATAAAAAACTAAAATTTAAGCATTCAGCTCACCAGTTGCTGCAGTTGTCCAAATGACAGCTTAGTATTCATCTATCATCCTTCACAGGTTGCACAAAATTCAGGAGGTAACGTCAGATAGAGATCTACAAAACTCAGAAAGTAAAGCGTTTTAAGATCTTCAAGCTATTTCTACATCGCCATGCTATGTAAGTATTGCTGATAAAAAGAATGCCATATCAGTCTTTCAGCTAATATGAAGTTATACAACTGAATTGGGATACAAAAATGAAAGTTTTACTATCTGTCAGATAAGTATTAGCCTGAGTTAGTCTCAGAAGAAGATTAAAGCCTAATGGACTGTCTTGATCACACAGATGTAATGTGAGCCCAATACAAGCTTGCTTTGCTATAGAATTTTTTTATATTATTTTTTTAAACCCATCCTGGGGATTTTTGTCCTGATATGAATTTGAGGTTGAGGAAACAGTGTTCTTGGTCTCAGCTATAAGACTGTATTGGTCCTACAAAATCTAGGAACAATGTTACATGTTCTTGAACACCATTAATGGCACTTTAGAAGCTTGTTCACAGGCTGACAAAGAATCAAAATTGAGCCTTTTTTCTGAATCAGAAGAGAATTTTCAAATACAATGGCAGCCAAGAAACTGATGACTCTCATCCCACTCAGTTCTATTTCAGGAGTTGTTAAATAATTATAGTACAAATATTTGATGTATCTAAAATAGTGTAAAGAATTACTTAGTTGATTTATTATTTCTGTGAAATCTCTCAAGTTGTGAACTGATAGAATATCAGCAAAAAAAGAGAGGAATGATAGAAAATGAGGAGATGGCAGAGAATAAAACCGTTTCTTTGCCTCAGTGTTGATCATACAGCTGTCCAGCATATAAATCTCTTCAATGGATATTCTTCATTGAACAAAACCACATTTTGTTTAGAGTATACCTGCAGAGCCAGTGATACGCAACTGTGGTGCATCTGCTGATAAACTTGGTTGATCGGCCTCAGTTAATTTCAGGTAAAAGAATTAGTTATGACATGCAAAGAGGGAACTTTCCCCCACACTGACACACACAACTAAAGATATATTCCACTTCTTCATCCTCTGTCATTCCATTTTTATCACTTTTATTATCCATGCTAGCTAGCTGCTATCAATACATTCATGCTTTCAATTTACTCTCAAGACAAACCTCCAATGAAACAAATGCCTGGGTGAGATAATACTACTAGGTATAGTGTATAGGAAAGCAGGTAGCCAGAAGATTAATTACTGGGTTTAAAAATAGATTAAGAAAAGACAGAACAAAATATAGGAATAAGCTTTCAACAGTGTGGTGAAAAAACACTCTGTTACAGAACCTCTGTATATTCCATAATAATCAGTTATCTAGGAAATGGAACAAACATTCAAGTGTTAAATGAAAGTGCCAATGGCTGATAAACATGAACATAAGTCGTTCTTAAACAGTAACACAGCATATAAATCCTAAAAAGAAACATAGGAAAACAAACAGTGAAAACCCATGCTGACAAAGCTGTATCATGCATAGAAAAAGAGCAAGTATAGACTCAATTTAGATAATTTCAAGTTTTTTTAGAATCTGTAATCACTCTGAAAAAGTGATGCAGTGGGACCAACGAAAAAAGCAAAGTAAGAGTGGGAAATACTTGCCACTTATGAAAACTCCACCAACTGGAGAAAGCAGTACTCCTTAAAGATTATATAGCAGATCTTGCATCAAGCAAAATATATTGCTGTACAGTTGAGGGCTTCAAGATATCAAGTTGCAATATGTGCCCCTTGACACTGTACCTGGACAAGACTAATGCATAGGCCAGGCCCAAATACTGGGTTTTCTAGAAGCACACATAGACCTGTTTTGAGGACTCTGGAGGTGACAACAGACATGGATCAACCAACACCCAGCCTGAAGGATTTTGGCAATGTATGTTCCTCAGAGAACATGGCAAATGGGGAAATCCTAGTACCATTTGAAACTATCCCCCCAGTAAAATTACAGTTGTTCTTCAACTAGAGTTAACAAAAGTTCATGTAAAAGTATCCTGAAAGAAAAAGACATTTCAAGATTAGTAAGGCTGTTAAGCACCTTTAAAAGACTCCTGAATATATTAATGAGAGATACTGAAATGGAATAGCACTGTGTTTATTTCCATGAAACAGAGCATTATAGCAAAGGGTGATACTCACAAAAGATAAGTATCTATCTTTTATAGGTGTGAAAGGCCTACTGTATAATTTATACAGCATGGGCATCTTTTAGAGTAATGCTCACTTTATGTACCTTTACAATGTCTTTACACATAAAAATTATATACAGCCATCTTCTCAGTTATAAACAAGGCATTTATGGCAAAGCCAGCAAACTTTCTTGGAAGGATTATTCTATTTCCACATATTAAATATAGTGAAAAGGGTATTTAATTTGTACTATTTCTTTACAAACACAGCTTCTTTGGCTGAGCCTTAGACAAAACAATATATTTGTGAAGCAGATAATTTTTTTTAAAAGGTCAAATATCAAGGACATATTAAAAATGTATCCCATTTTTCAAGAGAAAGATAAGCCTTAGCCCAGTGGTTTGTTCATCATCAGCACAGAAAAAAGTAGGGAAAGATGTAGCAAAAGTAAAAACAGTAAAAAAAAAAGTAAAAACCTCCTCTTTGGTTTTTGTGATCTCCTATTGAGTTATGTATTATTTCCCTATTTGTATCTTCCTCCAGAAGACATTATCAGCTCGAAATATAATGTTGAAGAGCTTCTATACAGAAGCAGATTCCACACCAAGTATTTGATGTGCCACAGAATTCCCCATTTCCTTTCCATTGCAGGTGCTGGTCCTAACTGAGAATACAGAGTCACAGAAAAGACCAGTCCTCCTCTTCCCTTGGCAACCTGGAGATCTGCTGCTTAGGATCCCTCTAGCCACACACAATACATCTACTCACTCCTTAGCTCTGCATTCACAGATTTTAGTATCTCACAGAAGCTATACACAATGACTGATGCTAATTTCTCTTTCTCACATGTGACAGAAGTGTGTGGTTTTAGAATAGGAGACTTTGTGCATCCAAACAAATAGCTTCTGACTCATTTAGCCGTAGTGGTAATTCAATTATCTGTTTCCTTCCCTGCCTAGCTTGTGTAAGGTCCCCAGAATAAGGGCCCAGGCATTACCAAAGACTGCACTGGTAGTGTAGTATTTTTAATGCTGTGTTTGTTATCCATTCAAAGCAAATGCTAACCTCAAAAGCTGGATGTTGTAGGGCAGATTTCAGTAAATTGTTAACCAACTTACTTTCAGAGCTCTTACCTCCTAATCAAACACCTCCTCTTTTAGGGCAGAAACAGCATCGCATTGTGAGGCCTAACACAGTCTACTATAATCAGCTGTGATCCTTACTGGAGTTAATGCCACTTCCAACCTCAATTATACCAGCACAACAATGGCAAAATACATGAGCACAATGGAGACTTCAGCATGAGCTGTCGAACCTCAATCAAGAAATCTATCTAATGCAAATACGACCTGCTTAAATGATACAGAACTTCCTTATTCATCCAAAAGATCATGTATTTGGATTAGACTTTGTGTATGACTAAGACCTCAAAATCTTGGGATTGTTATCTTGGGATAACACTCGATGTTCAAGTCACAGCACAGTAAGACTTAAAAACATACACATTATTTCATGTTAGTAAAAAGTTTCTGCTTTCCAGTAGTATAGATATGGCAAACACCTTCATCAGACACAATACTATTGTTATCCATAATATTCTGGTATGCTCCTCTTATCAAGCAGTAACAAACGAGAAGAAAACTTCACTGGTAATTTATTGACATCTGTAATAACATGCTAATTGTTATTAAATGAAGAGTAAAAAAATATCACTAACCTCTTGATGTCATTAATGTTTTCAACTAAATGCTTACAATAGAAACTCTCTATACAACTCCTACCTAGCTTTATCTGAGGATGCTGGGAATTCACTATAAACAATTACAGTTCCAATGAATCTGCTGTAATAAATCTGGACATAGCATGGGATGGTTAACTTTGCTGACTTTCATATTTGAGTGAGTTTCCCTTTGCACTGAAGAACACACTGTTAGGAGAAACCTGGTTTATAGTGCTGTTGGGGGAAATACCAACATCATAACAGAGATACTTGGCAACTATGCAGTGAGGGAAACACAAGAATGAAGGCGCAGTACTGGGCAGAAAAACAGCTATGTTTTTAAAGAAACTTGTTGGTGTCTTCCTCTCCTATTACAGCTCAAGGCTCATAACTTCTTTGCTGGGGTTTTCCACTTCTCTCTTGTTAACTTACTTTTTGTGTCTCAAGGCCTTTCTACTCCCCACCACATCACATGGATAACAAAAAAAGTGCTGCAAGTCCCGTGGTGGGACAGTTTAGTCTCTGAAATTCAAGTTCATAAGAGAGGAGTTCTACCACTGCAAACTTCCACAGGCTGCTTCCAGGGTGTCCCACACTACCCAAAACTACCTCTGAAGATGGAATACTAGTTCTGTTATATACAGCTCTTCCCGTCCTACGTGGACGGGACGTTGTCTGCTGACAATTATTTATTGAGTACTACATTAACAGTCTTCCAGAGTCAGTATGCCACTAAGCAATTATCAGAAGTAACAGAAAGGTTTAGGTCCCCACTACTGAAGTATAATCTATCATAAAATCTCAGAAGAAAGATTTTGAAGTGGGTACAAAATTAGCACGGATCTCTGTTCCTTCTCAGATGCTTGGAGGAAAACACTTCACCTGCAGTCACACAGATGAAAAACATCTCTAGCATTCAGCCAAAGCAAATTACATTTTAAGATATAAGGTAATTTGTAGTAATCTGTTTTTACAAAGGATTAAATTGGTTTAAAATTACCAAATGAGACATTTTGATTTTCTTAAATAAGATTTTTTTTCCCTCCTCTACAGATTATCTTTTCAAAACCATCATCAAAATTCAGGTCTTCTATTCATGAAGATTCAAATATCATGAAAATTCATGAAAAAACAGACCAGAGGAAGGAGATTGCAAACTATTTCCCACCCACCTCTATTAGATACTGTTCTTAGATACAGTAGCTAAGCATCTTCGTTAATGTTACTACTGTAACTAAAATCTCAGCAAACATGTCAATGATTTCTAAGATACCATCGCAAGACTGTACATTGTAGTTGGATTCATCTGTATAATGTTTCTTGCTGCCCTTTTACCAATGTCAACAGAACATAAAGTATGTTCTGTGTGATAAGGGAATGACATTGCCTTTGCATAACTCTCGTTCTGCCCAGAAAGTACAACAGATGAAAGGGGTCTTGGACAGCTCATCCACTCAAACAGAAGTATTAAACATATTTGTCGTTCCTTGTTCCTGCTTCATGACTTGTTAGAATGTCTTTTTACTGACTCTATCCTCTCTTGGTTTTTTGAGGGGGCTTTTTTGGGTGGGGTGGGGTGTTGTTTTTTGTTTTCAAAGATATTAAATATAGAAGCACAGTAAAACTACTTATATGTACACCAAAAATATTTTCACATGCTTGGCATTCTCATTTGACCACTTGTCATACCACAGTATTGAAAAATTCCAAGGAGAAGCCCATTTGTAATCCTGAAGCCACAAAGAAGTTTAAAGGTATAAAACAACAGGAAGTAAACCCCCAAGTCATAGACAATGGCACTCTTCTTCTGACAAGTATACTTAAATAAGACATTAAGCGTCCCTATTCTTATAAAATGTAGCAGGAACATTGTGATTAGCTTAATGGAAATAAGGCATGACAAATTTTGGTTAAAAAAGATACAATTTTCACTTTGGGGGAAAATTATTTTCTCTACAATATTTCAGTATAGAGATTCTGTAGAAACATGTAAGTCCAAATGAGGACAATTTGACCAATAATCATAATCCTGCTATTTGTATAAATCTTACTTTAACTGTATTCAGATACGTAATATCTACAGAAGGCAGTGGACACTGCAGAACTTTAAAAAGGAAATGTGGTTTAAAAGATTCAGAACATTGGTTTCCTTTTCAGTGATTTCCAAGCCAGATTTTTTCAAAAAAATTATTCTTATAAAAAACTTTTGCCCTGCCAATCTAAGAAACTTTTTTTCTTGGATGGAGTCCAAATGCTGTTAAAGTTGTGCATCACTGAGATTAATAGTGATGTAAAGGGAGTTGTGAATTTTATTACAAGAATGTACTGATGTATTGTCTAGGGGCAGCAATTAAGCCCTGGCAAGTATTTCTATGTCCTAATTCCTAGTAACAAAAATTCAAAGAGCTTGAAATTATACTTCGGTAGAATATAAAGTTTGATAACATGCACTCGTTTGACCTGGAAATCAAAAGCCCAATACACAATCCGAAGTCCTTATACACACAACCAGTCTCTCCAATCATGGTACACTGAAGTTATTTCTGTGCACTCGAGTTTTACCTAGAAGAGAATCCTGCTGACATTAAAGTTTCTTTGCACAATTTGACATACTGCTTTGATTCTGAAAACTCATTTTTGCTGTCATTTCATCTATTACCCCAAAACTTCTTTGGGACTTAAATCCTTTGCAAAAGCCAGCCAGCTGAAAAAAGGATTTCATATCTTAAGAGCCACAGCCACACATAGACCTGCCATGCCAGATGGCTTATATAGGGCATATATATTCCTCACTCTTCTGTAATAATATTTCTCTTTCCTGACATCCACCTCCTCCTTCACTAATATTACAATATCACTAGGCAGGGAAGCAGGGAGGAGAAATACGGACTACTGTCCACTTTAAATTCATTGCTTGCTTGTTGCACATTATTCAGTAAATGAAGCATAAATACACCCTTCACACAGGAACTTCTGAGGATTCCCCATGTTCTTCTGTAGATACCAATGCAACCTGTAAGAATCTGGCTGGTACTGGGCAAGAGTGAGGAGAGAGTCTGGGATATCACAGCGATGTTGCACAAATCAGAGTCATGCAGTGCAATACAGAAGCACAACTTCTGTGGGGCAGCACACAATAACCAATATTTATTTTGTTTGTTTTGGATCATTAGCAGAGAAGTCAACATATCCCACGCACACCAGCTGTCGGGGGCTATCTAGAGAATGCTTCACTGGGCACAGAACCGTAGAACTCAGAGATAAAAATGAGCCAGTCCAGGCCTTTTCAGAATAAAATTGTTTCTTACACAGCTCCTGCCTACGGCTTCTGCAGTTTAGTTTTAAAAGCCCCTGATAGTAACAAAGTACCTGATATTCAGCTTACCTTTCCCTTTTTCTTAATTTCATCTTGGTTCTCCTAATTATATTACCATGTACCACACTAATTGGTGTTCACACATGGCCAACTCAGCTACAGCTGGTCAAATTTACTGTGTCACACGCCTAGTACAATTTGGGATTCCTTAAAATTCCAGTTGTGTTAGTTATAAAAGGGAAAATACAACTGCACTATTTTCACAGTTCTTTTCCTTTTTCCAATGGTTTGTGCTACAGGAAAGACAGGATCTCAGTTTGCATATACTTGTTTCCCCCTCCTCCGCCATGTCAATAAGCTCAAACTACCACATATGTATTTAGGCACTGTCATAAGAGAAAATCCTAGTGAGCGGAGAGAAGCCCTCCACTCACATACCAAACATCACACGCACCCCCCAACCTACTTCCAGGCATCCAGGATAAATCTACTAGCAGCTTTGTTTGTGATATTATTATCAGATAATGATAGTGCGTTTCTCCAAGAAAAGAGCAGTCTGCAAATTTAAAAAAACCCACATAAATATCTGCATTAAAGTAATTGTAATGCATTCTGAAATGAGCGATAACAATTTTATAGTACTAACATCTCCCTCACTACCCATATAATTGTTTCACAAATTTAAGGTATGATTGTGAGCTAATGTGACTTATCTGCAATGCAGGCAATTGCTAGCAACCCATTCTACAGGACAGGAGGCCAGTGATATAACCAGGGTTATATGGACAATCTGTATTAAAGCACAAATCAATCTCATGCTAACATCAAGCCACAGAAAATTTCTTTCTCTGAAAATTAAGTTACAAATTTCTTGTAAATTGTACAAAGTTTAAACAGGTGACCACTTACACTCATACAAATACCTTGCCACTCCACTACCAAGCCAACACTTTTCTTTCTCCCTTTGTCTAATTCGCAAGAACACAGTAATCTCCATTTTAGTATGCCAAAGGACACAGCACATCTCTGAGAGCTGCAGACTGAGATAAAGTCTGTTCCACCTACATCAGGGGACAGGGAGTAACTAATGTAGGTTAACACAGAGCAATCTTTGAAAAAAATCTCTAAGCATGATGACAAGAAAATGACTTTTGCCTAAGGCAAGCAGGTGGTTTTTGGGATCTCCCCAATCACTTCTTCACCTCTCCATATTTACCGCCGAAAAGCATCTCCTCCATCAGAACAGCTGTACACAACAGGAGACTGGTTTAGAACTTCAAGGCATATCAAACCAGAGCAGCAAGGCCATACTGATTTGGTGAGTACTGCATCTATTTTACCAACATGAAAATTCACAAAATAGGTCACGATCTAACCCAGGTCACACAGGTTTCTATGGACTCAAAATCAGGCAGAAGAATCACAAGGCAAAAAGCCCATGAGAGGGAAAGGTGCAGCATAACGCAGTGCCACTGCCAAGGACAAGCAGAAGGCACCAGAGGATAGATTTTCAACACCACAAATGTGTTGGTCTTTTTTTTTGTAACAAAAAAGTTATTTTTCTTTACCTCAACAGGCTTGCATTGAACCAAAAACTAATGAAAAACATTCCTGATTATTGAGTGGGGTGGCATTCATCTGATACGAACTGTAAGTGCACTTGAAATCAGGTTTTATCCATCCTGGTACTCACCAGGCTATTGTGCACAGCCGTGCAGCCGCCGTGTCTTTCCTGGCAAGCAGCAAGGCTCTCTCATGCCCTCGGTGGCACGGTGGCCGGCGGGCGGCATGGCCGCCCCCAGAGCACTCCCCAGCAGCCACACGAACTCAGTTAGCACAGGGAGGACGAGAAGACCATCTCCTTGTACAACAGAACTCTCCTGCCACCCTCGCTGAGGCATTGCCACGTAAGCACAGGTTGCTTCAAAGGCACTTCATAAGAACATATTACTCTTGAGTATGTCACCAGCAATTACTAAGATTTAGGTGGCAGCACTTGAGCGCAGACACCAAATTGCATCACTGTTCACACCTCAGAAGAACAATGTCTGGTGGGGTGATTTCTACCCGCATGGCCTCACCCCGGGTTTTGGGCGTCAGTGTCCATGTTCCCCGTGGGGTGGCGCGGGGGCTCTCTGTGAGGAGAGGGCGGGGCCGCCCAGGGCCGGTTCCCGCAGGTTCTGCAGCCGCCCCCGCGCAGGGCACAGCTGAGCCCCTCAGCCCGGCTGGGGCGCCGCTGGGGAAACCTCTTGGAGACAGGGGCAGCGAGGGGAAAGCGTGAGGGAAAAGCACGAGGAAAAGTGCAAAGAAACGCGTGAGGGAAAGTGCAAAGAAACGCGTGAGGAAATGGGCGAGGAAGCGCGCAGGAAAAAGCGCGAGGAACTGCCGTGCGTGAGGACAGCTTCGTGGCCCTCCTCTGCCCTGCTGACTGCACCCCTTGAAGCCCCACTGAAACCAGAGGTAAGATGACACCAGGGGGGGCACAAATGAGTCTTGCAAATGCAACAGAGCAGCAGGCTCCGTTTTACCAGGGAAAACAAAGGGAGACAAAATTTCTCCGTCCGACAGGAGCCAACGCCTGGTGTGACGCCACTGCAGGTGCTCAGACAGTCCTGCTGCCTTCCACCACAGCCACCACTGGCCACGGGGACACTGCCAGTCCAGACAGACGGACAGACAGCTGGTGACATCCAAACCTGTCTCTTATATGGTAAGCTCCCCAAATTGTCACACTCTTCAATTTCTGCATCTTTCAGAAAGTAATGCATCCAAGAAGCAAACAAACGAGCACATCTTCACTTAAGATCACCAAACAATTTAATAAGTATTCATGATTACTTAAGAAAAAACAGTATCCAAGCAAATTCCAGCACTCAAACACACCAAGTACTGTATTACACCACACATCACACCCCAGCAGTAAGAAAAAATGGCAAAAAGCAGATTCAAAGGACTCCGCTTGAGTGTCTGTGAGTACAACTAAATAAATATTCCTGCTAATCAAACACTTTTAGCATACTCACTCCCCTAGAACTATTTGCACAGCTCTGAATTGCTTGGGTGCTAGTCAAATGGATTTGAACACACACAAACCAATCTTTTACTTTCATTTTTTCAAAATGCTTGAGAGATTATGTAATATTTAATAAACTACACCTAAGAGTCAGTAATGTACCATTCATATATTTTACATTATATGGCACCATTTTTATTGTGCACACAATATTTTTAATTTATTTTTTCATTAAAGATGGCAATTGGTATTATACATTTTTACAACAGAGAAAAATATTCACCCATTTTTCCTTCATGCAAATGAGATTTCCAAATATTAAAGAAATTTGAAATTTCTTTATACATTTTATATTACTAGTAGTACTCATTGGCATTGAACTGTATGGAGAACAAAAAAGGAAGAAACCAATTCACCTTATTGAATGTGTCCATAAATCTACTATATTAAAATTAAATTCAAGCTGTAAAACACAAATATATTTCACTTCAGGGTAAAAAAAAAAACAACCAAGGGGCTGAGAAACAGGATATTTTTTTAAAAAATCATGTAAGAAAAGAAGCAGTATTGAAATGAAGAAAAACATAATAATAATAAGCATACTGGCCTGTGCTCATCAACACAGGGAATACCTTAAATCTGCACAGAACTGCATGGGTTGTGATATAGTTCCCATCTATACAGACTATTCTTGGAAAATTGGGATGCCAAGGGAAAGTAGGATGCTTATTGGGAGGATGTGAAGACAGAGCAGGCAGTTAAACTCCACAGTCACCCCATGAAAAAAAGGGGGAACTGGTGGTTCCAATTTCAATTTTGTAGTAGGATCCCAAGACTTCAACAAGGGAAGTGGTACAAAGCAGATTTTGCCTCTTGAACTGCTCCAAGCTCACTGAATCCTAAAAGAGACAGACACTGAGAATATGTATAAACGTGTGAATCTCATGCGGTTAGGTTTTTTTGGTATTTCTGGGGTGGCAATGCTGCCTTCAGCTACAGATTCTTTTTTAATACAGTGATTACTAAACATATTGGGCTTTGATTTATCAGAGATGATCTCACAACTCTGATGGATGGGTTCTTGTGCTGCGGGTGTTACAGTTGACACAATGCAATTGCATTTGCATCTGAATCATCCACATTTAAAGTATTTTTTTCTCCTCCACTTCCCCAGAACATGTCTCTATACAAGAGCAGTTCCAAGTGTAAAGTTTGGTTTGGATCTCTCTGAAGTTCAGAGCTGCCCTGAACATTTAGATTCAAGACAGCTAATACTTGCCTAATATAGCCTAATACATCCTGAAAAAATGTTTTAGTAGACTCAAATTCAAGTTTTTGTAAAGATCTGTTGGCCTTTGTGTTGATCTATTCTTATTTCCAAGGCCCAGCCCACTCATTTGTTTTTCATGCGCAGTTTAGACACCAAAGTAGACTGATTAGTTTCTGACTTTTAATACAGCGTTGCCTTTTTTTTAAAAAAAAGAAATTTTCATTTTAAAATGCAATCTATCATTTCTGTAGAACCGGCAACAGCATGGATGTAAAGCTAAAGGAAGGTGATCAGACCCCAGAAAGTTAATAATGTGGTGCTAGCAAGAACATTTAATTGATTTACAGCGCAGCTCAATATATAATCACTGTGCTATGAGTAAAGCTATGAGGTAGCCCATCAGTTCTCAGTGGGCTTCCTCAAGAGCTTCATTCACAAGCCTATTAATTAGCTGGGGTCCTTCAGTGACCACCATTCAGATTTAAATCACTTGTTTCCCATTATGCTGTGTCCCATAAAATCAGGCTTTAATGCTTCTATCAGGAGGGCTTCTGGAAGTCAACTTTAATTATTATAGGTGAAATCTTCCTAATCCTTGCAAACAAAAATTATTAAAATACAATGAAGTAGTAGTTCAGGGATAGTGTTAAAAACTGGCGTATGGTATGGTCAAATACCATAAAGTTTATTCCTCTTAGTAAGAAAGAGCATTTAAGATCAATATATTTTAAAAAATGCCTCAAAATTACATGCTTTTTCATGCAAATTCAGACAGTGAATTGATAAATTTAAGAGCCTTTCAAGATCTTTAAATGCTGCATTTTTCATCATACACTTTCTAGACTTGGTGATTCAGTTCACATGAAAAATAAACCAGACCATAGGGCTAAAACTGACAGCAGTATTTGCTAAGTGTGTCACATGCACAAAATAATGATATCAAATTATATTTAATTATTTCTAATACTTAGTTATTCATTCAAATTGAGTACTTCCATATAAAATGAATTATTGCATTACTTACCGTCGTGTTTCTCACTTATATTTGAGCATGGCTTTGATTTACATTGCAAACTAACATCTACAGATTGTCAGTGTCAGCTTGAACAATTAAAAAAAAAGGCAAACAGGACAGGATTAAACAATAATACAGTAGTTGCAAATCAAATGCTCTCTACATTCCTGTGGAACATAAACAGCTGTTTTCTGGTGTTTTTTTTTTTTAAATAATTATGATTTAAATCTCCTTAACAATTTGACAAAATAATTTTATAGCACTTTAAAATATTGCCTGCAAATGAATCTGACAAGCAATGAAGAAAAAATGTTCTCAGTACCATTTCAAATCATACTTGTTGTGCAACACAAACAAGAAAATTTAGAATTTCACTTTTAAACTGAAGCTACATCATCATCTGTGACTTGTGATACCTAAAAGAGTATCAGAGAACAGCAATCTTTCAGGCTTACATCCAGCTCTGAGGTTCACATTTTTCACTTACACTCCCTTGTCCAGTGTTTAGCTGTTACTTATTTTTTCAGTGAAAATACTACCACAATAGCAAAGTTCCCCTTTTCATCAGCCATGCTAACCAAAAAATATTAAATATTAACAACATGGGATCCTATACCTCCAATACACATACAATAGCCCATTTGGGGATTCAATCTTGCAAACTATCCATCAGATTAGGATTTAGAAAAAAAAAATGATGCTGTTAATAAGAACTTCCTTATTACATTATATAAGATAATAGATAGAAAAATATAAACAAATATCTCCAATGGTTTATATTATGGTATAAACCTTCCAACAGTAAGAGTTAAAGTTAAAACCAAAGCAAATTACCCCAATTGGCTATGACTAGGTTTCTTGCACTGTCCTGTGAAGCAGCTGGTGCTTGCTGCTCTTGGGGCAAGGACATTGCCCCTCCAATATCATTCTGATTGCCTACCATCCTATACTCTTTAAATCCATCTTACTGAGGCATTGTATGCAACAGCTAAAGAAATTAAATAATTTGATTTTGTCATTCAAATGAAAACAGAATTTTTATCACTTAACTAAAAACTGAATTTCAGTTGTATTGAAAACAGCAATTCATTGGATCAGCACTCTGCTAGAGACAGTAAACGTTACAGATGAGAGGGAGGAAAATGCTTATTGCAATACCTCTGAATTACAGAGGATATATTATTGCATCAATACACACTGCTGGGTAGCATTTAGGAAATGTTAAAAAGAGACAAATTGAAAGAGAGAAAAACCCATATCCTGCTATGGAGCTTAATGCAAAATTCCCATAGATGCCAAAAGATAACACTATCCTAGTGTGGCAGGTCTGGGGCCAAAGGCAGAGCTGTTAAAGATACTTTGAAGATTACACAAGATTTTGAGATTCCAAAAGTACAACACTTCACAGTAGTGACTACCATGAAAAGTTTGGTTACGTTTTGCAAACCAGGTATAATAAAGCTTTGTAAATTCATGTACAGAAGTACCCTAATCTATTATCCCCCTTGAAGTCAATGAAACACAGTTGAGAAAAGCCTGACAGTTTCATTCTAGCTACAGCGTTATTAAGCAAAATACCTAGCAGATGTAGCAAATAAAACCCACGTCAGTAGCTAATGACCCTCCCTTACACTGTGTACTAGTACCACAGATTTGTCTGGGTACATATTTTGCTGTTTTATTTCACATGTAATTGTAGTTCTTGTTCACTAAGAGCTTTGAAAATCTCTGTGAATCTTAGAAAGCATAAAGTTATTAACCGCGTTGTCCTGTCAGGATTGAGACTGAAGTGTAACTCCATCTTTCCATATGCCACATCCTATAACAGAAGTATGCAGTTCTCTATTTCAGTAACTGCTTTGTTCAGGGACATTGAAGAACAGTTGTATTGAATATGCATGTCTTTATAATATGTCAGTCAAAGCCTCTAAATATAATAACACTGAGCTCCAGCAACATTCTTGCAGGGCAATACTTCTTAGTAAACACTCACGGATGGATTTTGGAGGCTGTTTCTCTTTGCAGTAAAAAGCCAAGGCTACATATAGTATCGCTGTTCACAACAAATAAGATGTAGGACAGCTGATGTTCCTTTTTAGGTGACAGCATGAGCTCTGTTTTAGAGCTTTGAAGAAAAAAGCCACAGTCCTTGAATTAATTCACATAATCATTTTAACACTGCTGAAATCTGTATCACACTGATGAGATATTTCACTTGTCCTGTTCAGGTGGAAGAATCCTGAAGCCTGGAGTAGTTCATATACTATTTCACATGCTTTCCATCATCACCTTCCACCTTCAGCAAAATCATTTACTGTCTTTCACTCTAAAGGTTTATTAATTTGATCAAAGGCAAAGGATAGGTAGTATGTTCCACCAGTTAATAAAGTTTATAAAGCACTAGGGGATCTACTTGGATAAGAATCATCACAGACATGCAAAACTTAATCAGACCAAAAACAGCTGCTAATGCCAGAGAGATGTAAAACTCATTTAGAAATTAGAAAGGGTAGCTGAGCAAGCAGACAAAATTGAAAAGTTGTATTGTGAGACACAGGTGCAAAAACTTTTAACCTAAGTTAAGGTTAAACTTTTAAGGCCTAAGAAAGGATACTCAGACACAATGGATGTGCTGATCATAAGAATTTACAAATGGGGGAGCAGGAGGTTCTAGCTGAGAAAAAATATTTTAAAAAATACTTAAACACTATCAACATTATAAACTAGGAATTACAAAAATCAGAGAACTTTAAAAGAGCACTGTGTAATCCAATGACGGTTGAAAGAGTAACCTGCAAGCCAGTCTGAGCAGATGCATCAGAGGTATGGTTCTGTGTCCAGGATGGTTCTGGACTACTACTCACATGCAGACTTAATAACAATATATCCATATGTATAATGGTATTCATTTGTCAATAAAGCACTAATATTAAAAAGGAGCAAACGAATGAAAACACTGACTTTACTGCACTTCAAGATAACTCCACTGCTCCAGGTGGGGGTTATTTTGTAAATAAATCGGGTGATGTAACAAGTGTTATTACAGTGCCACCTAGTGCGAACGAGGCGTTTGAATGAAGATGGCAGATGGGTGAAATCTCTGCAGCCCACAGCACCACCACCGCCTGCCCAGGAAGGGGAAAGCCTCTCCACTGGGGCCATGGTAGCTAGAGAGGCCATCCTGCTTCTTGCTAGAAGTTTGCAGATCTGGCTCAGACAACAATTAGAAAAATATTTCCATTCTTGCTTTTGGGTGAATTTTCACTCTGAGTATCAGTATCACATATTTAGCATTTTTACGTATCTGGCTCCTTTTCTCCATCTTAATCACTTGCTCCTCTCTCAGTCATACAACTGAGAAGAGCTTTGTGCTGACAAACAGAAAATGCTCTGAACACGAGAAAATACAACTCTGGTTTGCCCGAATGAGAAAAGGCTATGATCAGCTTAACAAGAAATAGTCTGTGAAACACTCACAACAATTCCCAGTTCACACAGACTGGTACTTAGGCTCTGGCCACTTTTGTACCTGCAACTGCTGAGAGATATAGGAAACCCAATTCTCTCATGATACCTTAAATATTGACAAGGTGGTCGATGCATCAGGTGACAAGCTGACAAGAACAATAAGAGGAACAGTGGTTAACTGTGTTTGCATCTGTTAAATTCTAAAACGAAACTCTTAGACTTACCATACCATGCGGGTTTTTCAAACTCTTTGAGAAGGAGATACAAACCCAAGCTGTTCAGAAAGCTACAAAGAAAGGCTAGTTAGTTACTGTGCATGCAGGTGACCTTGAGGCATCTCACTCAGATCCACAGGGGAACTCTATGAAGGAAGAGCCACTCCAAAATGCTGGCTTTGTTACAGAATTTTCTATTCCATCTTTTGTAAAGACAGATTTGGGTCCAAAATGAGAATGTCTGTTCATATCTTTGTCATGAAAGTGACAAATACTCATTAAATCCACAGTAGTTTCCATGTGAACCCTGGAGACAAAAAAGAAGTTCTAAGGCACAGCTGCCATACCAGCTTCAGAGCAGTTTTGTTCATTTAACTTCCTTCAAAATTATACAGTCTTATATAAATTTTGTAGGCAATACAGAAAAGCATAAAACTTCCTATAAAAATTCTGAGAGAATTGCTCTGTGACACGTGGGCTGTCCCTGCTACTTCACAGAGAAGGGCACCCAAAATGCACATCTTGATCAAGTACAGGAGATGCAATTCCACTAAGAGTACAGTGGAAACGCCTTCTCTTATCAGGACTGTATGAACAAGCTTCACTTGCTATACCCACTGTTGCTCACTTTTTGATGTCAGAGCTCTGCAGCCTAAGAGATACAGGCAATGAATCAAACTTGCTTTACACAAAATGAGAAAATTCCTCTTGAAAATACAAACCACAAATCAGGAGCACTACACTTGTCTCCTCTCCTGTCTACACACAAACACGTACCCATACACATGTCCACTTTAAAAGAGAAGTAAATGATACAATTACTACCTGCCCAACAACCACAATGCATGCAGAAATGTTTTCTATATTACTTTACTTCCTTAAGGTCTTTCATGGAATGATGATTCATAAAAATAATGCATGGGCCCAACACGGTTTCGTTGGATGGTCTCAATGTCCAAAAGCCAAAATAAAGAAAGAAGACAAGTTTGTTTGGATCTCTCTGATCCTGAGCTGGTCAGAGACTTGTTTTAGGCTCTGCTCAAACTACACTTGAAACTATGCTTCCTGGATGCAAGGAAGAAATCCACCATTTTTGTCCTTCCATAGCTCCTTCCACTTAGACATTCTGTATACAGAGGTGCCACATAAATCCCAAACCCTTTGTTTTGCCATTTATGGTTCCCTAGAGTCATATTACGATAGCTTTGATTAAAATACAAACCAAGTGAGTAATTGCAGGCTTTTTAATTTTACAGTGTCAGTTTGTCATTGTAATGGATATGTTGGAACACGAAAGTCTCTTAATGAATTAAAGGAAATGCATATTTAGAAGGACTTAAAACTGCCCATGACCAGCAACCTCATATACTCACGCAAAAATAAGAGAGGGAGAACAACTTTTCTTGTCAGTGACACAAACCCCCAAGAAAAATGATGAAATGTATGTCCTCCTGACTGCAGCTCTCAAAGTGCCCCGTAGCTTCGCTGAATATCATTAAGTGGAACTCTTGTGTACTTACTTTGAAAGGCCCTTCCATCCATATGTATCTCTAATGCTGAAAAAAAGTTATTTTTACAACAGAGTTGAACAGAAAATAAAAAGAAAAACACTCAGTTAATATTGTTTGTCCCCTCCAATCTATAACATCTCATCTTAAAGCAAGTAATACTTACATTTCAGGGACACTTGTTTGCCCTTCTGCATGTTGTTCATCATTCAGGGTGCGTTTCACAAAAGACACAGCGAGAAGCATATTGTAGCAGAAGTACTGGAATACCATTTTTATTGTGAAGCTCTAATGAGCAGATCTAATTAGACTTGGACTACCCCTCTGATAAGCAGAGTAAACCCAAGTATTGTTAAGGAAATTGATAAATTTTTCCTGATGCACACTCCAAACAAGTAGGAAATCCATTTTGACAGCTGTTGCAAATAGCAAAATACAGGGTTGAATATTTTTTGTTATTTAAAGGACAGCGGAGTGAAATAATCATTAAGGATTTGCACATATATTAAAAAAGTAATGTTGGCTGGTAGGGAGTGTTTCATAAAGGAGGGAACCACTCCCACTCCATCTTTGCTACCAGTGTTTTAAAGCAACAATAGGGAACAGCAGAACTACAATGTCACTGCTGCAGTCATGCCAAAGAGTACTTATGCATCGTTGCCAATACCGCTAGCTATTATTCTTCAAATAACACGTACCAGATTAAACTGAATTGTAAAGTAGAACATCACTTTTTCCTTCCATTTTCTGCACAAAAATTACATGCACATGTGTGCACACAGAGTGGTAAATGCAGAAATGAATGCAATGAAATTTTATCCCTTTCAGGGAAGGCACTTCTGGGCATTGGAAAAGAAAAAGACCTTAAAAAAAAAAAAAAAAAAAGAAAGAAAAAGAAGAAAAAGAAGAAGAAAAAAGATCAGAAACAAAATATGAAAATATGTTTTTCCCCATATTCCAGAGCTACCAAAGCAGAAGCAGGGCTTTCTTCATGGCCCATTGCTCCCCTCCCAGTGTCTTTTGGTGTATACACAGGACACAAAGATTTCTGGTTTTGGTGGTCTCTGCTTTCTATGGCAAAGCAATTTCTCCAGCTGAAAAAAGCAGAAGATAACACCACACTAAGCTGTTTAATGCAGCTGTAAGTCTTGCCTAGACTTCCTTGGCAATTTGCCAAGTTGCACTGTCAGAATGACACAATTTTTTTCCCCGATTTTAACTTAAATCCTCAGACATAACAAGCACCTGCAATTCATAATGATTAGAAAGTGGGAAGTATTCAGTAACTCTTCTATTCCAGCCCTGAGATCATAAGCTTACTCCACACTCTGAAGATTTTAATAGCTTTTCCTCAGCATTTATGCACCAACCTTTTAGGAAAGCGTTTTTCATTTCTGAGAGATGCAGCTCTGTCTGGACTTAGCCAAACAGAGCAGCAGGGCAGGGTGACACTGGATTTGGAAATAGGAAATACACATTTATACTCTGTACTTTCTTTCCATAGGGCTCCTACTGCACTGACTAAGCATACTCCAAGATGATGTCATTCTGCTACTTTCTACCCACATCCCAAACCCTTCTTTTTGGATTTGCAGCTCTTTAATAGTGTCAATACCACTCCACTGTAGCCCCCAAGTTTTACTGAAATTGCTATTTACTCACATTGATGACTACCATTGAATATGACTCCATCAAACACTTGTGCACCCACTTGATTTGAAGTATGCATGTGGTCCAATTGACTTCAGTGAAGTAAAGCATATGGGTAAGGACTAAGACTGAACGCAAAGTATGTTTACAGTATACTGTGTCTGCTAAAATGATCGCTTCACAACCACTAATTTTATAACTCTGGCAAAAATATCTCAATCACCCCACAACCACTGATTTTATAACTATTGCAAAAATATCTCAGTCCCCCAATCACTTTTATTTGGCAATTTCTAATACATAAAGGAAAAAAATATACTTTAACAAATTACCTCCCTTCACTTGCATACGGTTTTCTGCTAAAAATCAGCCCTTTTCCCAAAAGCAGTATGTGTTTGATAAGTGTAAATTGACTCTGCTTCCGTTTTTTAGCAGAGGGATGTATGTTAAGAAATAAAAATGCAAGCAATTGTTCCTCCTGCTTGCTATTCATTGCTCAAATACTGAAAGTCTCTTTATGAATAACATGAATTGATGTTCTTGTCAGTAGCAACAATATTTACAGAATGTATGTTACATTAAAGAGGAAATTGAAAGTAAAGATGTGATTCCACTAAAAGAGACGTTGAAACATGCAGACTATCTCACCCTTGCCAAGTCTGCTCACCTTTTGTCAAGATGTTTTGCTTAGTATTCATAAACCTTTTGTATTTGATGTTGACTATTTAAATCAGTTATTATCTGTCAAAGTGGGTCTCTGCAAACATTTGTGATATCAGAAAGAAATAAACAGCAAGTTATTATAAAGCATAACAAAAACCTGGGATTTTTCATAAGCTATAGAAAGTTTCCATCATTTAGCTAGGGATGTTCCTTGTGGGAAGCACAGAGAGAATGTTCTAAAAGTGAAATATAGAACCAAAACAGCTAGTCTGACTCACTAAAGTCTTTCAGTGTACCTAAGGAACTACTATAGGCTCCATTAGCATAGCAGCTTATTGCCAAATGGTATCACTAAAATTGATGTAGACTCAATCATAGTGCAGACTACAAAGGTGCCATCAATACCAGTGAGCACAAGAGGAAACCTCATCTGAATAAATGTATCTCCATGATTTTCAAGTTGATGGAACTATTGTGCTTTATTCCTTCCCAATATTATGTTAAAAAAAAAAAAAGTTTATTTTTCTTAAAGTAATTCCTGAACTCATGAAAGGAGAAGAATGAAGCATTCAGCACATAGTTCCAAGGGCGGACAGAAAATGATCACAATTTATTATTTACTTGGAGATCAATAAACACACCTCTACCTAAGTGTTTTACACCCCCACAGCCATTGAAAATACAACCTAAACCCTCAACTCATAAAATCCAAATTACATTTCCTTCTCTCCATGCACAGAAGCACGATGCACCAAAACAAACCACAAAAAAACCCAGTGAGAATCTAGCTTTCTTTACATTACCCAAAACATCTTTTTGAGAAGTCCTCACTTATGCTCTTTGACCAAGGGAACAGGGGAGAGAATTCCACAGCCAGAGACCTGAAAGCAGTGTAATTTGTCAGCAGTGCCCTCTCCTCACTGAAGGAGACACCAACCCCCTTCCCAAAAGAAGAAGGGAAGCAGTTAGTTAAGGAGATTGCTGAGAAGCCTTGCACAGACTCACCACAGAGAAAAAGAAGTGTAAAATAGGCCCTTTTCAAGAAATATTTTGAAATTATGGACTTGGTGATACAGACCACTTAACAGAATTTACACAGTAGGTGTTAACAAAAATACATCTCTGGGTAACCAACTCCCTTCACCCCAAAATACCTAAGCCAAGTAATAGAGTGTAGTGAATAAAATAAATGAATTAGCAAAAAAAAAAAAAAAAAAAAAAAAAAAAAAAAAAAAAAACCGGGGGAAGGAGGGAAGGTGTAGTTCTTATTTTACCACATTGTATTTCATCCAAAAAAAGCTACTTCAAAAGACTGCTGCAAATTTAAAAAAAAAATAATCCTAATGATGCTGAATATATGCAGCAGAGGCCATGCACGAATGGAGAGATGATGCCTTTAACAAGTTTTTCTGTTATGGTTACATTCAAAGCAGGCAATTATGCATATAAAAAGAAGGAAAACTCTGTAGAGGAAAATCCTTCTCTCTCGTAGGAATGAAAATGAAAACAGTATTAATCATATGGCTCTGGAGAATTTGGTATTAAGCACTACTAGTGACAAAAGATAAAAAACAATAATTCAAATGCATTTCAACTGTCATATACACCATTAATATTCTTTTCTCTGAAATTTTATATTTCTCATTTCTTTCCTCAATGAAATAGGAAAATGCCTTATGAGGAGAGATGGAAGGCAAAGAAAGCAAATCAAATGGAATTGCAACAGGTAGGTAAAAAGCAAGCCATGCTTCAAGTCAAGACAGCTTCTTGAAGAGATTTATATTATTGCATAACTGAAGTACTCTGCCATGATTTTGGATATATTTGCTGAGGAGCCAAATGGAAAATGCATAGTTACCCAGAAAATATAATAAGAAATTTTCCTAATTTGTCCATAATAATGAAGTTGTAACACTAAAAATGAAAAAAAATTGTATTTTTCAGTGAAAACACACTTTTTTTTCCCCTTTTTTTTTCTGCTTTTCAGCAGACAATTTCCAGAACACGCATTGGCAGGCTCCTATATCTCATGGGCAATACTTGGTAAACCGGATACTCTCCCTTTTGATTGAGAAAAACAACGTAATTTTCTTTTAACTGGACAGTGAAACGACGCACAAGTCAAATGGTTGGATACCTGCGGTCAGTGCAAGTACAAGAGAGCAACAATAGAAAATCATGCTACTTTTTTATAATAAATATGAAATGGAGAGTCAAACTGCCCTTAACTAGAAGGATAATTAAAATATCATATCATCCAGGGGTGAAGGTTCAAACCTCCTTTTTGTACAAAACAGTTGACAAATCTACTCCAGTAAAAATGCCATTTTGTTCCTACCTACACTTCTGACAATGCTGTTACGGAATTCTATCTTTCTCCTCTTCAGTTCCTCGAGCAAGGTATTCTGTCTCAAAATCAAGACAAATATCTATACATATTCTTTCCTGCCATCAGCCCTGCCAATTCACCTAGACATGTGCATCAGTAGCATTCATTCTGCACACCGAATCTGGCCCTTGTTCACATCTCATCTTCAAATCGTGCTCTCATTACTCCTCCAATATCTCATGCCTTTCACTGTATCCATATAGATACATGTGACTGAACCTGTTATTTCCTTCATACACTGCTCTTCAGGTTATACTGTAAATTGGGACAGTTTGTTTCTATAGCCATCTCGCTTTCATATGCTGCTCACTGGCCCTTACATTTCAATAAACTACTTATCCAACAGAAATGGTACAAAGGCCTTTCTCAAAACTTACCTGAAATCCCCCACGACCAGGAATCTGTATAGCGACATGTATTTGGAAGAGAGGTTTTCCAGGACTTTTCGTACAGCCCAAGTAAAAATTAGACATTGTCTAACAACAGTTCCTGCAACAGAGAACATAACCATTAATTTAGGAATGTGTTGTGTTTTATCAAACCCAGTATCTGCTGTATAAAAATATGATTCCCCTCCTACCAAGATGCTGACCAATATGTTCTGCTTCTTTTCGCTGAAACTTAGTATCATGCTGTGTTTTCATGTTGAGATGAAAATTGGAAAATAGGTATACAGGTTTATTCTGTCATCTTGACAATCTGTTTTTCCTTGTGATATTTTAATCCACTTTCCATACTTTCAACATTAACAACTTCTGAAAAACTTTTCTTCTCCCATGAAGATAAAATCCTCATAAATGACCTTACACTGTGTCTGAGGCTTGGAACATGAATTTGTTTCCTTTTATCACTTTGTACTAAAAAGGAAGAAAATGAACCATTATTAAAAAGGGCTTTCCTCCCCTCCTTTTTAATTCTCCTTAGGAATAACAGTTTCTTTTCCTTTTATCTTTTCATTCTGAACTATAGGTACAGTCTTATATCACTTGCTGATGCCTTTAAGCATAATATTTCAGCTCAAATGCATTCTTAAATCAATGAAAATGAATTAAATTAGTACCTGGAGGCAGAATAAATTAAATAAAATGTACAATAATACAATTCTAACACATTTTTCTCTGTGCAAAAACATTAATATTCTGTGCCTGACATTCAAATAAACAAATTTATCCCACTAAAATGAAACATCCATATTTTCATTTTTTCTTTACTTATTAAAACTTAAGATTTTTTGAATGACAGTATTCCAAGATATAAGGTAATAATCTATTTTCCCACAGAGAAAAGGAAGGCAGAGGATTCTCATTTATATTTTAAAGAATGTACCACTTACAAAAAATACTGGTTTTCTGGGACTGAAAAGTGAATTTCGTTCTTTACCCACAGAACAAAACAAAATGCATGGTGGAAAAAGCGATCTGTGTTGTTTCACACATACGTTTCTGCTATTGATGCGATATTTTTAGGAGCAAGAAGTTTGTAAACATCCAGGTCTCTGCTTGAAACACAAGTAAGGGTTTGAATTTCTGATAGAGCTATCCACAAGAGGCAAGGCTGAGCACACATACACATTTAAAATGAGACACTGAATATTCATTAACATTGTCATCTACGATTATTCTAGATAAAATTGGGATTTGCATCAGTTCTTATTGTTAAGTGTTCAGCATCGCCTCCAACATCCTTGCTTATAGATTCTGAACTACGTGTTATGAACCTTTTCCAGTTGACCCACAACAAAAAAAAAAGGCATCTTGGTTCAGAATAAAGGTGAAACTGCATTAGAAATTCCTTAGATAAATAAATTGTGAAAATGAGCTTTTTGACAACTGCTATTTCCATAGCATCAACAATCTAATCTGTGTGATAGCCATAAATCCCACAGGAATTATTTTAGGAAGTAATAAGGTTGCATTAGTGCCATGAATGGCATGCACTCACTAGGTCTAGATCAGTCAGTAGTCCCAAGGGATACTCCACTGCTCCCTCTCTCTTCCTCCGAATTATCTAAATGGAAAGGGGTTTGTGCATATCCGAGAATTCATTTTTTCCTTTGAAAAATAAGGAAAGATAGGGAATACTGAAGAAAAACTAGAAAAGCTTTCAGACTTGCTTTCCTTTGCTCCTTTCTGCCTAAAGTCTACCTAATGACCTCGTTTAGCCCCAGCCTCTAAGCACATTATGATTTTTCATGTATTAACAAGCCACATTTCAGATGAGCCACAGAGGCAAAGCAATTTGCCCAAGCTGCCTGCAAGCCCATGGGTTTCTCAAACTCCAGCCTAATGCCATAACCAACGGGCCACCTGCTGACTTTGCAACAGCTAGGAACCTAGAGCATTTTTCAAATGTTCATTTTAAGTCTCATTTTAGCATAGCTAACGCTGCCTACAAGAGAACTCATCTTATGTGAGAGTGCGGGGATCTTCTGCTGACAACTCAGCTGATGACAGCTCTCCAGAGTCCACATATGTCTGTGGACAGCCAGAGACTCCCTGCTGGGTATCAATGCCTGGCATTCATCACCCTGCTGCCAAACAGGGCCTGGTATAGTGAAAGAAATAAGAAATTTGGCTAGGATGTACTCAGCGAAAATGAAATCAATGGCAAACACCTGTTCACTGGTAAGCCCCAGATTAAACCTCATACCTGGAAGACCTTCCTTTTGAACAGAAAAAAGACAGTGTTTGTGGTAAGCTATTTTTTAAATTTTGGTGGTGGTAGTCTTTTCAGAGATCTGTAGAAGCATCTACTAATTTCAGATGATGTCACTAACAGAAAGTGAGTGAGCACACTTTTTTCCCTAGAATTTGAAACAGAGTAAAAAGAAAAATTATTTCCTCTTATTTTCTAATTAGAATTGCCTGCCCACCAGCAGGTGGAAGGACACTGCCTGCAGGAGCTATTTTGTTGGCCAAAAACTTAGTTTATATAATCAGCATAGTAATTAGTGCGCTCTTTGCTATTAAAAGGAACTCATTACTGCTATATTTTGCTCATTGATCCATACTCATGAAGCAATTTAAAAATGTAAAAAGCATTTTGTGAACCACTTAAAATAAAATCTTCAATATGAATATTGAGAAAATGTAACTGACAGTTGTCTTTGATTAAACTCCAATCTATAATTCTCTAGCAGTTCAAGCAAATCTACATGGAACTGGAAAATGAAAATAATTACCTTAACTCAGATTGTTCTCCGCTACTTGTCAGATTTCCTTTGCAAGGGCTGGGGCCTGTTCGATCAATACTCGCCTCAGATGCTGTGACACTTTCACAGGTGATCTTGCAATCGGACAAACTAAGTGACCAACTTCCTACACAAGTAGTTGTAGAGCCACTGGATTCCCCTGGATGACTACAACTTGCAGCGATGCTGCTCTTTTCCCTGAGGGCTCCCGGGAGGCTTGCCATGTCAATGAAGTCCTATTAGTCACAGGGAGAGATAGCCTTCTGAGAAGTGGTTTGAAAAGAAAATCACCTTTAGTCAAAATTAATGATTAGCATGGATCTGAAACTGTTATAGAATGAGTTACTTTCAACTTTGTACTCTTTGCCAAGTTTTCTCATGCTTCAAAAAGAACTGATAAATTATCCAACAATTTCTAATATTGAAATGCAAGGAGGAGGGAGAAGAACGAGGGAGAGATGACATGAGGGTGGACACATGTCAACTGTTGAAAGAATTTCCCTTATTCAGGGAAACCTCAAGTGAAATTCTGCCTCCAATGAAGTCAACATAGAACTCGATGAGCTCAACAGTGCCAGTATTTCAGACTAGACCTACTACCTTGAACTCCATCCTTTAGTGCTTCTAATAAGCAGTCTGTTCCTTTCTCCCTGACCAGCTCAGGTGCCACTTCATTTCCAAGCTAGCTGTGGCTCTGAGGCTGACCCCATTCTTTTAGGCTTAAAAAAAAATAATTGATTCTTCCATCACCACAGCAATCCAATCTGGTATTTATAGGCTCCACTACCGTGTCAAATCATTTCACAAACTAAAAGAACATCGCTAGTAACTAAAATGGATGCTTTTTTTGATAGGGATCATAAGTAACTATGGCTGGCCCAATTCACCTGCTATTAAAGTAAAATGCAGACTTCAGTGAGGGCTGGGTCAGGCCCTAAAATCATGCAGCATGGTCACACAGTGCTTACAATAGGAGGCGAATATAGATTTCAGCTCAGACATCCATGAGAATCAAGGTAGGTCACTGTCCTGGAGCGCATGAGGACAACTGTATCACTGTTCATGTACTTCTGTGTAAATTTGATGGGCGCTTTATGTGGACAAGTGGTCGCCACGATTTATTCAGATAATTTTCATTTCAGGCTCCCACAGACACATTCTCCTGCCAGCACTAATACTACCAATGTGCTGTTTCAGAGCAATTCCTTTAAGATAATGAATTTCAATATTTAAAGGTCTATTTCCCTACTCTGTTCCTTACCATTTCCATTTCCTGAAGAGGAAAGGATTATGCTATTTCAGCCTTTGCTCTTGTTTTTTTAGTGCATTAAGTACTTTTAGGTTCTTTTTTCCTTCCACAAAAATGAGTGCTTATAACATTCATTTTGCTTTAAGAAATTTATTCTCACTTTCAAGCTGCGGAAACAACACTTACTGAATATTATTTTTATCTTTCTTGGAGACAGGTGATTTATTTTTAATTGCTTCTTTAGGTCAGGATGCTGCTTACCAGTATGCCTACATTTACTGTGTTCATTAATTTAAGCTTTTTTAAAAAGTAGTATGTCAAATCACTTTTTTTCTCCTGGAAAGGGAAGTCACAGTAGATAGAGAGATCAATTATTAATCAGCATTAACCGAAAGTAAAAAAAAACAAGAAGCATCTTAAAGACTCAAGTGCTCTTGAGTGAATGAGTGTATACCAAATCATACTTTTCCAGCAGAAGCTTTCCCAGGAAATTAAAGCACAGGGAGATGGAGGTCTAAGTCCTCAGAGCTATTGAAGTCCTTTATTTTTATTTCAAGGCCAAAAAAACCCACTTAAAGTTAAAAAAACAAACAAACAAACAAAAAAAAATAGAAAAGGAAGAAGAAAAAACAAGGAAAGAGAAAGAAAAAGAACCATCTCCAAGGTTACATAAAGATGTACATGAAACCAAAGACCATAGCCAGCTCTTCCAAATATTAAACTCAAGTTAATCCAAATCAGACCATCTTTTTTGCCTGTTTTAACTGCTGTTTGTCTAGTATCAGGCAAATCCCTTCCTTAGAAAATGTGACTCATGGACTTTCATTGTTGTATGAACCAAATATCAGAATATGAACCGCTCTGGGAAACCCATAGGCTTAGGCCTGTACTAATACTTCTGTGACTTACTCGTTGCTATAGGCCATACTAGGAAAGAAAGGTGATACGACAAAAAAGCTAGATGAGAGTAACATAGAAAGAGGAAATCATAAGCTACAGCAGCATCATTGATCTGTAGGAAAAAGCAAAGCTGAGAGCATTTGAAATGCACTTTCCTGGAACTACTCTTTCTGAGAATTGAAAGCAGAGAGCAAGACCACAGATCAGAAGACTGACAGCTGAAGAGTCCTGCTTCTCTGGGAACGACAAGCAGGTCATTCTTCTGAAGATGTCAGGGAGAAGTATATCAGTCCAGCTGATAAAAGGAGATTAAGGAAGAAGAAAAGGTCAGTAAATGAGAATTCTTCTATACGTCCACATAAAGGAAGCAACCAGAAAAAAAAACATTGCAAAAGAAGGCTCATCTCTTAAGTACCATGTTAACTTTGTACCAGAGATCTTGGTTTTTAATAACTAACTTATTCATTACTCCAGACTAACGTGACTTTTATTACCAAATGAGTCTATACTGTCAGGTGAACCGATTTCCTCTTTTATCAAAGAATTTTTATCTCATGGACCAGACCTTGTGGACAAAAGTCAATCTGTACCAATAGGCTGAGCATCAGAGCTGTCCCCAGTGTGGCTGACAAAGAACACTAAAGTGACCACTAGGAGCTGTAGCTTACTTTGGGGAGGTATTCCAGCATGGCACTGTGGTCGATTTTCCTGCAAAGGCAAACCTGAGAAAAACATTTCAATGAGGCTTATGTTGCTGTTAAAGAACCAAACAGCATCACTCTGCTCACACTTTTAAAAGCTTCTGTACTTTTAGCATCCCCAGAGTGAAATTCTGAAAATATAAAGCAGCATTTTCGAATCCCCAGTTTTTCCTGTAACCAACATCCTTGAACATGCTTGCTGTGTCCAGCAAAATATTGGCTAAAGCGAGCCTAGACAAAATGCAAAACGATCTTTTTGCTCTGAAGTCTTATTTTAAATTTAAATAAAGAATAAATTATTGCTCATCCTGCTACACTATGTTCATGCTGTTCTTTTCAGGCTGTTCTTGATACTAAAGAAGGTAGTGCTGTTTTTTGAAGATTTTTATATGGAGGGCATGAAGATGCCCCACATAAGCTAATGATGGCAAAGGAATCTATCAGTTTGGGATTAGTGGAACTGATAGCTTTAACCCTACACTGCTTTCATTCTGGACTGTAAGCTGCCTGCCAACATTTCGCCTGCTCCTTTGGCACCTCTTTAAACTCTTAATTTTCAGGACAGGTAGTAATATATTCCTTTGGAAACATGACAGAGTTTGTACCATCTACTTTTTAAGAGACCCTTGCGACAGTAGCCACTCCTCTCCTTACCCTACATAAAACTAATGAAAAATGGGCTCATGATCAATTACTAACATTTCTCTTATACGATATTATCCATTTTACATAGCAAGGCAGCTTCCAAGTGCATCACTCTTGTAAGAAAGCCAGCAACTTTTTTTCAGGGAAAGGCCATAATGTAGAATTAGTGACGTGCCTCAGTGAAGGATACTTTGGAAACTAGACCCTTTTATAATGTGTTAATTTTTGTCTCGTCAGACTTCAGTACACAAGTGAAAATTTCAGATTTCTTCTCTCCTCAGAAAATATTTGTCTTCGTCACAAGGCCATGACGCAATTTGTCACCATTCAGCATGACTGCAGTAACTAAACCTATTTCAAAAGAAAGAAAAATGAAAGAGACTGTAGCAGCATACAAAGAAAAGAGAACTAACATGAATTGAAAGCCAGCACCAGGCCTCCTTGTTCTAGCTAGGACAATTAGTATTTAATGCTAATAATTCATATCTCAGTAAGACACAGTTACCACTGACAATAATGCAAGCCTCAGTAACATGGGATAAAATTATATACATGCATTTACATAAACACTGCAAACTTCACCCTTTTTCACCTCCCTTCACAGATAACCCCGCACCAACACCATTAAACTTATTTATATCCCTGGCTGGAGAAAAGCAAAAACCCTTCTGCAATTTTCCATTTCCGTTGAATGAGCTTTCAGTCATAATCTACATTTTTATTCATGTTAACATCCTTTGCTAAATTTATAAGGATATGCATTTCAATAACTGAAATCACTGTATTTGCTCTCAATTGCACTGTTCATTTCAGATTAGTTGTTTATTTAACTGAACAAGCATTTCACAGAAACTTGTGACAACCAAGATTATCATCTGACCCCCTGGGATTACCCAGAGACCCACTCACTGAACTGTTCTGAAAGTTGAGTTTGGCAAATTGAGAAAAATATTTGCATTTTCAGTGACATAGGAGGTACCTTCTACTTGCATGGGCACGCGCAGTGGCTTTGTATAATAAAATTAGTATTTCCTGTATCTCCTGAAAAACTCATGTGTCCTAGTGTCCCACTAATCTATTTAACAGACATAGTGCACCGTTATACTTTGATCACCCACCACCTAAATAGATCTTCTTCCTTCTCCTCTCACGTCCTATGATAGATCTATAATTTGTGGCAGAAATGTTTGATGTGAATCTCTAAATGACCTTGTATGACCTTGCACTACTAAATTTCATCCAGCTTTTAAAGTTTTCTAATTCTTTCTAGGCTCTATTCTGATTTTTCCTTGTGTAGAGAATGCTTTGTAAGTTTGCCTCAGCAGATTTCATTAGTATATGTCTACTTCTTGCACCAAGGGTCACTACAAATATGAAAATATGAAATATAACCAAGCTGAAAACTTGGAGGAACTCCACTGGGAACCATTAGGAACAGCCTCAGTAGTATGATTATTCTCCTAACTATGCATAAAAAGACAGGAAAAGGCTCTTATTTATCATTTCTACATAGAAGGACAGAAAATAAAGGGATCGCACATAAAAACAAGCAGAAAATTTAGAAAAAATAATCTTTTTCATTATAGGCAGGTTTCCACAAGCTGCTATTGAAGCAACTGCTTAGTAACAGTCATAAGAACATTTAGATGATTAAGACTACAGTGTGCAATTAGCTCAATTCAGGTACACGTTATACACATATTGTTCCTGATTCCCTGAGGGACACAGGGATCAATACCACAGTTTGAGACCAGAACCAGCTTTTTTTTTCCCAGCACGGTATTTTTAAAGTAGATGCTCCTTACAGTAACACAGATCTGCATCAATCCAGCTGAAACCAAGGGAGAGACATACGTTACAAACCAGTTACATTTTATTTTAGAATCGAGTCCTACAATTCAACTTAAGCATTCAGATGAAGTCTCTGCAAACCTATTATAAGGGGGAGGAAAGGGAAAAAGTTATGGCACGTGGGCACTTTCATTGCATTAGCTCTTAATGGTATGGGTCTTTATTGCCAACAGCTACAAGTATTACAAAAAGCTCTTACTTCTTACTGAAGCGATTATCTGCTTCATGCTGGTTTTAAGCTGGTTAGAAGCCAAGGTCCAGCAACCTTGCATCAGGGAAAAGCTTGCAGAGAGTCTAATGATGATCAAGATCTGTACTATACACCATGAAATTGTGAAAAAGTTATTTCCTTTATCACTCTCTTTATGTTGCCCTTCTTATTCTGCCACTTCACCCAAGACAGGTTTCATAGTGGCACATATGTATATACGTATATACGTAGTAGCAGGTGAGATTTTTTGGCCCTGCATCAAGCAGCACACTTAGCTCTGGTGCTACTATTCCCTTTCCCTACTTCTGCTTTTCTTAGTCCTAGAAAGATCTCTACTCTGACTAATCAATAATTTAAGGCCCTTTGAAATGTTATAAATGTTCTATTTTTGTAACATTTATGCTTAATTGTGCAACTGGGAGAGATTTGTTAGCAATGGCAGAAGAGTGAGTTGTTCCAGCACGTACAGCTAAAGCTGGAAATAACACCTGGGTTTTGACCAATAGAAACCATGGTAGCACCATTCAGCAGACCAGAGGAGAGACAGTCACTCCAAACCTCTATGTGCAGTTGTGGGGAGAATTTCTCCCTCACCCCACACACACATTGTCAGCTGGGCATCAGACGGAGTTCTTCAGATGGATTAATTGCAATAAATACGTATGCAAAGCAAGGAAGTTTGGATTCTCCTTTGTAAAGCTTTTCAACTTTTAGTCAAAGGTGGTCACAAAGTTGGAAACTGGTTTTGTTTCCATCCAGGTATCATAAAAAGCAAAGAATATGCAGTAGTGGAGGCCAGCTGTGCGTCAAACACATGCCCTCCAAGAGGTAAAAGCATCAAGAACCTTTCAGGAAGCACAAAGAGAGAAAGCAAGAGAAAGGCAGAAAATATTCTCCCTCAAACCAATGTGTGTACTAACTGTCCTTGATGATGCTCCAGGCAACTTCATTTAGCCTTCGGCTGCTGCCTTGCTGAGCAGCCTTTGATGTTGCCCCAGGCAATTATCATCTAGCCTTTGGCTTCTGCTTGGTTGGACACCTTCTGTTGCCATTTCTGATTTCTGTAATCAGATCTTATCAATTTAATATATATATGTGACTCTTTTTGTCCATCTGGACAATTACGTAAATCTTTGACGTAATCTTAGGCTCGGTCTTTTTATTTTTATTTCATTCACTTCAATAGTTTTACTTTCTTTCCTCTCTATAATAGACTCAGAAAATCCCATTCTTCCTGCCTGGTGGAATGCTTCNCAAAACATTGAGTGCATGTCTGCCAGAGCCAGATATTCCATGCCCTTCTGCTCAAGGCAATATATCTTGGCCTTATCAAGCAGGGATATATGAGATTTAGAATAAGATGGCTGCTAAAGCTGTGAACTCCTGCCTATTACTCCTCCATTAATAGAAAAAAGTAGTAAAAAGCTGCCAACAGATTTCTTTTCTTTGCTCATGATACTTTAACTTATTTCTTCCTTGACTGGGAAAAAGCTGAATTTAGATTAGACTGTAGCAGTGAGGTGTCACATCTTGTGACTTTTCAAAGTGTTAGGCAAATTTCAAAGAACAATAATGTCTAAATATCAAAAGGTCTCGATAATTTTAACCTTAAATAAACTGTATTGCATACAAAAATCTACCTTAAAATTTATTTAGCAGGTTCCCTAGCACCACACCACAAAACAGAAATCACTGTAACGAACGTTAATTCTGCAAAGGTACTAACTGCAGACACATGGAGCCTCTAGCAGTAGGGTGCTCTTATCTATATAGTCAACGAATAGTCATCTAATGCCTGCAGGCTGTAGACCCCAACACACACCACTATATTAAAGATATGTCCCCTGTTCTAGAAAGTTTACACAAGGAAATTACAATATAGCTATACAAAGAGAGATTACCATTAAATAAAAAAGTATGAAGTACTCTTCCTAGAAAGAGCTTTTAAAGGAAGGGATTTAGTGGAAAGAAAGCAGGAAATTCATCCATTTTAACATCCAGAAACTCCTCCTTGCTCAGTGCACTCCCAGTTTTTACATCCATGCTCAGCAATGGCACCATGAGCCAGGTGCTGCCATCAGCTCCACTCTACAGGTCAGGGCTGCAATGTTTGGACTGTATTTCACAAGAATGTCTAAACACTTTAAGCAAGCACCTTTCCCTCGCTTGTTAATAAACACACTAACATGAAAGTCTGAATGTTACAGAGTCACAGAGTCACTTTGGTTGGAAAGGTACTTTTGAGATCATCTACTCCAACCACCCTGGTTCAAGCAGGGTCAGCAAGCGCAGGCTGTCCAGGACTGCGTCCAGTTGGGTTTTGAATATCTCCACTCACGGAGACCCCACCACCTCTCTGAGCAGCTGTCTCCTGCACAGTGCTGTACTGTGTTACATCATCTACACTCTCCCATCTTATGAGATCACGCAACATGACTGGAGGCTAGGGAGGGAATCACCTGGGCCACGTGGCACTTGCTCTCAGTCATCCTCCACAGCACGGCATGAAAAACCTTATCTTCCAGCACAATGAAGCAGGGCATATCTGCTTTACCAGCAACGCTTGCCAAGTACATTTGATGATTTATTGGGTTTTTTTGTGGTTTTTTTTTTTTCACTTTCTAAATAATGTTATTCAGGGAGAAACAAAATTATGATCAAGGAAAAACAAACAAGCAAATGCAAACCCTAAAGTCTCAAGTTTAGTACCACTGATTTTTCAGAGCATAAAAATGATGCAAGATGGCAAAGAACTCAAAGAAAGATAACTTTCCAGTAAGACCAAATTGCCTGGGGTAACCAATGTTTTAGCAAAAAGCTAGCCAAGTTCTGCAGTTAATATCTGAAGAAAACACAAACGCGAGAATAAAATACTATATAAAGAAAGGCACTGAAGCCCCACTGCACAAGCCCAAAAGCATTATAACAGTATGCTGCAACTATTTCATAATACTGCAGCCCTGACATATTATAGCATTTGTATTAATGCAAATCAACTTTTAACTTACTTCAAAATGACAGGAACATTAAGCAGTATAAATTTTCATGAGGCTAACACACTTGTGAATGCACAAAAGCAATCACAGAGGTCTGTTTAGATGGTTTACACAATACTATATTGGCATTTAACTTTCAGATTTGACTGAAAACACTTGCTCAGTATTGATGCTCAAGAACATAAGCCTAACAGCAGTTCTCAAAGAAACACCTACGCACTGGAATATGCTTAGTCATTTTAAAATTAAAATTATTCTTTTATGGACTCTGATAACAGAATAAGGTGCCCTTTTTGCTGAAATATTTTCATTTTTTAATCATCTTCTAACCACACTGTAATTAGAAATCAATCTTAGGTCTTTAAAAAATTTACAACCAAGATTTCAAAAAAAATCATGGCTACCTCTTTTTGTCACAAGTCTCTAGAAGTAGCAAGCACACTTTGCCAAATATCTCGTGGATCAACACTCAGTCAGAAAAACACATCATTTAGCATAAGGCCACATGTGCCCCATCCCAAACAGCTGAGCTGGGTGAGCAAATTCAAAACTCACATCACTGTTAGAACTCAGAATCCTTAAAAAAACCCACACAAAACAACAAAAAAATCCCCAAGACCTACAACTGGTAACCAACCCTTCTACAAATACTAGCTCAGATCCTCAACCTTATGGTGAAAGACCAAATATCTGCAGCATACTAATATCTGTCGGCCCTAGTAGAACCTCCTCTTGCCCTGTTAGAACTTGTTTGGTTCTGATCAGATCTTTACCATGACCGTAATAATTTTGTTATCTGTCAGAGAACAGAAAATAAGACCATGTTTCTGTAGCTCTTTAGCTCTTAAATGAAATAACGTTTGTAAAACTTGTGCTATTAAAATGGCAGCCATATGGGTCTTCCTAGTTTTCTCTCCTCCTGCTTGAATATTATTTCCACCTGCACACTGATACATAGCCCCAGTAGTTTCCACAAATTACCTATCCTCTAGAACATTATTATGGTGTCCTACAATCACTGCATCACAACTAACTACAGTTACCAACAGCACGGTGCACTGTGTAGGGTAAATCATTATCTACCCAAGCTTAGATGTCACAAACTTGCTGGGAAAGAAATAAATTATAGATCAATACTACTGGAACTGGAATGATCCGTCCCAGTTAATTAGAACTACCATATTACAATACATTTCAGACAACAGTTAAAAAGATTCAGTCAATTACTCATATGAAAAAGTTAAACCCTTAAATAAATCTTAATAAGGCCAGTCCCTAAACTACCACTCCACACAGACAGTTTTTTTTAACGCACAATCATAAAATAATTTAGTAGCAACACGATTAGCAACAGCTGAATTTCAAAACAATAGCTCCTTATACAGCCAGTATGAAACACTAAAGCTTCACAGCCTTGCATGAATGGACTGGGTTGACAAGCTGAGAAATTGTGCTTAGATTTCTAGAAGATGGTTTAGCTCAAATGTCTTCACAACATATCTCTGTGTTAATTTTACCCCACATCTTGGGAAAATTTTAGAAGACACAACTACTTAAAAGGCTTGACTGGAGCAGGTATGCATCTACTATCGTATCCACCCAGTACTGAACTAAATCTTACCATTGGAAGCATGAGACTGATGCTATAAAGTAAAATAAATTTGGAAAAAAAAAAAGCAAACCACAGATATTTATTTATTCACCCTACTTGTTACTGGAAGAATAGATCTCCCCTTTAGCCCAGGATTCATCTGTGTGATAAATCTATCATCCTCTTATCCTTGCAGTTAACCCAAACAAGTCTTGGATGAGAATATCGTCCCAAATTGCATGGTTACTACAGAGAACTGGACCCTTGCCCAGAGGATGGACTTTATTCGAGAGCTGGGCTGGTGCTTCCAAGAGTCCAAGACACACCTTCTATTTCACAGTGCCACTCTCTGACCAGAAACCCGTCTGTACGTCAAGGCTGTAGCTCTGCGGAGGCAGCCAACACCTTCCCTGTTGCAAAGGAGGAAAGGCTACTATGGCATTCTGCCGCCTTCTCTCTTAAAAGTGCTGCCCTTCCTCAGTGTGAATGGCCTGTATCTGCCAAGATTCATTTTATGAAGTGAACCACCACCTCCAGAATAGCCCTCGGGAGCGGATTTGGTTTTAATTTGCCTGGAGGATTTCACTTGCTGCTTGTTGCACAGGGAAAGGAGCTAGCAGCAGCATTGTTTTGTTTCAGATCATTTTTCAGTGCAGTCAAAAGGGTGAAATCACACATATTATCTAATTAAAGAAACCAAATGCACAAATGAATCAATATTCCTGTTTTGCACGCTGCTAGCATGTCTCAGAAGATATACTTTTAAAAACAATAAAACAATTTTATTTCCCTTTGAGAAGCTCCACAGAGTAATACCATCGACCATTTTAGGACCACACCGTCAGGTCAAGCCAAATCTACTGCTGTCTATCAGACCAGATGTAGAGTATTCTTAACAGAAGAAATATTTAAATCTACCAAAATATTTTCTTTAGTATTAATTTAATATTTTTAAATACTTTGATATGCCTATGTCCACACAAGGACAAACAGTGTGCACGGTCAGGAAAAAAGTCCTAGAAACAAAGCTTTTTATTTAGGTTTTTGCTACTCAAAAACATAGCAGGAAATTTTGGAAGATAATCCCATTCTATTGCTACAAAGCAACTTTGTACATTCTTCATAAATAATCAAAAACACTTCAAAGATACCCAAAGAGTACTGAAATTTCTTCCCTTAATGGAAAAACATTTAAGGTATGTGGGAGAGGAGGGGACACTAACAGTGCAGATCTAAAGGTGCAACACCACACAAGCTTCCCATACCCTTCACACAGCCGAGCGAAACTCATCTGAGCGAAGATTAAGACTTGGACTCAAATGTTTGCATCTCAGCCCGTGTTTGTGATCAAGAATGGAAGAAATACAGTTTTGGCAATAATTACAGCTGCTGTGTTCCTTCACCCTCCTCATGGCTGATAAGAGTGTTTCTGGGGAACTATTTGACCCCCCCAGCAGTCTGAGCTCCAGACTGAACGTGCTGATGAGCAGTGGAAAACACTGAAGCTGTGGCAGCTGGAGGCTGCCCACAGAAACGTGGCTACGAACATAACAAGTGTATTGTAAAACATGCTTTGCGTTTTTCAAACTTGAGGTAAAAATCTATCACTCGCCAATTTCCCATGACGAGCTGAAAAAGAAAAAAAGTTTTTTCCCACTTTGCAACTGATCCATCAGGACTATGAAAAGCCAAAAACTTAAATACATAAGCTAAGAAAAAAGAAACAAAGAAATAAAAAGGGGCAAAAATCATACACTGCACAAGGAACAGGAGAAATAATAAAGGGTGTGTGTTATTCCAGAAGTGGCAGTTTTCTTTCGAGTGATGTTTCTGAATAGCATTCACACACCTCCTGGTCATGTCACAAGAGTAGCAAGGGAAGAGAATGTGAACCTCTCCAAGGTGTTTTGGGATCACGTTGCTGTGTTTAAATGAATCCATGTCTTGCAGAAAAGGCCCAGGACCACTCAGGTGTCCCTGCACTGCTTTGAAATGTTCTAAAGTTTAATAACTTAAAATTTGCTCGCAGCTATTATCAGAGGTGTTCTAGAATGGGACTTAATACACTTACTGTCCTTTCAAAATATTAAACGGAAATACCTCAACAAAATAATAACAGTGAAAGAGGGAAAAAAAAGTGTGTTTGTAATAATGCTTAACTGTTTTGTGTGAAATGAGATAATGCCAAGAAGAGGAAAATCGCCAACCAAAGTGCTTCATGCGAATAGACCTCCTCGGAGTACCAAACCGGCCCTGGAGTCAGCAGCACTAACGAGACAGCTACAGCCCTCCCCTGTACTCAAGGGGAAGCCGGAAATTTGCACGCAGGAACTCTTGGAGGGAGCACGAGCTGAAACTCACACCTGACACACAGTGAGCAGCGGTACTTTCAGACAGCTGCTTCTGAAAAGGAAAGAACTGTCATGTATTTGGGCTAATCCGATAGAGCTTGTTTCCCGAGAACGCCTAAAACTCAGCAAAGACCAAGACCCTTCTGTGCTTGACATTGTACACGGCTGCTGAAAGTGCTCTTCATCCTCAAGGTCCCATTGCTGAAGCAGGTAAGGGGGCCGAGCTTTTTGGGGGAAAACCGGTACTTTACGATTAAAAAAAAAAGTTTGGAAGATGAAAAGTTAAGAAGAGAGCATGGTCTTAAGATTAATCCTTACAGTTCCTGACTAAGAGACAGACAGTATCATCTTGGCAAGGGAAAGCGCAGCGACTGTCGCTGCTCTCCTGCCAGCCTCACCGCCTGCCAGCCTCGCCGCGTAACCGGCACGCCGCACTCCCCTTTCCACAAACTCCACCAGATCCAGCCTGATGTCATCCCCATGATCCCATTTTGCGTCACTGGACCGGGACGTACCCGACCATTCCTCCCGAGCCCCCTCGCTGTCTGCATCCGGCCCCTCCCGCCAGCACAGCGCTTAATTACTAATTAAGGGGGTTCCCCGCTGGCAGCCCCGAGGTCCGCTCCGGCCGGGGACCCGCGCTGCCAACACCGCCGCGGCAAGGGGAACCCGGGGCCGCAGCGCCCGCTCCGCCTCAGGGCTGCGCGGGCAGCACCAGCGCCACACCCCGCGCTGTGACGTATGACACGGTCACCCACCGGCGCTGCCGTGACGCTGCCACAGCGCGACAGCGCGCCGGCGTAACACCGGCGCGCCTGCGCAGTCTCCCAGCGCCGGGAAGGTCGCAGCGGTGACCGGCTCAGCAGCAGCCGCCGCCGCCGCCATGTTGTCCGTGGCCGCCCGCTCCGGGCCCTTCGCGCCCTATCTGTCGGCCGCGGCGCACGCCGTGCCCGGCCCGCTGAAGCCGCTGGCGCCGGCGGTGGCGCGTCGGGCCGAGAAGGTGCCGCTGGACCTGAAGCGGCCTCTGCTCTGCCGGGAGTCGATGAGCGGTCGGTCGGCCCGGGGGGGCCTCGTCGCCGGCGCCAGCCTCAACGGTGCGGGCCGGGGGTCGGGAAGCGGCGGGTCGGGAAGCGGCGGGCCGGGCCCGGGGGCAGCGCCGGGGGAAGCCGCCNGGGGGCAGCGAGCTGGGAGTGCGGCCACCTCCCTCGGCGCCCCTCGGTGGGAGTGAGGGACTCGGCCGGCGGCTGGCGAGGTGGCCTCGGCGTCCGGCCCGGCAGGCCCGGGGAAGCGGAGTCCTGAGTTAGTTGGGAGGGTCTCGCTTTTGCTGCTTCTTTTTAAAAAAAAGAAAAAAAATTGGTTATAAGTTGTCATCATTACGGTAACATGCGTTTATGACTGTAGAGTTAAGGGCACTTACAAGCCTGCTTCCTTGATCACTCGGGGGATATTTATTTTGCGGTTGGGAAGATGCAGGAAAACTCCATTTAGTTCAATAAGGTGTTGCACTGAGGGGCATCAAAGCAGAGACGTGCAGTGAAAACTCAGCGTGTTTTACTACTGCAAGATAAACGGCTCTAGCAGTGAATTCACTATGTCAAAGCCCTCACTGTTTCCTCTTTTGAAATTTCTGTATTTCCCCCCTGCTCATGCAGTGCTCGGAAAAGCATCAGCAGGTAAAGTTAGTCCCAAGTCGTCCTTGCAGAACCTGACTTCCAGCCAAAGGGCAGTGGTTCTCCATGAAATGACCCATTTGGATTTCACAGAGAACCAGTGCCCATATCTGGCGATGCTGGGCATGGAGTCAGTTTCCTTCACACTGTTACCTCGGATATTTATATAAGCCTTGGAGATGATGGCAGTGCCTTGTGGATAATGCTCTGTAGTGATTAGAACTATGTACTTCACCTGACCCTCAACTGTAAAAAATATGTTCAGGTGAAAATTCTACAAATCTCTAACGTAGCTGACATTAGTCTTATTTTTAGTTTTAATTAACATCAAGTAATTTTCATCAACTTTTCACTGAATATAAGGAATTTTACAAGTTAATCGTATTGTGTGTTACTAAACATGAATTATTTTAAGTCTTGATACTGAAATAAATTAGTATGGTTTTCTCTCAGAATTTTGAATTTCAGTTTAATTTCTCTGCAGTTAAAATCCTGCAGAAAATATTTTCTCTATGCTGAGTTACTTGTAAATAAATGTAAATATTTCCCCCATTATATTGCATATAAATCCCTGAGAGTTATTTTGAGAGAATGATTTTTATTAATCTCTGTTAACTTTTTGCCAACTGCTAGGAAAAAAGACAACTAAATAGTTCTCTTCAAATAACAGAGGTTGCACTTTGGCAAGCAATATGTTCTGTCTTTGGCACATTCTTTTTTGGTTTATAGATTTTTGTGAGGGTGGCAGCTTTCTTTTGCTGGACAAACTAATGGAAGGCCTCTTAGTCAGCCCTCACATCTTGTTAGCTTAGCATACAGGTTGGACATGGGAATCCCACTTGAAAAAGCTTGGGAATCGGACAGTTATTAGCTTTATCCCTAAATTCTTCTATGACGTGAGCCTGGCAAACAGGGGACTGTAGGTTTAAAGATTATTTACTGGAGCAGTTAGCTTTGACAACAGTTTAATATAGAGGGGGATGCCCAATATTGCATTTTAAATCTTAAAAATTGTTAACTGCACACTTAGGATTATTGAAGGCATAGAAGTTACTTAAGTCAAAGGAAGACACAAAAGCATTCAGCTACAGATGTGCAAAGTTCACTAAACCAAATTTCTTCATAGGAATTTTTTCAGGGAAACATTTGAATGGAAAACAGGTCTGTCTTGTCTTAGCTAGTTATGGTAGCCTGCAGGAGTTTTTCCTTGAAATCTTCTGAAAAAGAGTTCACTTTAAACCCAGAACTCGTTGCAGATTTTTCTGCACCCTTATCAGGCTTTGTGTAATTTTCAAATAATAGGGAAAATGGTTTCATAAATCATTTGTTTATCTACTGAAAATGCCTTCTGGAAACCATTCTCCTACAACTTAAAAATGAACTGTATAATTAGCAGAACCCTAACCCAGACTTTAGAATAACTTTTACCCATTATTCCAAAAATGCAATTTAAAAAGTGTAACTTAAAATACATCATAATATTTTTTACCTGAAAGCATTGTCATTTCATATTCTTTTTCTTGCAGCACCTGCCAGTGTTCGTTGCGTCCATAATGATGTTGCCGTGCCTGACTTCTCTGCCTATCGTCGTCAAGATGTGCTAGATGCCACCACATCTTCTCAAAGCAGCAGTGAAGCTAGAAAAGGGTTTTCCTACCTGGTGACTGCAACGACATGCGTGGCAACTGCATATGCTGCTAAGAATGTTGTCACCCAGTTTATTTCCAGCCTGAGTGCCTCTGCTGATGTGCTAGCGTTGTCAAAGATTGAGATCAAGTTGTCTGACATTCCAGAAGGCAAGAACATGGCTTTCAAGTGGAGAGGGAAGCCCCTTTTTGTGCGTCACAGAACCCAGGCAGAGATTAATCAGGAAGCTGAAGTTGATTTGTCTAAACTGAGGGATCCGCAGCATGACTTAGACAGAGTAAAGAAACCAGAGTGGGTCATATTAGTAGGTGTATGCACTCATCTTGGTTGTGTACCTATTGCTAACTCAGGGGATTTTGGTGGTTATTACTGCCCTTGCCATGGGTCCCATTACGATGCCTCTGGCAGAATCAGGAAAGGTCCCGCTCCCTATAACCTTGAGGTTCCGACTTACCAGTTTCTTGGTGATGATGTAGTGGTTGTTGGCTGAATAACGAGGTGCTTCCTCATTTTCATGTTCCTGTGAATGTACGCTCAAAAGGGTTAACTGAGATTCTGCAATACTGTAAAACCAGATGATCCTGAAAACATACTAGCTGTCTAGATTCTCAACCAGAACTATGTTCAAATACGTCCCTGTGTTCAATTTTAATAAAAACTTGGAGTGAGCACTTGTTCCTGACTTCCAATAATGTGTATTTATTTGTGTACTGACCAGTAGTGTGTCTAGTCAAAGAGATACTACAGCAGACCCAGAATATGTTTGTGGAGCACTCACGAAGGGTGGCTGATTCAAGATAGACACTGAACTGCAAAGCCATTGTTTCCTTAATACCACATTTTTATCATTTGTTTGGGGTTTTTTTAGTGCATTACGGGAATAAAAAAGATCCAAAGAGGATCTTCCTATGAACTTCCTACAGTGTTTGGAGTAAGTTTCAATATAGAATCCTATGAGATGTAATCCTTTTCCTTCCAGTGTATTTTTTCTGTTCGTATGTTTTAAAAGGAAGTGAAGGAAAAATTAAATAAAAACCTTCCTAGAAAGAAAACTCTTATACGTTGTTCAGAGGCAGCTTGTAACTAGAATGGCAGTAATGTAATTTTATGAGGATGTGGACAAAAAATAAGTGTGTCATGTTAGAATTACAAAATTATTTTTGTACTTGCAGATAAGGCTTGATCTTACGCATATATAGACATCAGATCAGGTGGTTAGGACACTGGAAAATTTGTGACACTTCCAAAAGAAGTAAGTTGAGAAGGAAGTAAAAAGGGAAATCCAAGTTTTACAGAGGGTGAAAAATAAATCCTAAGAACCACTCAGTCTGGACTAATCTCTAATGTTAGACATAGCTAAAGGTTGTGTTGCCATCAGAAATATTTTAAGACTGTGTGTGTGAAAATTACCATTTCATATTGCCTATAAGCTAAGCTCAACAAAGGCCAAAACTTTGAAACCTCTTCTACCTTGGTGCTGACTCTGAGGGCATGAAGAAACAAATGCAGCCTGAAATAGATCTTTTAACCAGTATCGGTGCTGCCAGCACAAAACAAAGCTAGCAATTAATGGCTTCAGTACGTGAGGAGAAAAAGCATTTACTGTTTCCAGAACAAAAAAAAACCCAAACTATCTTGTAATTCCTGTTTACTTCCCATTCTTTCCTGTTCTGTGAACGCTTCCATCTTGCACTGCGTTAACGTGCTCCTCCAGTGCAAAACAAAATACAGTCCTCAGAATTCCCTGGGTCTGGAACGTTTAGCCTCACATACACCTCATGGAAAGCTGTGATGACAGCTAGAGTTTTAAATGGATTTAATCAGAATATCGATGCATTTGGCTCACCTGTTCTCAGACAATTCAGTGAAAAAAAAAAGACCACAGATGACTACTACAGGAATTCTTAGGTATGCATTTTACACCATTTCATAAAGTTGAGCTGTACACCTTATCACTATGTCCACAAAACAGTCTCAAGAACTTTTTTTGGTATAATGAATCATGCTAAACCAGTACTGAAAGAGATGTTCCCAAACTTGTATCTAGATAATTGTTATTCACGTATGTGCCTTGTATTATAGAGTTGATCTTTCCTCAAATTTTGTATTTCAAGAAAAGAAGCTTAGAGACTCCTGGAGCAGCATTACAGCATTGCTCATCTGCTCTCTGGTAGCTAGTCTTACTCTTTTTAGCCCCCAGGTTACAGCTGGGCTTAAAGGGTCACCCATAAAATTGCTTGCACAGAATAAGCTGTTAATTAAATTACATCAAACTGACTTGATCAAATCTTACCAATCTACAACTGATACAGCAGCATGACATTGAGCACATTTGAGAACAAAACAGCAGCTTTTACTGCAAGCATGAGATGCCAGCAATGCCTTTTTTCAGACTGATGGCATAACAGTTGAAGAAGCTGAAGTATTGATTCTTAGGCAATGCAGATGTGATAGTCTCCATCCTTTCTTCAGTTAAAGACTTTTTAAAGTGACAAAAAAACCCCACAACCATTCCTAATGGGCCAAGCATGCCTTAGAAAAGAATCAGGACTTACTAGAATTCGAAGAATAAGGTAAAGAGTTAACAACCTCAAATCTCCACAACCACTCACAGTTTGGTACCTCAAGTACAGACACAAATTAAAAAAAACATGACATTTCATCTGAACACGTTAAAACACTGTTTTACTGGGAAGGTTGTCAAGTACTGGAATAAGTTGCCTGGAGATGTTGTAGAGTATCTGTGGAGATCCTCAAATCCAACTGGACGGAGTGCTCAGCAACCTTGCTTGTGCAACAGGGTTGGACTAGATCATCTCAAGAGGTTCCTTTCAACCTCAGCAACGCTGTCATTTGCAAGGAATAATGTCCACTTATTGTATTGTCTTGTCTGGCACCAGAAACTCCAGAAGGCCCAAACTCCCTAAAGGGGAAGAGTGACTCGAGCAAGGGTAAACCTCCACACAGTGATGTGCTGGTTGCCAGTAATGAGCCCATAATTACCTTGCGGGCTAAGATGTCCTTGGAAGGAGCTCTCAGAACTGCCACTAATTACAGACATTACCACCATACAAATGGGTAACGTTACCCTTCTCACGGCTAGTGTACACTGTGGGACTGGAAGTACACAAGTGTTCAAGTACCCTGAAAAATGCCACTCTATTTTATTAAATTCTGAAGATTAATTGTATTCATAAGAAGCAATCATTTGCTGGGCTTTACTACATCTATGTATTTCCACTTTGACTCCCTCCACTTCACTAATGGCCTTACCAGGGTTCTATTCCTAACGTCAGATCCTTTTCACTTAAATATGATCAGTCTGCTTTTGCCAGCCAGGCCAGCATCATTCGCTGCTGTTGACTTGACAGGGCAGCAGGAGCTAAAAGCAAAGGCAGTTTGATGCTGGTACAGGTTTGCCAGCTTGATCAGTGTTGGGCCCGAAGTTTTTCGGCAGCAAAGCTGTAAAGCACAAGCCTATGCCAGACGGAGGAACTGCACTGCCTGCCTTTCGTCTGCGTGCCTCTTAGATATGAAGCAGATGCCACATATCTGTTTCTTCTCAGTTAGCTACTTTTTCTCATTTAGAATAAAACAGTCTTTATGAAGTTGCTGAATGGAATTCATGTTTATTTAATTTAAAAAGCTCTTCAGATAGGGGGAATAAAGACACTAAAATCAAAACATAGTTTTTAATATTTGACATTTCAAAAGCTTTGTCTTTCCTTTTCTATGTCTTTAGAAGTGGGACAATATTTCTAATGGTTACTGCTGCCAAAGGAATAATTAGCGCAAAGACTCTAAAGAAAAATTCAGACTATTAAGTCATTTTCATGGTTAATTACGTGTTTTTTTTAACCTTTCTGATTTGTTAGGTCCACTTGGCAGAACTGAAGACAGTTTCCCACACAGCTTCTGTACAGTCATTAACATATGTTCTTGCAAACCAAACAAAGCAGTGTTCTCAAAGGCCACGTTGCACAGCAGCACAGTTATCAAGGACACTCTTGCCACTGATCATCAACATCATCTACATGAAGAAGAAACTCTATGAAGAGGGTTCCTAAGCAGTTCGGGTATATTCTGAGGAACACAGTAGTCAGTTCCCCAGTTAAAGGAGCGTTCAGCATCTGACCGATACATTTCTCATCAGTAGAAGTGACAAGTGACAGAACAATAATGACCCTTCTTCAACCTTGAAAAAGGAAATAATTTACAGATGGAAGGAGAGAGTTTAAAGCTACTGAAAGCTGGGTGTCCTCCATGAATAAAATTTTCTTAGCTACCTACAGATGATGTTTATTTTACATGTTAATTGCTTTTATCCTCCACAGAGCTGGTAGCATTGTTCTTATTGAAATGATTCACATTCTAAGACAATTTTTGGTTATTTATAGTGTTGGGAAGCTCTGGCTGTGATCTGTATTAACTGTGCCAGGTTTCCTGCTTTCAAGTAATTTCTTTTCATTATGTTTCAGTAATAGGTTTGAAGAGGTGGCTAAAGGAAAAATACCTTTTGTGTTAATAATGCAGGTGATCCTGTCTCTGAAGGACTTTAGTACTTCATGCCCATTAAAGTCTTGCAGTTTTGCTGACCGGTATATGTTTTGCAATCACCATGAAAAATCCAGATTTTCTTTCACCATAACCTTTCAAAAATATGCTGTTTCCACAGGCTCAGATCAAAAATACCCATTAATCTGGGGACCTGCTTTGATACACCTACAATCTGGTGGTGTTTGGGGTGGTTCCACAGGCTATAGCACATAACACATTTAGAATAGAGATCCCACTGATTCAGCTACCATTAAAAGTACTCGACAGTCCTGCAAATCACAATCTTAAAAGTCTGGAAGAGAAGAGAGATATGTGATGATGACCTGCGAACAGCTAGAGGAACTGCAACATTACACAGGAACCACAGCACAACCAGGGATGCACCTCACACCCCTGGATGTCATTCCAGAGGATCCTCCCTTTCTTTTCCTGCAAGCTGGGAATTCATCCCTATGCAACGACAGCAGCAAATGAAAAAGGACAGCTTCCAAGAATTTCTTTTGTCCAAAAACCAACCAGTTAGTTGCAAATGTAATATGCCACACCTGACAAATCATTTAGCATAATTATGACATTTTAAAAACTACTGTAACAATATCAATTATAACAGCCTTTATTCTTGCAGAAAACAGTTAAGTGGTTGGTTTTTTTTTAAAGGAAAATGCAAGAGTTTTTATGCACTAAAAGTAGAGGAAGAATATATCTGCGTAATTAGAAGGCTGTATCCTAACATGGACACAAAATGATGTCATGTAAAGCCTACGAGGAAATATGGACTTCAACATTGCAGAACCTTTAGATCTCAGCTGTGATTTCAACTTTTCAAATGATACCATTGCACTGTACTCCTAGAGAAAAACAAACAGAATACATACGTGTTCTGTTTGCAGAGTTTGTATCTACTCCCAAGATAAATGTACTCTGTCTGCGTTCCCAAACTCCTCCTGGGAATCAAAGAGGCAAAACACTACAATGTAGAGTGCTCCAGTGGATAATACTCTATGTGCCCCCTGAGCACATACAATTGGAGCCAGGCGGGCCCACCTTTACAGCCCAGTGGATTTTTTTTGCATTCCTGCCTGTAAGAGGAGTCTGCCATGATGCAGATAAGCTGGGCCAGAGCCACAGGGGCATTGGGCACATCCTGAATCTGGTAATTTTGAAATCCTTAAGCTGTAGAATACCTTGTCGTTCAGTTATTCTAATCCAAGCTGCCGTCAAACCCCAAAGATCGTCAGTGTTTAACTACATCCTACAAACGTTCCCAGCTTTGGTTTCTGTAACTACAGAAAATTCCAACAGAAATTTTTCAAGATGCGAGTAGTAGAAGCTTATTCACTAGTAAAACAGTAAAATAAAGAACTCAGACAGATTCCTAGAATTAACTAGTATTAACCAAAGACTACAATGTGGACTGACATAATACTGGTATCTGGATAATGTTGAACCAGAATTTGGTTTGACACCAACTTTACACCAGAAGTCTCATTCATTTCAGGGATCCCATCTCACTTTATACAAGTAGCAGTCAGTAAAAATTTAAAAGCATTGTGTCCAGCCTATTTGGTGAACAACCCACATCCTATGTCTACACACATATTAATTCTAATATATAATTTTCTTTGTCCCTCATGAAAGTAGAAAACTATTAGATTGATCTCTCCCTTTCCTTTTCAAATAGATTCGGACAACACAAAGGTCCTGTAGTTGAAGCAAGTGGACGAGTACAAGAAATGGTGTGTTGCCCATATTACAACGGGCTCAGAATGTTGGAATGTGTATATGGTTCAGCTGAGGCACCTGATCGTGCCAGATGAAGTTAAAGGCCAACCTTACAGAAAGACACTGAGATTCAAAGTCTGACTTGGATATCATAAAGCCCCCCAAGAGCAGTCTTTCATTGACTACTGAGGAAGCCAAGTTTGGGTAGGTGCTTAGGGTGGACACTTGGAGTGCAACCATTCCACTAACTTCATGTTCTTACTCTGACTGAGCATCCCCAGCAGATGACCAGAGTCTGTGTGGTGGGTTCTAGGAGAGACCATGCTGAAGAAGCAACTGCAATAACTAAGAAATGTTAACCAGCAGCTATATTTAACATTACTTAACCTTAGATATTTGTGTTTTAAAGGGAGAATTTATATTTTCCACATATCTAGCAATTTAGCAAAACAATCAGCTATAACTGAGAAGTCAGACAAAACTGATAAACCCTTCCTAGTGAACAAGGAAATGTCATCAAGAAGAATGTGGTTTCAGAAAACAGTGTGGTCACACTTCCATCTCCTAGCCCCACCCACTGCTAATACACTTGCCTTGAGGTGCACGTTATCAAATCCTGGGTTGGCAGAAGTGGCACAGCCAGGCCCACTTTGCTCATTCTCATACCTAATGAATGTATTACAATCATTTGTTGATACTGTTTGCAATGGAAAGAAGAAAAGGGGGCACTGAGGACTTCAACAAGGCTCACTTTATTTAGAAGGTTTGTGTAGGAATTGTAAGAGGGCAACAGCTATGACATGTAACACATAACACAGTCCCTTAGGTGAACAGTTATATTAATACTAAATTTTCAAAATTAATGATGCTTCAGTTTATTAAAGCCTTCATTCAGATTTTGTGCATATTAAAATACAAAATAAAGCTATAATCCTATTTGTAAGCAGCTGGAGTACTATACAGTGGTATGTAATATTCTCCCTGGATTTATCAAGAACAAATCATGTCAATGCAATCACATTTGTTGCTACAATAGGATAACAAGCCTCAGAAACAGGAAGGTATTAGGAGTAGCTATCAAACTTTTAAGTAAGATTTTCACACCGTCTCACAAGACATTCTCACATCTACTAAGAAACCTGATACAAGTGGAAGTATCATAGAGGACAACTGCTTCAAGAACAGTCCTTAGAGATGAACTACCAACAGTTCCCGGTTAGACCAAAGAGACATGCTGTGAGGAGTTCTGCGAGAATCTGTTTGGGTCCAGCACTGTTCAGTATATTTGTTAATGAACTAGATGTCAGAAGAGAGAATGAGCTTCATAAAGCTTGCATATGGTGGTAAACTGGGTAGAACTGAAAAAAGGATTAGAATTAAAAATAATCTTGACAAATAATGCTCTCTTAAAGCTAGGATACGTTGTCATAGGAAGTACTAGCTAGGTAGCAGATCTGCCGATAAGGATCTGAGGTTATAGTAGATCACAAGCTGAAAATGAGTCCACAGGACCATAATATGATGAAAAAGGCTGCCTTGTTGGGCTGGAGGCTTGTACGGGTGATGTGAAAACCCATCCTACTTTACCACTGGTAAAGCATCACCTGAAGATGATGTGTAGCTTGAAGTGATCTATTTAAAGAAAATTGTGACCCAACTAGAGTAGTATCCAGAGGACCAAAACAACTACACTTAAAGTTACATGTGACTGAAATAGAAATAGAATAATTGGAAAAGATGGAGAAGATGCAACAATGCTTTTAAAACTATTCCAAAACAAAAATATAAATAGATAAACATGAGCTAGTCTCTGTAACATTTGGGTATAAGCCAAGAAATAATAGGCTTGAATTAGAAGCAAAGAGATTAATTGAGACTTTGGGGGTTGGAAAACGAGTTTCCAGCTGTAGAATATATAATAGTTAAGAGTAGGTAAAGATTGGATACCTGAAAACAGATATGGAAAGTCCGCACTGGAAATTGTGAAGAACACTTGTCAGTAGCAGCTCAGGTATAACTGATGGGGCTTTGGGGACCTTCCAAGGTGGCTTCCAGCTGTACACCTCTGTGAATCTATGAAAACAGAAGAATGGATGGTTTATAACATTTTTAATTTTATCTTTGAAGATTAAAATCGGTGGGGATAAAATAAAATGTTGAAATGAAAGGGATTCTTGATACGGAATAGGGTAAGCTGAGGAATCCTCATGCTAAGGGACTGGTTGGAGTAATGGAAGAAAAAAAATTACTGATTACAAAACATTCCTCTGGTCAGGAAGTTGCAAGATAAGGAAAAATTTGAGGGAAATATCACTGAATGCATGTTTTATTCTGACATTCTTTCCTTAGTACCTGCTTATAACCACTGGTAGAGGTAGGATACTGAGCTATATGGACTTTTCGCCTGACTCATTAAAGCTGTTCTTATATTGTTTAACATCCTTCATCAACTATGACTAGCACCTAATGAAATGCAAGAGAGAAACAACAGATTATAATTCAGCTTGTTTAAAAGGAAACACAGAACTGTTGGCATTTATTGTCCTAGCACAATTAGCAGCCAGTTTGTGTCAGAACTGTGATATATTTTCTTCATGAACTATTTAGCATTATAACATTTTAATAACCTCAAGACATTATGATGTTACCTCGTTCTAGCAATTCATACTCAAAATGTAATGCACCATATTGTTTAATACATGCACATTTTTTCCCCCCACCAGTAGAAACTTAAAATAAGCAATTCTGGAATTAAACCACATTAGAGATACACGTTACTTGGTTTTACCTAACTTTTACAGGAGCTAGAAACATGAGACAGGTTCTATAAATGGCAGTAGAATTAGTAGGGGAAGATAACTTCCATGTTTAACAACATTACATAGTACTGATGGCTGATGTCTTTTGTCAGCGAGTTACAGAACTGGCAACTGTACTATGACTTCATCCTCTCCCATGCCAAACAGAAGTTGCACACCTAGAGGCAGAGCTTGGAGGCGAACAGTACAAATGATAGTTAGTCTTGCTTCAGGACTTAGCAGAAGCCTGTATTTGAGTTATCTTTAGTAAAAAAAATTAGAGTAAAAATCACCAATATGCAAATGTCTGTGCATAATTTTCTGCAAGCAATCTAATAGTAGTGTTGGACAGAACTGGTTTACTCCCACCATGTAACGTGGTAACAGAACCATGTATTTTCCTCTGTGAGCAGTCATACAATTTGCAAGTAATTGCAATACATGTCAGCCTCTGATTCCTATCACAAATAAAAAGTGCCAGCTTCCTGCAGAGATCTACTGGTTCGCACAGCTCTAGGATGATCAAAAGAGCTACTGAAAAATGCATAATTTCCTAGCAGGGCCAGGAAATTTTATATGTATGGGGATTTAAATTGTTAAAAAAGGGCACTTAAAAACATAATGTAAACCATTTGAATATGTGTCCCAATAGGACAGACTTTGTGTGTACCTCCTGTTTGGACCAGGAGGAGGAAGATACCAAGGAGTTTATTTTGTAACCATAGCTGTTGTGCATAACCCACATGCAGCTGGTGACTGATGGCAGCACCCTTTAGGTAACATTGCTATTTGAAAAAAAATATGGAGCTCTCCATTTGGATTGCAACAAGTGTGACAAAGCATTTCAGATGACAGTCGACAGTCTGAACTGTCACCTGTAGGATGTCACCCCTACGTACAGAACAACCTGTCAGTTGTAACAGGCTACAGCTGGGGTTTTCCCTCTATTTTCAGTTCCAACTGAATTGTAATTTTGAATGAAGTATTAAAATATCAGGAGTTTCAGTAGCTTTTCTAGCAGTTTGCCTGGAATTGTATATATCCCAAAGGTCCAAAGTACATTGAGGCTTTGTGCAAGCTGGAATTTAAAACACACAACAAGATGTGGCTCATAGATTTCCCACTGAAGTGGCACTATCGTGGCATGGCAAATTCTGACCTAGCAATTATTCTTTCCTTATAACAACATCAATTTTGACTGCCTGATAAAAAGACTACATATTTAGGTCAATATGTTTTTCTTTTTTCACTTGTAATATGCTTTGATTTAGATGCTTTATTTGGACTTCAATGTTTCCACAAGCAGGAACCACTATTTACTCTTGTGTCCAGTTCTTTTAATACATCTGCTTCAGACTACAGTACAAAATAAAGATCTCTCTCTCTTACCCACTGTACTTGACACTGATTAGAAAGATGAGTAACTGCTTCAAAACATTTGTGTTGCTTCTAACTAAATAAAACATTGCTATTAGCTCCTAAGGCATATCTGACATTGTACATCTGATAGACAAACTCTTGTATTATGGTACGAGAAAAGAAAAAACCTATCTATACATGCAAATGAGTATGTCAGACTTAGAATGTAGAAATTTAATCTTTACGGGAGTATTTTCTAGATGAGCTTTTAGAAGTCTGGACGTTCATTCAGTAATTTTTTATTTTTGGCCATAATTACAGTGCCACTCAGCTTGTCCTGCTCACATTTCTTAACCTACTGGAAGAGTTGCTCGTGATTGTTTCATTTAATTGAATGTGACAAAGATCATCTCACGCTGTGCCAATCATTCTTCAGAAATTTGGTTTTGAAGACAGTTTCCTATTTTGACAGATAATCTGTCCTTACTTATAATTCATATCAATAGATATGGGCCATTCTTACATAATCTATACATCATCAACCTTTTTCAGCCTGAATTTCTTGTCATGTATAGGCTGCTCTGCTGAGGTCACTAAAGGTTGCCATTGCCAGTGCTATCTATCTTCCAAATTTTTTCTCCTCTCTACCTTTTCAGTTCATTCCATTTCCCAGGCAAACACACTTCCACTTATGCCAGCAGGTCACCTGCTCTACAGTATGTATCACATCCATCAGCTTCTCTTGTAGACAGGAGTGATGCTCCACGGGCTCTGCACTGTGAGCACACTTACAAACTCTGGCCCTTCACTTCAGTTGCACTTGTAACCCCAGGGAAAAATACAAGAATTGATCAATTGGGTAGATTAAAAGAAGTCTGGAAGATTAGTAATAAAATCATGGAGTCCTGGTCTAGTTTGTGGCTATGGATTAGTCAGGCTTTATGTCCAGAGCCCATCAGTCTAGAAATAATTATTGTCTTAATTAATCCAGTATTTTTCTACAAAGGAAGCATAAATATCTTCAAAGAGATCTAGAGTCAGCATGGAATAGGATGTTGCAATCGAAGCATATAGCACACAAGAATAGGTATATCATCCTGCAGGTGCAATGGTAGCCTAAATCTGTCTCATTTTATGTACCAAACTGAATAGTGCTGTGGGGCTTCAATCTCAAGTGGCAAAATAAACACACCATGTACAGTAATGAATAACAATTTCCTGATTGCCAAAATCCCCACTGCATACAGCATGGCCAGAGTCACAGCCTCTGTACCTTTGGTGAAGAAGATTTAGCAACCTGCAAAAAAACCCAAAACCAAAACCTCTTGAATCTGTGACTACATTTCTTCCCATCATGTTCATGATATTTAAGCCATTTTCCTTTCCATTTACCTTCCACAAAGCTCAGAAGCAGAAGAAATTGCCTTGTTCTATGGTTTTTAGCTTGTCTTTAATTCATCAGTAGCCTATCATCTGTATGTTTCTCCCAGGTGAGATATAACCTATTAACATTTTGGGCAGCTTCTTGCATGCCATTTTTTCGCTCTTTACCCAAGTGAGCTTTAAGGGAATGTTTTTTAGCCAATTTGTATTTGTTTGGGCAATATAAACATGTTTCTCCATTTTCTTCTGTAATTAGTTTTATCAGTATCAGTTTCTTCTTCATCAGAGAAAAAAAAAATCCAAACATTACATATATGTGGTCTCTATCTTATATTCTTTAGACTTAGTTGCAAAGCTGTTCTCATTTCCTGTGCAGCTTTTGGAACCACCTACATTTATCTGTTGATATTCCTATTTTGAAATAAATTACAACAATTACATAATACTGAAGTCCTTGACTAGAATTATCTTTAGCAACTCATTTAACTAATGTTTACAAAAACACTTTCATCTAAGGATCTTAAAGACTGCTATTATCATTATCTTCTAAGCTGCATCCTCATTGCACTGCAGTGTGTATTCTTGAATGCCACACTGCTTTGAAGTCTTTAAATTACACAAGAAAGTCATGGCTTAGGGATGTTTTTGACAACTAATTGTAGTTTTTGATAAAACTCTTCCAACTCACTCTGTGAGAACATAAGTCTCAGTGTTTTCATTATTCTTGGTTCATATTTTATTTAGGCCAAGATTAGCTTGTCACTCACTCCTCTCCAATCTCTGACTCCCCAGTAATGTCCTTCAGTGTAACTATAGAAACCCTTCTATATGCGGCATAATTTATTTCTGTTTCATTTATGTACTAATCTTTGATATATCCAACTCATTCTGCCAAATGGTTATACTTGTACATAGCATTTTTCAGACGTGTTGGCTTAAAGTCACATTTTCTTTCAGCTGTGAAAGGTAATTTAGGTATGACATATCTACTATTTAGACATGACTCTCGGTACTGTAGAAAAGCTCTTGTCCTTTCCCCCATGACCATTTTAACCCCGGCAGAATGACATCGTCTGATAAGGAACGGCAATACTTGGAATACAATTACTTGCAGAACAGCATGGGTAACTTGAAAAACTGATTAAGGTGATTAGTCCACCACTAGCCAGCTCAATACACGGGTTATAGTGGTTCATATGCTCCTCAGAGTCTTCGTAGGCTCGCACCAACCTCCCACTGGGCCAACACATTTGATCAGTGATCGACCTGAATTTAAATTCATTTATACTCATGTTTCATGCAGTACAAATCAGAGGAGAATAGTATAACAAGAAGAGTAATTGACAAAAATCTTAAGGACATATGTTAGAAGTAGGCTTCATCTTCTGCCAACGTAGTATTTAACACTACTCCCTTTCTCAGCTTGTAAATTATAATTGGATGAGCCTCCCCACACAGAGAAGGAGAGTAAGTGGATGGGAAGGTGCTCAGGAAGCACCTTACAGCTCTGCAATTGCATAGGAACCTGACTAACACTGCTTAATGCACTGCTCTTTTAAAGACATACTTAAAGGAGCAGAGTAGAATTTTCTGGTTTCAGGCTGAAGCACATCTGCCATAACACAGACACTGTTCAGCTACCGGTTAAATCTTTCCCATGGACCATTTAGATCATCTCCAAAATTAACAACAAATAAAAGAGCAAAGAAGGAATAAAAAGCATGCAGAGAAATCATCAAACAACAAATATAAAGAAAAAGAAAGGAAATACGGATTACTCACGATATCATTGCTTCAAAATGTGGGGAAGGATGAAAAATACAGGTTGTTTAACAAGTGGAATAGAAAATTCACAGAGGAAGGCCCATCCGTGGCTTCTGAAGACAACACTCCAGTCTCAGTCTCTGGTTCCAGAGAAGCCTACAGCAGACGACTGCTGGAAATGGGGACTGTAAATGCAGAGGAAGGACAACTCTAGTCTTGCATGTTCCTTGTGCTCTTTCCAAAAGTATTTGCTACTAGTCGATGCTGTACATAGGGTGGGCCAGTCGTGATCCTGTACAGTATTTCTTAAGCTCCAAGAAGAGCAAGGAGCTCAATGGCACTGGTAATTATCTTTCTTAGTGGCAATAATCTGCCCTTCATTTTATGATATCTGTGATGAAACAACAGACTTCTACAGATTTATTTAGGGCTCTTTGAATAAAGTACCCTATATATAGCGGGTGACAGTTACCGGTAATGTTATTGTTATTATTATTACTGTAGAGAAGATTTCAGCATAAAAATGTTTATAGAGCCAAGGTTTATACAGACTGATTTCACATTGCACCTCCTACACTAAAATACTCCACTGAATAGAAGAGCACAATAATTCTAAGATACGCTGAATCCAGAGGTTTGAATAGCAACCGTAATGCCTCCCTGAGAGCCAAGCCAATTCCAGAGCAAATATATAGCTCACATTTCATCTCCCAAATGAGACAGGAAAAGGCCAGTAAGAACATTCCTCATAAGCAAAAAGGTTTAAAACTTGAATATAGACTTTTAAAACTTGCATATATTTTAGATTAATGGTACTTGGCTGCTCTGTAATGAAAGCTATGGTCAATAAATATCTCTAGGCAAGATAAGGATGATCTTTGATATACCCAACAACTAGGAAGAATAGAATACTGTTTGGGTTTGCATCAATTCATTTTTACTGTGCTCTTTGGCTAGTGCTCTGATCCCTGCTACACCAAGTGCCACAGGTGGTGGTATCTGAAATATCAAACTTCTCCGAATTTTTCCCAATTTTAACTGCAGTAATGAGATCAGCTTGTATCCATCACGGTTTACTTCAGTGTCTTCAAAGTACTCCTTTTTAAACAGAGGCTGTCACAACTATAGCCAACTTGTAGCCTTTAATCAAAGTAGCTAGGAAATATGCACGCATTTGCTTAATAACATTTGTTGCTAATGTTACATACTGAGGCACCATTTCATTACAGAATTAGCTATGTTACGTCAATGTACTATAGCAGTTGCTTCTGAAAATGATTGAATAAACTTTGGACCAGTCCTGTAGTACAGCACCAACCTCCAGATTAAGTGGGAACAACACTTCATCTGGTAGTGCAAATTCATAGGAACTGGTCCAGTGGTTTGAAAATAAAGTATTTTTATAAACCATTCATTATTTAATCAAGCCTATTTACCTTTGGATGATTATCTACTTATTTAAATCTTGTTAATACAGTTATTTTTCTTCAAGCATTTATAGAAAAAAAATAGGTAAGCTATCTGGTTCCTGTAAATAATATATTAATTAAATTTTCTTCACACAAAATAATTAATTCTGAACAGTAACACAGTATTATAAAATAATTCCTAATAAAACATGCTCCAAACATAATTCCAAAGCTCACATTATTTTTGAAACTTGTGCTGGCTTTTTGATAGATTATAATAAAGGCAAATTACTGTATGTTTTAATAACATAGTTGTCAAATAAAGCCATAATGCCCAACTGATGACGAACCATGATGTATAATTCCCCATAAAAGCTAATTGACAATTGATTTTCTTAAGTACTGAAAGAATTCATCATGATTAACATTATTACAATAAAATCCAAAGGAATTAGAAAAGATTTATCTCTAATTGAGCATTTCTGCAAATATTAGACCTACTGAAAAGAATAACAAAGTAGGTTAGAAACAGCATCCTCTTCCCTTGTTCATAGACAGAATATGAATTACGAGGATGTAACCAAGGGGCCTGGTGCTTTTTTGTAGGTGCACCACAGTTTGTATACACAGAAGCAGCATGGCTCATTGTTCTTAGTACAACATGCTCAGCTCTGGGATCATCATCTCACTCTTTGCAAATCCTCAACTGGATTTGCTGTCATAAAGAAGATTTGGGAAAAAAAGAGGAAGAAAACAGTAACGTTATGGAAAATAAGAAAATGAAATGAACAGTGGTTATGCAGTTAATTTTTAAAGGTAGTTGATGTGACAGCCTCAGCTGCCCTCTAAGCGCAGTGGGTGGATTTCATGCTGGAGGGCAGCCGACAAGGAGGGTCACAGTTCCTTGCTGCTCCGCTTCAGCCCCATGCAGGAGGCACGTGGCCTCAGGGGCTTGGAAAGAAGCTGTGGAGCTGTGCTGGAAGCAAGCGTGCCAGTACACAGAACGAAGGAAGGTAATATGAAATGGAAGCTAATGAGGGAGACAGGCAAAGACCCCCAGTGCCCTGAAAACTGGATAAGTGGAGCAATAAATTTTTCCGTGGCATATTAAATACAAACCAGGAAAGCCAGTGAGTATGATTATTATGTATCAGCTTGTCTAAGGAACTTTAAGCAGTAATTAAAATAAAAAGACGTTTCCCTGCCCTGGAGAATTTTTGGTGTGCAGCTACCCAATGTCATGGTGACAGGCGACTCATGTCTTTTGCTAAACTTCAGTAGGGTTCTCATGGGAAACTTTAAATTGTCACTGTGGGATATGTCAGAAGGTACAAGTGACACAGAGTAGAACATAGCAAAAAGGTGAAAGGCTATTGCTGTAGGAGCACATGGCAATTTAAATTAGTTATGCACGCTCAAGAGCACTCTGTACAGCCCAGAGAACTTGCAGCCCAAGGGCAGGAGGATACTAGGCTGGCTTTTAAGCTGCTTTACCTTCTTTTTAATGCTTCAATACTAGAGGAGCTGCCAGTGTCATTTGGACAGCCCCTCTTCTATTCAAAATATTCAGATCTTCCCTGGTATTTAAGTACAAATCTTTCACTTCACACTTTTTACAGCCTGCATTTCATTCCCAGCTATTGCAACATCAACTTCTTTTCTACAGTACCAGATTTTTTCCTTTTTTTATTAAAACTAAACAAGAAAGGATGTTGCTTATATTACTAAAAAGATTAAAAAAAAGGCAAATGGGATTGTTCCTGTGCTTTAATGAGACCATAGAAATAGTAAGCTGAGTCATATAAACCAGAGCAATTTTGAGAGATGTCTCAGTTCAGTACAACTATATAAAGTTAAAGAGGAATATAAAAGTCAGGTAACAGTCTCTACCTAATTAATCCATCTGCATTTACCATGGTTTTACCATACACAAACAAGTAAACTACAGTTTTAAAATTACATTTGTTCTCCTTGCACCCAGAAACAATGATATCAGTTTAACAGAATATAAAGCACTAAGATTTTTTTCATGATTTTCGTACCTAACACATTGGGAAGCAGCCTAACCCTGCAGAGAAGGTCTAGGAAATTCTGTGATTTGTGTACACCCAGCTCATCTGGACTAAATAACAGAAATGGTTTCACTAGAAAAAAACCACTATTCCCAGCCCACAATTTTCTTCCCCATTAATTTCAAAACTGCTATGGAATTATTGATGACTTCCTCAACAATTAGTAGGAATGAATAGATATTTGGATTTAATATCCAGCTTCCAGGTGGCAACTAAGAATTTAGCACCTACCTTTGTGTAACTCAGTTGACTCTGGCAATGCCTAATCTGCTCCCTGATGGCTTTACCCTTTCCCTCATTTAGTCTGGTCACATACCACTGTAAAAGTGCTCTTCTTGGGCCCATCCCATCATCCTTCCTATTCAAGTCTGCTGCTGATTTTTTTTCCCCTCCCTTATGAAGAGAACTCCCGATCTCATCTCAAAGGGCTTACAGAATTTTCTTTCTCTATTTGAGCTTTCATCTCCCTTCACTCCTATCATCATGCATTCCCTTCCAGTTCCCGTTTCTCTGCTGCCTCCTTAGGGCTGTATCACAGAGCTCCAGATAACATACAGCCTGTGACAGAGCAGGAAGGGGAGAGCTGGCAAGACCATATTTCAGGAGCTTTGGTTTATTCCTGGATTTTTGTTTGAAACAAGTGGTTTTTCATCAACATGGGAAATTACACATGAACATAGCGGTGTTTACAAATTCCTAAAGATATGGAGGCTCATCTGGTGGGGAATCCAATGCTTCTAAACTGCTAGATATCAAGCTGGGAGTGTAAGATGTCTGGAAGCCTCATACTAGAAAGCCACATTCCGCAAGGAACTGGCTTAAGCTGCAAATATTAAGGCATCCATCATCACAAAGCTATGAGCCTTGAATCCAAACCTGGAGTTGTAATTTGCTTCCCAGTGCAATGGTTTAGGTTTCCTGGCTCCCCATGAGATCCAGCAGATTGCACTGGTGCACAGAACTAATTCAAGCTGGTCAGAGCCTAGAAGCTGTATTCTACATTATTATGTACAAACACACCAGTCAGTAAATTATATATGTATATGAAACAAACAAAAACCTTAACCAACTCTGTTAAAAAAAAACAAACAACCAAACAGATAAAATAACTTAAAGAATAGTTTTGTTGAATAATTGAAATCTCAGTATGCAATTTTGAGATAATAGGCTAAAATGTAACAGCACACCATTGCCTGTTCAAAAGCCAGTCTGATAGGAATGCAAAACTGACAATAACACAAACGCCTAATAATCTGTTTATTGTCCAATATTCTATAATGAACAGTTAGAATGGTCAGATCCTTTGGAAAATGGTATAGAGCTTTGTATAACACTTTAACTGTAAAACCATAATCCTACTTACTGTTTCCATAAAACAAGAACATGAGAGCATTTGCTTAAATGGAAAGCCACGTGTATTGTGAGCTATGCATATGTGGATAATGACAGACACACTTATAGACTTCCTCTCCCTGATCAGGGAACCTGTCTTCGCTACGAAAAGTACTAAATAATCCACATTGGTTTCTCTTCTTCACGTGTACTTTTGCATCTGTCACCATACCTGAGGAAAATGATCCCCGGTTTAAATCTATGGTTTATGACAACTACTGGGAAATGCTTAAAAAATAAAGCAAAACCAAAACACACCACAGTATAGGAATTGCTTGTGGATGTCACTGTCCGAAAAGAGTAGTGAAGGGAGCAATTTATGAAGTTTAGTTAAAAGGAAGCCAAACACTGAAGACGACTTCCATCCACATAGAATAATATTAGCTATTTAATACTACCAGTCCTCATATTTCCAATGAATTACCAGACAAAACTGGGAGAACAGGGTTTTTCTTTATTTATATGAAAAGGAGAATGTCCACTAAATAGCTTGCTTGGGTAGCCTTTCTGCATGCCTTTATTGGAATCAACGCATTGATCTTGCAAGAAGTACAGTGTGATTATCCATGGAATATCCATGGAATATCCCAGATATACATTAAGTTGGGTGCCAACTATAGTTTGTGGGTATGTGCATGTGTCTGTCTATGCACATGCATACATACAGTTAGAAAAGTGAGTGATTTAACATGAGCACTAGTTGTGTTACTCTCATACTGAGGGGTAAATATGTGTGCAAATAGGAATTTCTAGTTTGAGGACATAGTTGCGTATTTTCACAAGAGGATCGCTACCCTGTTGAAAAAAAAAAGATCAGACCCGCTATGTCACATGAATCACACGTGACAGTCTGCACTCGTGCTTCCACAATTTCGATTGTTTTCATTGTTCCCTGTAGGCTTTTTTCTGGCTATAATTAGAGTTAATCACATTTCAAAGTACCAAGATAATTATCTCCATGTCAAATTAGCTATTTTCAAATGAAAGACTATTTCTGCTTAATTTTTCCCATCTTGAAAGCAAAGCAGTGATCCCCAGATCTTTTATGTCATTTCTTTATGAACATCAGGTTACGATAAGCTACTTTCTGAACCACTGCTTGAATGCAATTTATTTTACATAGCTTTGCATAATAAAATGGCATTTTAGATAACTTATTCAAAGGGCAGATACTAATTCTCTGAAGACTTCATTAAATCACTCTTTTCATGTTAAATTAATGTGCCAAGTCAATTTTGGAATAAACAAACCAAGATATTTAATTGCTTTGTGATAAATATGTACTACTTCGTTAGAATTTTATCATGCAGCTTTACATTTTAAACTCCATATATTTCTATGTGTCTCAAGAGATTTAAATTTACATGTATTTACTAGTACACACAATAAAATGCATTTAATAAACTGGTAACTCCATGTGCAATGTCATTTTCTCTTTAATAATTATTTTGTATCCTGAATACACGAATATGTATTCCTGAATCCTGAAATGTGAATAAATGACAAAAGGCATTTTCTCAGAAGAAGTCAGCTCTAAATAAATTTACAGAGAAAAACTGAAGGACAATGATCAGCTTTCACAAACAGGAACTAACGTTACAAAATGCAACTGCACAAGAGCAAGACAGCAAAGGTCAGAACTGAAACCAGACTTACTTTACCTCCGATTTCACAAGATCGCTCCCCTCTTTTTCTCGCTTAAGTAAATGTAGAGGTGTGCTCCAAAACTGCATGATGTAAAGTACAGTTAGTTGGAAACTAGCTCAACTGATTTTTGAGTTTGAGTTCCAGAAAATGGTCTAAGTACATGCAGTCAAATCACAACGTTACACAACCCCTGCTCCCGGTTTTAAAGTCCTAAGATGCTCCATGTGGTTATTTCATGAGTGATCCTGCAAGTGCTCCTTTCAACCTTTAAAACTGGGTAAACAAAAATGCAACCTACTAAATCTGTGGTTAGAAAGATAAGTAAGCACTGCTAAAGAGTAATTAATGCAGCATCTTTAATAAGAGGGGGATTTCAATGAGCTTTACTGGTACAAAATAAGCCAGCAGTCCAGCAATAATTATTTACTAACACTCTTAACAAGGAGAAAGATCTGACTTGAGATTTTAGAGCCAAAAGGTACCTTTGACAACCATCAGTAATTATTATTATTGCTGTAACAATATGGTTGGTTGCATATTTTACTTTATTTCTTGGTAATATTTCATATTACTTTTAAAGGATACAAAAATCCATCGCAATACTAATACTTCACACTGATTTATGCAAGCATAATGTTGGAATTAGTGCTCTTTGATGCTTTCTTCTGATAGGGTTGTAAAACATTCTTGGGAGTTATTTCGTTTTTTTAATATCTTTTCAAGAAAATTATACCCAGCTATAATAAATTATTTCATTTCTTCAGTTACCAATGAATAACAATCTTCTCATTTAGGGTAGCTTTTCAGCATGTACTACAAACTGGGGAAAGAACACCCAAGCTGAACTGTCATATGAATACTGATAGCACCTTTTTAACTAGAAAATTATTTCACAGTTTTTTAGCTGAAATGTTTCTAGTGAAATCTCTATAGAGAACTAGGGTGATACCTGCTTATATTTATGGAATTATTTTTCTGTCTGGAAAACAAAGGATGCTGATCAGTTGCTGAATTGATTCTTAGAAGATATAGGGTGTAGGAGAGCTTCCCTTCCTTGTGTATCCATACTCATGCAGCTGATCTTGCTGCAGTCTCTTTTACGAGTTTGAGCAGCTCCAGCCCAGGTGGGGACACAAGGGTACAATGCACCCCATCAGGACCACATGGAGGAAGGAGCCAGAATCTCATCATCCTCCCGAGATTTATGTTGCTGTTGTTCTCCTGCAGTCTACCAGCTTCTTAGCAGCAAATGTGGTACTACACCTGTCCATTTTACTTTGCTTTTCTGTGTGACATTCATTGTGCTCTAAGGATGTTTACCTCAGCAACACACACAAGGAACACCTACTTGATGGATCACAAGCATACTTAAGCATGATCTACATGCCGATCTGCTCTGTTCTGGTGGTTTTGGGTGTATTAAAAAGAGCAATGAGTTTCATGACTACTTACCAAACTACATCAATAGAAGAAAGCACTTGCTCTAAGTTGCATTCATGAAAGTTCAGTGAACTTTGTTAAAGGGCAGGAAAAGCACAGAGACAAAACATTTTATACTTCTTAATAGGATAAACAAAAAAGTAAGTTTTTAAGCTCTTTCAGGACAAATATAGTCAGCATTATGATAGATAGCAATTACCTATGAGAAAAAATAAAAACATGCTTAATTTTAAGCACAGACTTAAGCCTCTTTAAATCCAAGAGTACTAGAGTTCACCAAATTCAAACAGTGAGTAAACTAACAATTCAGACAATCTAAACATAACTGAAAGTGAAGAACCTGCCCAAGTGCTTCATTGACTCAGGCTGAAATAACGTGTATGGGGAGCTCACAACTGATATCAATTTGGATTTTTACACATATATTAGTACTTCTACAAAAGTAAACTAGTATTTGTCAAAATATGTCTTTTCCAGTGGCAGAAAAGTATGCATGCATGTTCAAAATTTGGGGATTGTGTGAAAAAGCAAAACCAGCTTGTTCTCCGTCCTCCACACACTAAAGCAAACCGAGTGCACTCTGTACACCTATGGGAGCACAGCATATTCAGGTAAGTCCTCAAAGGGCAAGTCCCTGGTCCATTTTCAATGGTTTAAAATTCTCTTCTCATGATTATAAAAAGTCATTATTTATCTGAATGAAGAGGAAGAAGGAAGAGTAGACGGTCAAAGCAAGAGCACAAAGTATACATGCTAATACGTGACCAGGTCCTGAATAGCATCCAATTGTGAACACCAGCATTTCTCAATGGGATGAAAATTTGATGATAGGTTGCATGTGCAATTGAGCAACACAAAAACCTTATTCTCAGCTGAACTAAGGGCCAAGGCTGCACTTCTGAAAATAATTATTTTTTTGGAATACACAATTTTGAGGGTCATTGCCCATAGATTGCTGAAAATGCTTTCTCTGGGAATCTAGACGTATTTGTTTGGCTATGAGTTTCTATTTCACAGTGCAAGATAAGGCCTATTTGCTGCTATTGCCCATCACAATGCAATCAGCTTCTGTTATTATCATCGGCTTATTCATTCTTCTGTAGCATACTGTGCTGTGCTCAAGTTCAATCAGAAGAGATTTATTGTAGGAATGACTTGTTTGTTGATTTGTTTGCTTCCCCTCCTCCCAGACATCACATACAGAGCGGTATGTAGGTGAGCTACAACATTTTAATGGTTTCCTAATCCTAAATTGTAGCTTCTGGAAAAGTCTTTAAACTGATGCCCAACTATAGCATCTAATTTTTTTTTGCAGGGTAGGATTAACATCTAGCATCTTCTGCCTCTTCACATTAACAGAAATTGTTTCGATGCAGGGTAAACAAAGTAAGAAAATGAGGGCACTGCTGCCTACATTTGGGAAACACTGCCAAAGGCAGCTGGCCAGGGCCAAAGAGAAACTCAATTGTCCTGCAAGCAGTCATCCTGTGGAGAAGGTTAGCTGTAACATAGCCTGGCAGAGCACGCTATGATCTTAGCATAAGTGGAATTTTCTCCTGTAAGTTTTATAAAGCTGTAAACCTTCTTTCCTATATTTACAGCTACCCAGGCACTTTTTCCTATTACCAGAACCACTTCAGGGGTTTGCTAATGCATTGGAAGCACCTTTCTGATAAGCCAACATAAATAGGTACAGCAATAAATCAATAAGCATTATGCTACTCCATGATGTGGAAGGAGATGGTTTCATTATGTTGATTAAAAAAAAATGAAAAAACAATGCACATTCTAATACTATATGAAGGCGCATTTCTACATACAGAGAATCTGAGGTATATTATACCTTGATAGGAGAGGAAAATAATTACAGGATTTGCTCGTTCACTGAAAGCAATCAGTTATCACATGACAACTGTCAGGATAGGCTTATTAGAGAGGGTTGCATTAGAAGACAATATGCCTCATGAGGAAGATGGAGGCATTATTAAAACATAATGCACATGCAGAGTGATGCATACATTACACAGTGACAAGCTAATGCTTCCCAGGAAAATATATTATTTTGAACAGAGCTTTAATTATTTGATTTCTTTGTTCAAGCGTGCAAAGCTCTAGCCAAGAAAGTATCTCCTTCCATATCAGTTTAAATCGCACCTATCTCCTGTCTACGTGGTAGCTCCTACTTAACACTCTATTGCCACCAGAAAAATAAAAACTAACTCCATTAACAAAAAAATTAATTGCATTAACAGATGTTTTGTTTTTAAATTTCTATAGCAAAATGAAAATGATGCTTGAAAAGTTGGACCAACCTGTTAATGATCCTACCTTTTATTATTTATTTAGTATACTTGTTCAATAAAATTGGCCTTTTCCGTTAATTAATCACATTTTATACTTTATTGCCATTGCATAAAATCCAAAAGTCACAACAGGGAATACCTTACTGAGCCATAACACACTTCCTAGATGACTGAAAGCACTTAGTTTCACCTCAAACATCACAGTGCTCTAGAGAAGAATAATATGATGGTGATTATCAATACTAACAATCACTTCGTATTGTGCTTTTACATTGACAGTCTCCCAGTGACTCCCACCAGCTCTGGATCCAACTCACCGTACCCTGTAAATCAACCTTTACTGGCAGCTTGTCCCCCTGTAGAGCTCCTCTGCATGGAGAGGAGCATCCAGTGTCCTGTGCTGCCAAGGCAGCTTTTCTCCAGTATTGGGGACAGAAGCTAGATTTTGGCAAGACGCAGCACCAGAGTGAGGCCTCAGCTCAGTTCCAGAGTCCTTAACCTTGAGTAAATGAAATTTTAGGGGAAGATAACACTGTCCCACAGGCTTTGTGCCTGATTCAACCAAACTGAACACTGAAATGCAGAAATAAACCTAATGCAAGGTGTTCTTGCCAGCCCCACAGAATACGTGATGTCCAGAAAGGGTTTCCGAAACACTGCAGAAGGCTATTCCAAACTAACACATTGGCATGAAAGGAAGCAGTAAGAGACAAAGGGTGGAGAACATTATCCAGTTTTTGTTTAAGATGCCTAAGTCCCAAGGACACAAAACCCCACTCTGCCTAAGTCACAGAGATACTCAAAGTAGTTCAGCGTGAGCTGTAACACGTAAACAAGCTTTACAGGACAGCACCATAGGCTTGTAGTAGCCCATCCCATCTCATCTCACTACTGCAACTCCTTTATTTTCATTACCCAAAACACAGTGCTTCCAGGACCTTTCCTTCTCTATTGCTTCTTTCTACACCAAAATCTGGGCACTAGCAACATTTCTCTTTGTAATAGTCTCTCCATTTGGGACAGTTAACCAAAACCTTATAGAATCTTGGGTTGTTTGTTTTTTTCTCCCCCCTTCCCAGATTCTGTATTTCCTTTGGCTGTAGCACATGTGAGTTTTCCTACTCATTGGCACACCACTCCTTTTTACAGCCTCCCACATCTGCCGCTCGGTCTTCTAAATGAAGAGCCTGCTTCCCATCACATCTCCCTCTATTCCTTTCACCTGCCCACAAATACTGTAGATGTTTGGACAAGTGCAAGAAAACTGCATTTTCCCAGTGACATCATTAGTGTATGGGCTGACTGGGAGACGTGTCAGAAGTAAAGGAAGGGAAATAATTTCAGTCAAATTGTTAGGATTTGGTTTTGGTTAAAAAGAGAACCTCTGAAAACGCCTATATCAATTATAATTTAATCTCCTTTGCAATCACTTAAAATTTTATTCAATTAAGGTAGTTTTTGCAATATGCCTCAAAAAATTTCCTACGTGCAAAATTTCCCTCCATTTATGTTCCCTCATTCTAAATGCTGCTGCTCTATTGATTACTATAATTCAGCTCTAATTGCACTTTTACAAAGCAGAATGAATAGATTACAGTTGAGCTAGGAGGAAGCCAAACATCAATTATTAATATAACAGAGCTGGCCTTTACCACGTCTGTATTATTTACCTTGGGGAGTTTAGGAACCTGCTGAATAATATTTATTCTCGTAAATTAACCACTTCAAAATATTTGTTTCCATTAAGAAAAGCAACCAGACTAATAAAATACACTTTCAGCAAATGCAAACAAGCCCTCAGTGTCTGTAATGATATGTGAAAACCCAACACACTTTCTCAGAAGGAGGCAGCCTTGGTATTTCAGAAAGCAGCCTATATATTCTTCACCAAGAATAAACACAGCTGGTTGATCTCCAGATTAGCTTGCAGCATGGGGTCTTTGGTTACTGTTTCAGTCATTTTTATTATTGCTAGGCTATTTTAGCCTCGACAGGGATCCAAAAAGTGGACTGTTTCAATAAAGAGAAAAAGCTAGTGGTAAAACTGGTATTTCCTCAGTGCAATTTTTTGTATTTACAAGGCAATTACCCTAAGCCCTGTTTCCCAGCTGCATTTTGGCCAGCACAGTGGCCCTAACTGCCCTCATCCCATATTGCTGGCTCCCTCCTTGGTTCCATTTCTTGCCCGTGCATCTTCTGCTTCTTTGCTCCAGCAATTTGCATTTCCATTGACAGCAGTTAATACTGACACAGTTTATTCTCTAACCTTATGGCCTATGGCTCTGGCTGATGATTTGGCTATATTGATTTTTATTTTTAAAATAGATATATATTGCTAAGCAGGGAAAAATTTAAGTTATTCCTCTGACCTTTGTCTTTTCTCTTTGGATACTTCACCTGCCCAAAGAATAGAGTCATCCCTTTTCTACCACTAGTTCGGTCACTGAAAACGAGCAGAATGATCTGGCTTGGTGCAGGAGCCTGCCTGGCCAAAGCACTGGGGCTGGCAGCTTGCCACCACATGCACAGACCCATCAAGAATTTCATCTTAGGAGTGAATTTCAGAATTGTCCACAGGCAGACAGTATCAACCACAATTTCCCTTCAGTATTTAACTGCTACTTTGAAGGCAGCTCACACGGTGCATAGATTCTGTGGTTGTTCTATAGGTAGAGGCAATTCCTCCAGTGAATACTATGCTTAAAAGCTATTGTTTCTCAAATAAAAATATTCACCAAAGCTAATTCTGTAAATTTCCACTGTATCATAATCAGGAGCTCACTGTACAATAATTAATTAGTTAGCCATTTGCAGCTAGGGCTGGAGGCATTCATCATCTTTCCAAAAGCATGCATATCACCATCTGTAACATCCACTCAGTATTTTGGCTCTGAATAAGATAAAACATTTAACACATTGGCTGCTAAAAGTTAGTAGATTTGTTACAGAACCATAAAATGTGAATTCTGTTGTGCTGCTCCATTGAGAGTACAACCCCAGCATTTGCCACTATGGTATAGTCTCTCATCAAAGAGCCTGGAGGAAATCCAATGAAATCTGTGCAGAATATTCAACTGCTATTCAACTGCAAGAGTGTTAATCCAGCTCTTTTCTTTACCTGATTAGGGGAAATCAGCCCTTTCTACCCATTAGGCATCTTTTATCTGCTCCTGAAATATGTATGTTTCTATTTCTTTTCAATTCTTTGGAAATAATATCAGTGTGGTAGCAGTCTAGTAACTGTGTACCTGTGATAAAAACTTAGGGCTAGATCATACTTAAGAAAGAAAATAAGATGTTCTTCCTCCTTTGATTCACCCAGGAACTGATTGGAAACCCTCTGAGCAACACAATCCTTGTATATGAGGAATCTCATCAAAGCAGAGCAAGGAAGACTGATAGCACTGGCTTGATTAGATCCCTCTCCCCAGACATGCTGTCCTGCCGAGGGTTTCTGGCACCTCCAAGCCTTCCAGTTCTCGCCTCCAATGTCTTGATTGCCAGGAGCCCACAGGCCATCTGCACACACCCCCACCCTTCCCCCATCTTTAAATGTGTTACAGACAGATTCCTGGAGCTGAAGATTCCTTACCTCATTTCAGACTTAGAGCTTTCCAGAATATAATCCCTATTGTGCAGATAAAACTGTGGTCCTTGTTCCTTGGGTGTGTAATTTTGAATTTGGCAGTGCTGAAGCCCAAGGGAACTGGCCTAACCAGCGAGCAGCATCAGCAAGTGCTCTGTCCTCGATACCTTGATCTTGGGTCATAGAATCATAGAATGGTTTAGGTTGGAAAGGACCTTGAAGATCATCGAGGTCCAACCCCCCTGCCATAGGCAGGACCCCCCTGCTGTAGGTCACTCGCCGAGATGAACAGCTCCGGTGCAGGCAAATCCGCAGCGGAGCTGGCCAATCTCAGCAAAAAGAGTCATCTGCAAATGTTATCACTGGCAATTTTATACTTACTTCAAGATTATATGTAAAAATGCTGAATAACATTAATTTTGATACTAATTCACTAAGAACACCCACTCATTGATTCCTCATTAACAAATATTTGTTATGATCTAAGGGTCTGGCAGTTCTTAAAGCACTTATGTCTGTTTTAACAATGTTGCACAGTGAGTTTTCCCTAAGAAATCAAAGCTTAAGCCATCACTCTGTTTATGTCTACCAATCTCTTCAGAGATTTTTTAATTTTTTGACCAATTTCACAGACAGTTTATAGTGCTAGAGACACAAAACATGTTACAATTGTACAATTTCAAAAAAATAGGTAATAAAAATAAGTAAGCTCTTCTAAAAACACCTTTTTAAGAAGAACACGGTTCAGGGATGAACTCTACTCTCTAACCACCGGAGAAAACACACAAGGGATCAAACTCAAGACACTGTACAGAGCCTTTAAAGACACCTGTCAATATTCACTTTTTCGCATGATGCAAACCACCTTTATCACAATATACAAGTAGCAGCCTATTATATCTTGAACAGATATAATGTTATTAATAGCAAATTTCTCCTCCCAAATGAAGTTCTCCCATGAATATTTATCTACATTCAAACAGGAATGTCTCTCATCTTCGAAAAGAATTCATGAACTTTAATAGCAACTTCAGACAATTTGATAGGTTTATATTTCCCTCAAGTAAACAGCTTTGCATTAGCATACGAATGTTATTATCTATCCTTTAACTTTGCCAGACACTGACCACTTTGTTGCATTTTTAATAGCTTACCCATGAGTTTTTTCATTAAACATTTTTGATCTAGTGTTAGCTTTGATGTCAGCTTGAGAAAGAATTTTGCCTGTTTGCATATCAGTGAGCTAAAAGTTACCTAGAAACACTTTATACCAGCCTAAATTACAAAAAAGGCCTTACACAGCTAGACTTACTTCTCTGTTATAACACAGGTATCTGAGGAAAACACATTAAGTACCATGAAGGATGCAAAGATATTAGAATCTGAACTGCATGTGGCATCATCCTCATTCTTACTGCAGTAGAGTTTTTTTGAAAAATCAGAATGTTCATTCCACAGAAAATGGTAATTTAACGTTTTTTCTGAATCCCAGGGGAACTTAAATTACATGTATAAATGCGGACTTACGTATAAGAGAGGAGAAAGATGGAGAGACCCCCTTGATATCTTTGAAGATCAATGAACATTATTTATTTAAATCTTCCTGTTATCTTTGCTATTATTAATGAGCAACACGTCTGATACCAGTGATGGACAGAATTTTTTCTGTGTGGAGAAGACCTCAAACATGGTAATTACTAAGGTCACTAATAGATCATTAGCACCATAAGAGGTTCTGCTCTTCGAGTTTCCTATTAAAAGTGTATATTGAAACTCTTCCTAAAGAAGCGAAAATACAGGGATGAAAAGATCCTTCCCTCCCAACTTGTTTAACTTTTATTTTTACCTTAGTTGACTAACCTAGAAAGCAGCAAATAAGCATTTATTTTTTTTTTTTAACATGAGAGTATCATTATCATGAATTGAAGGCAAGGCTACATGGGACGTCTTTCATCTAAGTTAACACACACACTTGGATCATAACCAAGTCTATATTTTTACATGCTTGAGAAAACAACTCTTTTATTCAGTATTTCCATCAGTTAAAAAAGTGATTCCTACTACTAAAGGTGTGTGTTCTTATACAACGCACTTTGTGCTACATTGCTTCAAGTCTCAGTCGAAGAAGTTAATGAAAGTGACTCTTTCCCACAACAAGAAATGCCACCTAGCAGTCCTAAGCAAACAGATGCCTCAGAAGGTTGACAATAATTAGATAATCCACCCTGATATAGGAAGGGATTTGCATGCATTTGTTTTTACATCTACTGTGATAGATGTAGCTCCAGAGCTTTCTTGGATTAACTCAATTATTCATCATCTTTTTATCAGTCTACTTATGTCTGAAATGAATTTCAGAGTAAAATAAAGCAACAAGGAACTTGCTACTTCAGTGGACTGAAATTGTTCATGACTGCTTCAAATCCTGATTTACACAGGGCAAATGGGAACTGCTACGCAAGTCAAGCTAATGGTCCATTTCATCCTTTTTCTTACTGTACCCTAGAAAGGAACAAAACACTCTACAATAGGAATTGGTGGGTAACAATTTAGAGAGACAGGTTTCCTTCTTCTCCCACCCTCCAATTAACTATGAAAGTTTACATGCCTTCCACAAGAAAGTCAAGAGTTGAATTGTGTTGGTAACTCTATTATGGCTTTGGCTAAGAACCAGCTGCAGTCCTTCTTGAAGTTTTCCACTCTTCCCAGTTTCGCCTTCTGCTCAATATTCCTTCATTATTTTCAGTACTAGTCGAGAAGTTAATCTTCCAGGACACAGATCAGACAGTTGCTTACTGTGAATTTTTGTTGGTTATTTAGCTGTTCCCATACTTTCAAAGTGTCCTTAAAATCAGTAAAATCAGGGCAAAAACTCGATAGAAATGCTTACTGTTTTCCTAGTTAGCTCTGTGCAGAGATCCAGGGTCTGTTCAGCTCTCATAGCTGTCACCAGGCTGTTTTAACTTAATCTTACCAAACTGTTGCACTCCAATATGTATTGATAGTAGGGAGAGTGAAGCAGCTACGAGCTGAAGTCTTCTATAGTGATTTTAATTAAGATTCTGTCATCATCTGAATTATTATTACTGTTACTTAAGAAATTACATTGCAGCATAAATTATTATAATAAAGAAGCCTGGCAATAGTGATCTTAGCCAAAGTGCCTGAAACAGGTTTAGCTTGCATTACGCCTTTTGGACCGCTGGGGAAAAAGAAATTCAGAGATTGCTTCCATTTGGAAGAGCAGCTGTGACAATGCCAAATACTTCCATAATCAAGTGCTGTTTAGCTATGGAGGCAACAGATTCCCCGTGCCTGCCTTGGAAGCCCATGGCCTTCCCCATGGCACTTCCACAGTTCCTCACCCAGGTGTTCCCTTCCTGGGGTCCACGCTCCCCATGCTTGCTCTGTCACTGTGTCTCCAGCTCGCCCAGCTCCCCTCTGTTTGTGCTCTCTCTCTCTCTCTCTTACAAACACACCTTGGCAGAATGAAATCCAGAGAAAGCCTCACGCTCCACATGTACACCACAAATACATTTGTTTGAAAAAGGAAAGGTGCCTGTGTTTGGGCTGAAAGTGGCAGATGTGTAGCTAGTTGATGTTATAAAACAGCACAATTATCAACTGTTTTAAGGGAAAAAAGCCAGTATTCTCAACCCATAACTGTACTTTATCAAACCATGAGAAAAATCAGACAAAAGCCAAAGTAGGACAGTCTGCAACCAAAGACTTTGACACACATGCTCCCTAGGATTGATGTTCAGTGTGAGGGGTCCCTCCTGCTTTGAGTAATGCCTGTGGATGGTGGCAAGCGGCTGCTTTGCTGGCTGCAGCAGGGCCTCCCGACAGCCATCTCGTGGCACTGCTTTCACCCTGCCATGGAGAGAAGAGTAGAAGGATGTCACCGTTCCTACCAAGCGCGTGGGGTACAGCACAAACACCCACCCGATGCTACAACTTCAGCAGATGGGCTGGATGCACACCACGTGGAGAGCTGAAATGCTGCCTGTTTCCAGCCTGTGATGAAGCCAGAAAGTCATACCCCAATGCCACCATCCCCGCTGACCTCCAGTGCACTTGAACAATTGGGTTCTCTTTTTTTCCATTCCTTATAGCTTCTAGGGAAATATAGGCAGAAGAACTGGGTCACAGCTGTATCTAATAACTACTTGTGTGACTTGCTGATAACAGCGGCAGCCCCAGACTCCACCTAATACAACACTCTGGAAAAGCGAAGTGATGCAAGAAGCAGAACTGGATTGTGATCCTTAAGCTCCCCCTGCCTGCATCTGCAAGCGGGCGGCAGCGTTTGCTAAGCTAAAACACCCAGAAAACTGCTTCATGTGAAAACTAATCAAGGGAATTATTTCCTACTTGATTCAGATTTTCCTCATATGTCTGGGTTGAGATTCCTTTCCCTTTGCACCAGAAAATTCAGTTATTTAATTTACAAAAGCATGTGTCTCAGCACATGAAATGCAGATGCAGCTAGTTTTTCAGCAGACGGATGCAACTGTACCCTGAAGGCCAACCAAAACTACAACAGAGAATGAGTGAGCATAATATAAAATTCAAACTCTAAATAAGAGAAAAATAATCTTGGCAGCTGGTTAAGTAGAGTTGAGTGACTAACAAAGATGTGGAACATTAAATATGCTTTAAGGAGAATTGAAGATTTTAATTTTTTCATATTTAGACCTTCTTTATCTTTTTTTGCTAAGTTGTGCTTAATTATACAACTTTTCTAATTCTGGTTATGAATTTTAAAGCCCATGCAGGCTAAGTCCTTAAAAACTGCAGTTCAAGTTACAGCATTTCATTCTAGATTGTCAGCAGTGCAGCCTTCAAAAAATACAAAGCTCTCAGGTGAAAAAAAAGTCACTGCCTTAGGATAGGGCCAGAGTGTCACTTCCACATGCAAAAATAAAATAATTTCCATCATTTGTTTCAGATTGCTGTAACATGTCAGGATGTGGAGAGTATTTGAGTGGACTAATTTCCTTACAAAGTAATACAAGTATAAAGAAGAGGAATCTTACTTTCACCAAGAAAAAAGAAAACATCTTAAACAATTTATTATTATTTTCATATGCTTACCCAGGCTTCACCGTAGATCATTTATTGTCTGAAAAACAATCTGTTAACATTTCAGACACCGAGGACCTGCCCTGCATTACTTGTATTTCGTTCCAAAACCAGCATTGTATGTTGGTTGGAAAGCATATAAAACTATATTTGTTCAGCTGATGTAATTTTTCTCCAGTGTGGGTCTGCACAGTTCATACACACCACCACCATCATCATCAATTCACAGCTCTCTCTACAAAATGTGTCGGGGAAGACAAGCTTAAAGCACATTCAGAAAAAATAGAGCAAATCTTCACCTTTCGCAGCTGGGTCTTGTCCAGTAGATCTGATTAACTGGTTTGGCAGCCACTCTACCAGAAAGCCACACGCACAGCATAATGCAGAGCTACTCTACAACTTTATCTTAATGTAAATCATGAGATTGTTTACAGATACTCAGAAAATGATAGATACTCTTAGTCTTCAGTTCAGAGTCTCTTTCAAATGAGCATTAAAATAACGGCTGTTCTCTCTTCTACAAACAGAGCCAGGTGTTGCTAAGCCCCCAAGCATGAGAGTAAATTCCCCCCCGATGCCAAGGACCTTCACTGAGACTCTCACATGTAAAATGGTGCCAAGGCCTTCCATCAAGCATTTTTTCCAAGGCATTTCCTCAGTATGCAACCCAAGATGTGTATCACTGCTTCATGCTATTCTTTCAAAATCTGTCTCAAACCACGTTATACATGTGGGCAAATTTTCTGGTTCACTTTCGTGCTTCACACAAGGGACAGCTATATTTAAACGGTGGTTGAAATGACTCCTTTATGTATGCTGTGCACAAAGCAATATGACATCTTGTGTAAATTATTTTTTCATAGTCTCACATTTAAAATGTAATAAAAATAATTCCAGGGAATAGGATTCCTACTTGGGACTGTATGGCCTGGTTTACATTTTTACAGAAGTATTTTTTTTTAAAAAGAAAATCCCAGAGTAGAAATTAATTCTTTAAACTGTCCTGTTCCTTGTTTTCTATCCAACTCCATAGACCTTGAACTATAAATAGCACCAGAGTAGTCCAGGCACCGAAACATGCACTAGGCTCTTTCTGCAGGCATAAAGAAAAGTTACTCACTTACAACAGGTATATCCATTTGGCCTTTATCTGAAAATATTCAGAACATGAATCCCTGGGACACAATGCATCTTGCTGGGGCTGAGGGCTGTCATATTTTATGCAGCTCATGTCTTTAGTGAATCAAGAATATGACATCCACCAATCTCAGCCTGAAAGGGGAATCATAATAGAGAACTAGGCTTTAAATTTTCTCATTATAAGGAAGTCAACAATTTTGTTCTGGACCCAGAATCTCCCCAAAGATACGTAGGGCATTCAGCATAAGTCTCCTAGTACAGCACTCTCTGCTACAAATCTGTTATATACTTCATTCTTTGAGTTCCAGAGTTTTCTGAAACTCAAGTCCTGTTATATGGGGATCGTACAACTTGGGTAAAGTAGGAATTTGTCTAAGCCAGGGCTGGATATGGCCACAATATGAATGATAAGCAACCACATAGGCTTTCTCCATCCTATTTCAGTAGCACACAGCCTGCAGGACTTGCAGGTAGCTGTGCCTGCAGTTCTCTGGGACTTTCCCAGAAATCCTCATTTTCCTCACTCCATACTACAGAAATGCAGCACAAGAAAGTTAACACATCTACAAAATACCTGAATCCTTCATACAGGCAAAGACAGACCAACAGGACAGCACACAATAAGGAGCAGCAATATGGGGCCCAATCCTAGTTTCCAATATGGAAACTAGAAACGCCCCCCGTTTCCAAAACATCAGACCTAGCTGATCTCTAAGGAAGGCAAGAACAGATTCTGCACTTAGCCTTGTGTTTAGCAGCACTTTTGTCACAGGCTCAGCAGGTATTCCTGCAAGATTCAGCACTGATTAGCTAAAGTGGACTCATGCTAAGTAACAGAAGAACGGGTGGGAGGAATGCTATTGCTGCATCGTGCCTGTAGACTGACCTAATCAGATTCTTTCTCAGGATCAAGTTGTATATAAAAAAACATAGTCTGGGTTGACCAATCCATTTAATCCGCTGCCTCCATTTGCATCTCCTACCAAATCTCATTGTTACAGTAACTGCACCACCTATGAACCCCTGTCAAGCCACTTACCAAGCAGCACATTATTGACCTCTCTTCTCCACCCTTACACAGGAAGGATGCCACGGTCTTGCCAGGGCTCAGCACAGCCCTCCAGCCTCAGCACTTCTGCATCCCTTTGGAGCAGTGCTAGCACAGCCACTTTGTTTTTCCAGAAACAACCACCTTCTACTTGTGGGGCCACCTGAACAGCTGGAGGAATCAGAACAGGCTTTTTCATCTGTGCTTAGCTCATTCATTACTTGGCTTTATTAAACATTTTAGGAAGTAAGGGCTGGGTCTGCTCTGAGAACTACCTGTTTCAGAATCCCTCTAGAAATCAGCTGAGAACTGATTGCACATCTGTCCCTTCTGCCCTCAGCTTTCCCCATTCTTCATGTGGAGTCACAAACTAGCATAATATAACTGCATGACTACCTATAGGTTTCATAAAAATATCCATAGGCTACTTTCATTTGGGAGTTTACCTCTCTTTCCCTGCCCTGTCCACTCTCCACTCCCTCTAGCCAACCCCCAGTAAGCTGGCAACTCCTTCAGAGTGAAAGGGTTAGCTCTGGCAATCATATCTGTTTAACAACACTTAACAACAGTGCATAAATTCTTGGAAAAATATGGAAGGAGTGTTTACAGTAGCTGGATATCATAAGAGAGATTTATAAGCCTATTAAAAATTATTAGGCTTTACTTCTTCAGTGACAAAGCTGTTTTCATAAACTGCTCTCGACAACTTCATATCCAGAGTCTGCAGGATGTTTATTTTCACATTTTCAAAGTGCCATATTTCCTTCGCCATTAAATTTTTTGTTTTGTTGTTTAAAACAGCAATTCCACAACTCTTCTGACCTAGCAATTCAGTTTAAAAATATATGTCACCCTGGAAACACTTTCAAATGGACAGCATGACTGCAGGGACTGTTGTGAGTAATGTTGTAAAGTGTTCCAAATTGCCTCAATACCTAAAACGTACATGTCACAGATCCAAGTATGCAACTGGGCACTGATCATTGATTCCAGTTTCAATTGCTGATACACTTTGGACTCAGGGACCTTGTTCACAATGGGAAAGTCTTTACCTCTGAACATGGCAAACAGGGGGGCAGGAAAATGAAAACATCATTTTCATATTGGCTATAATATCAGCTCTCATCCTTCCACCCTCTGACCCACCAAGAAACAGAAGGGTTAGTACTGTCCTTTTGTACTCATGATGGCTGTGATTCCTTCCTTTTGCATCCACATATCAATTCCCAATGGCTATATGGAGAAGTTTGAAGTCTCTCCACTTCCTACAGGATCATAATTTTAGATTTTGCTTCAATTGATTAAACCGATAAAACAATTTACAAATGTACCTTGTATTAGAATTCAAAACCAGGGAATCGTGGCTGCTCTAATACATGAGCCATAGATGATATAGCTGGACGGAGAGAGTTAAATTCATGAGCAGCCTCATAATTTCATTTTAATCTGTTTAAGTCAAAAAGAGGAAAAAGATGAAAAATTTCCGAATTTTGAGCTGAAGTGATAGACTGAAGTCACCCTACTCCCCAAAGTTTCATTTGGGTTTGCCTAGGAAAAAATCACATCAAAACTTGGTCAGCATAGAAAGACATTTGGAAAGGGCCTTTTTCTACTAACAAAGACAGTCCTTTGTGCGATAGAGACGTTTTGAATAACAAACAAAATGACACTAAGAAAAAAAAATCTAGCTGGAATCTATTACGTGCTTCCATAAATGATAACAAATCACAATACAGTTGCCAAAAGAAAGATTGTTTCTATTTCTAAGGAGAATACCAAAGCTCTGTATTTGCTGTCAAGGCATTTGCAAAGATTTCTGTCCATCGCATCCCTCGGGTCTTCAGTGCTGAACAGGTACTCTAGGTTATAGACAGCAGTTACAGTCAAACGTGTTAATGAATTAAACACAAGGCTGTACAGAAGCATTCATCATCATTTACATGATAAAACGGTCAGGTAAAATCTCAGTGGTAAATCACAATGAGAAAAAATGGTTTATTCAGGTTAATCCTAGTTAAACCATATAAATTTTTCAACATATCCCAGTAGTCTTTTTTAACAGAAAAGATGAATGTGACCTGAATAGAAGATTGATTTCAAATCCAGCTGAACCCATTAACATGAAGAGGTAACAAAATTCCAAGCCAGTATGCAAAAGACAAAACGATTTGAAGTTTTCCTTCAGACCTTCATCTGTGATATATGGCCCCCACTGTGCAATCTAACCTGCTTAGACTATTTGGCAACACCAGCAAATCATCACTGACCAGGAAAGTAATTAAAATTCAGCACTACCCCTAGCAGTATGTGCTGTCTGCTATTGGCTAAAACAGGAAAGATGCTGCAATACTCCAAAGCAGAGGAGTTTGTAAGCAGAATGACAATAACTTTCAAGGTACTTTGTTATTGAACAACTGGGTGGGACCAATTTCTTTGTTTTTATTGAGCTGAATACCACCTAAAACTGAATGAAGTTGGGCATCATTCTTTAATGCAACATCTAATGTTTCCAATGCTAATCCACCGGAAGAAAACTTTCAGCCTGAGATTATCTAACGTGCATCCAGCTTCATGAGAAGTTCTATTTTTCCTCTAAATGCAATAGAAAATAAACATCTCTAGAAAGGTTCCCTGTGTGCAGGGAATACAAGAACAAACTCTTTTTTGCCTAACTAGCTACCTTGGAATGATTTAGCATCAGTGAGGAAAGTGAGATGACTTGTAGGAATAGTGATTTCTATGGGTATAAACACTATGCAATCAGGACTGGAGCCCACAGGCTGCACATAATTAATGCCAGTAAGTACACTGAGAAGACCAGGAGTTTCTCACATGCATGTTTGCAATATTTAAACCTACACTTGTATTTCCCTTTTTAAAAAAAATAAATATATTATTATTATAAGCACTTTAGACATAAAAGTATGGAAGCTATCCTGTGCTGTGTCCTACGAAGTACACTGCAAACAATGAGATCAGTGTTGTGAAACAGAGCGCGCTGTTTACTGGATGCTGGTAGAACCAAAACACATACGAAGTCAAGTTAGCAAAAAAGCAATACCCAAATCAGAAACATTTGTAATGGGATTTTGAGATCTGCAAAAAGTCTTCCCAGAATATTGCTTGAAATTTTATAGAATGTGGAAAATCATGTAGGGGGAACAAATTACTTTGAAGTCAGGAATAAACGACTGAACTCCAAAGTAAGATCTTAGATTACATAAATACAAGGCAGAGTGACACCCTATGCTAATATTGTCCATATGCACGGACATTAAGAATGCACACCATAACAAACATTAGCAACTAGTGCTTCACAGCAGCTTCAGATACGTTCGATTTTGTTTTTCTCCCTGCATGGAACACATGCTCAGTTATACCCACTTTTCTACACAAGTGCAGCAAGTTTTCTGACTGCATATGTTGGACCTTTCAATACAAACTTTATAGTTAGTGACACAATTGCTTTTTGTCTCAGCCAGCTAACACTAAAAGAAAGAGAAGCAACAACTTTTGAGATTTCAGTATTTTCCAAGCACAAGTGGTATCCTCATTAGATACCAGCAGTACAGACCAAATGATCTTGAACAATAATTATCTGCGGTCAAAGCTGAAGTAGATAATAGAATTAAATGTTTCATTTCACTGCAGAAGGTAGGTGGCTAACAAAATCCCTCTGCGGATGTAAATTATGAACTGTCCTGGAAAAAGAAAATAAGGGAAAAACCAATCACAACAGCCATACAAGCAGTAACATTATCTGCTAGCAAAGATAGCAAGAACGTGTGGAAGAGAAGATTAGAAAGGAAAGTACTTACTATTTTTCCCCATGCCACAGTCAATACGTAGTACTCCAGGTATGTTTTTCAGAAGGGTCCACAAAAAAAAAGTTCATGCTTATGTGGCTTTGTGCTACTATTTAAATAAGTTGAGCAACAGAAGTTAATTTAAAAAAAAATCCAACAATCCAGGCCAAGGCCAAATGCGATGAGATCTTGCAGATGGCATACAACAGCCCTGACAGCCCAGCACCTAGATAACACCACTACAAATGTGCAAGTTTTGAGCAGACTCTGTGCAGGTCTTGAGAAAAATCTGTGTAAGCCTACAAGGAAAGGGCAAGAGTGAAACAAGAAGACACAGCCTCTTATTTCTTTAAGCACTCTGTGGGTCTTTTTCGACCTCTTTTTTATCCTAAGCAATTCTTTTGTACCTATTCCCATCTGAGGCAAGTGTTCATAATCTAATACAGAACTTTGCGGGGAGCTTTTCGCCCCCCTCTATTTGCCATGATTTCTCCCACATCAATTACAACAGCAACTAAAGACAAAGGGGAAATTTGTCAAACATATTCTAGATCTTCCTTTTTCTTTCTGAAAAGGTATTCTTTGCAGAATATAGTATCAGATTAATAGATATGGTATCCCTAATAAAGTACAACAGGTAATTAGATCATGAACTCCTTCAACAGCAGTACAATTATTTTTACATTGTCTGCAGCTAGTAGTTAGGAATGGTAGATAAGCTATTTCTAGACAAGTCTAATAAGACTGTGGCTTTATCTGAGCCCAGAGATATCCTCTTTCCCTGCAAGTTGCATACAACTCAAGACTTGACAGATACATGCGTTAGAACCTTTTCATAATTCCAGTAATGAAAAATAATGTCATTATAAAGGCAGCCAAGTGAGACTTGCAATGCCAGCATTTTAAAGTAACTTTTGAATACACTAAAGCTTTGTCACTTATCCATACCCTGAGTCTCTGAAGAACTAGCAAACAGATAAATTTTCTTAATTGCTCCGTCTTCCAACCAAATGTCATTAAGTGCACTGGAAGTTTACTTAATCCAATTTCAGTTTTCACAACCAAAATCTTTGCACGCTAAGCTGGCTTCCTAATTCCATACTTCAGTAACCGGACATGGTGGTGAGCCATAAGGGATACTCATGGCAATGCCAAAAGCTTGGCTTAAACACTAGATCAGCCCAGTGCAAAAGCAGGGGCAGCATGGCAAGCGGCCTGCCTAACCCCACCCATGTATATTCAGACTCTGTTTCTCTATTCCTCCCAGATTACCTGATCCTGCTTTGATGTCTTGTACGCTACCCTCCCATGTTTGTGTTTTTTCAGGAGCTTCTTGTTCATCCATGTAGCCTCCTGTCATTCTTGCTTGACAGGAAAATGGACCACTCTTGAGCTTGGAGAAGGTGATCCGTGAAAATCAACTAGCTGTCCTGGACCCCTCTCTTCTCTCCAAGGTCGTATCCCATGGGATTCTTCCAAGCATATCCCTGAACAAGCCAAAGTCTGCTCTCCTGAAGTCCAAGGTTGGGATCCTGCTGTTTGCCTTTGCCTATTATATCCAGATCCTGAACCAGATCAACTCAAGGTCACTGCAGCCAAGGCTGCCCCCAACCTTCACATCCCCAAACCAATTCTTCCTTGTCTGTAGATATCAGGTCCAGCAGAGCATCTCCTTTCATTGGTTCTTCAATGTTAGGAAGTTTTCACTGATGCACTCCAAAAACCTCCTGCCTTGCTGGTGCCCTACTGTGTTGTCCTTCATACAGCAAATTGAAAAGTTCTGCAAATGTTTTTTTCAATCTGATCTTCTAAGCAGGGTCAAATTCAGAAAGACAGAGAGAGGAATGCAAAAGCCATCCTGCTTTTCTTAGCAAGTGACTTGTAATCAAGGCAGTAAAAAAAAGTAACAAGAAATGTTGCCTCTCAGAACAGCTTTTGCCAGTTTACATTCTGCTGGAAGCACTGAAAATTAAATGCCGGCTCCCATACTCATGGAAAGTCAGAGAAGCAAAGCAGCAAATACTGCCAACCACTGCACGTCTGGAGAGTGGCCTCATGAGCAACTTGCATAGTAGGTGAAGGGAGCCAAAATTGCACCTTATGACACAGAATTGAACACAAAGCAAGGTACAGACTCACTCAGTGGAAGCTTCGGTTAGGGAATGCACATTATACTTCTCGCTCAAAATCTAAGAATCAAATCCAAGTGTTTTACAGTGTGAAAATCCTTTAGTTAAGACTAACGCTCCCCATACAGTGATAACGTATGGGTTGCACTTCCCTCTGCGAATCTCAGATTGCTTAATGAAGGCTGAAGGAACCGAGCCTTCCAGCTAGGGCTGGTCAAAGTCTGCAATTCCTGCTGCACAGAAAATTTTGAAGTGAACCAGCTTGGGGATATACCCTACAAAACTAAAATCTTAAAATTGCTTTGTTCTTAAAATAAAAACTCCCTAAATACTTCATTCTGATGTTGCTTCCCTCTTCCTATATAATAGCATTTTAAAATTACAAATCAAGCATAGAGCTCGTCAAGTTTCCTTTAAAGTTATTAAAAAAAATTAATTGTCACCACTTTTTTAGACCATTTTGGTATCAGACAAATGGCATTTTTTAAAGAAAAAAAACAACACTTTATCAGGAATTTTTTTAACAAGTTCTTTCTCCAGCATTGAAGAAAAGAATAACCCTAGGCTTAATAATAAAAAATAAAAGCAGGCCCAGAGAAGAAACACATCGCCCAGTGCAGGTTCCTATGCATAAACCAGCAGTCACCACACAGACCTTTGACGCAACCAGCTGCATTGCCCACTGCTATTTCTTTGAGAATAGATAATTATTCATGCCCTAACTAGACCAAGAAGCACCCCTCTGAAGATGAGAAATTATTTTTCATCAAGTTTTGTTTCATGTACTAGAAAGAGCACAGCAGTAAATACCTTGCACACAGAGATTGAATGCAGAATAGTGATGCTGTGTTTTGTTTACATGAAGCTCATCTGCTATGCCTTGCGGAGCAGCAGCTTTAAACAATGATTTCAAAATTGAATTTGAAATTATCAGATTACCATCAAAGTCAGTTTTCATGGGTACACACGAACCACAGATACATACCAGAAAATAGGGAGAACTCAGATTGGGCACCGTTAATTTATTTTCTTGCCTGCTTACTACAAACCTGGCTCAGCCCAACACGTTAGGTTACCATACATCTGCTCAAACCCCCACTGCTCGAAGAAAGGGAACAGTGGAGCCCACTGCCTCTTTCAGCAGCAATGGCAACTTAAAGCCTTCATGAAACCATGGCTATTAAGTTATAATGAAAGAAGGGATGATGTTGAGGTAGGGGGAAAACGGGGAAGTGACACAGGCCACAGGCTCCAGCAGCTGCTCTGTGCACAGAGCAGGATTAGAGACTGCTGGAAGTGCCATGAGCGCCCATCATGCCGCAGCGTCTGCCCTCCCCCCCCACCTCGGATATTCTCATGCTACCATCCCTCTTTTCCCCAGCAGGCTCATGTCTGGCGTCACTCACGCATAATTGTTCACAGAAAAAAGAAGATCACACTTCTGATGAACTGAAACGGTTCCAGAGACCTGTAATGTTACTCTTATTGATTTATCTATTTAAAGTGATGTCAGGATTTTGTCATTAATATTTGATTGGTATTTTTAAAACCTTACAAGAATTGCACAGACCATAAAAAGGTGTTACAGTAAAGCACCATAGGCAGAACAGCATTATCCTAAACCACAGGGGATGTTTGTTGGCACTATCTTCTACATCTTTAAGCTCTTACAAGGTGTCAAGACAGCATTACCTCATCGCCAGGACCTGACTTCTCAGCACACATGGATTTAAAGATGAGATTAAGTAAAAAGACTAAAAGTGGCAGAACAAAACAAAAATCTAAAATTACAGCCATTCAAAGAATAAAAAGAAGTATGATGTGTATTCATTAGTCAGAGTAAATTCAACATAGTATGCACTGAGGACTTACACGTTTTAGCAGGACTTATTACAGTAGAAGGCTTGCATATAAGAAAGTTCCATTATAAATGAAAAGCTCTGTCTTGTATGTTCAAATTCAAAGAAATATAGATCTTGGGGTACTTTAAAAAGTATGCATATTTAGTATTCTGAAAACATAACTCACAACAAGAACAATCATGCTTTTAGAATCAAGGAAAAGATCTATGAAGAAATCTCATCAATGAATTTATGCAAGGCCTTATACAAAAACAGAATTAAAATGCATTGGTTCTTCAGAGTATGAAATAAGTTAGAAATGGTGTCAGGAGAGTAACATAGCCCAGAAAGCTTATTAGTGGCCTATCCACACTAATGACTTAGAGGCAAATTCAAGCTGCCAGCATAACTGCCAAAAGAATTGGCAAAGGAGCCCATATGCCTTTGATGGGGAATCATGTTCCATAGTTTGACATCTGGACCATCATCCCAGAGTGATATGTTTGATTAAGTAGAAGTCATTCAAAAACTTTTAGCTATGTTATTAAAAGCATACGTGTAAATACACCAGTTTTTACTTACAGAACAGGAATAATTTTTATGTTAACTTTAGACAGAGGTAGTTGTGACACCTATACTTTAAGTAGCCTGAGTTATCCCAACGTGTGACCCAATGTTATACACATTGTAACTTTCGTAGGTTGAAGTTTTCCACCCTGGGTATCGACCGCAGTCTTTGTTTTCTAAAAAGTTTCAGGTATGAGTTCTGGAAAACTTCTGAAGTGAATTTACGAAAGAAATACATCCTTTATCTATGCTAAAAACGCTCACAGCTTTTCTACTGAGATGTTCTAGTCCACTATACCTGTGACCTTTAGCAGGGACTTGAATTTTGGCTACAAGTGATATCCTGGTTTACTGGGCAGTTGCTTTGTCACTCAGAAATTCCCCCAAATGTGTCCAAATTATAAGCCCCTGTGATTCCTCAGTTTTTACCTTCACAGCATTCAAAATACATGAGAGTCAGGAAGATTCACACTTACTGCATTTTCTAAATCAATACAACTTGAGCACTAATTTATGAATATCTAATACAGAAACAAAACACTATATTAAAAATTGATTTATCACCAGGGATTAGAGCAGGACTACAGGAATTTAAGACCAACTAATTGAGCCCTAAGTAGATCACTCTGCAAGTACTCCTGAAATATGCAACAGATCCTGCCCCCTGAATAACGAACAAGGGTTGGCAGAAATACTGGAAACTCTTGCCAAGTTTATAAATTCTCATGTCTCACCGAGGTTACAAAGCACACAGCTCCCAAGTGACAAGCTGCATACCCTTGGGTGTGATAAGATTTCCCATAAAAGAGAAAAGTAGCTGTGGTAGTTCAAATTATTTCTCCAGTTCAGGGTCAAACCCTCTCTCTCCCCAGATGTTCATGGTGTGTGCAATGTCAATGGGAACTTACACACGCATCCTAGAGTGGAACTGAGTTTCAAGTTATGTAAAAACACCATGTTACTGTCTATTATCATAAAGCCTGAGTCTGCTATTATATCCACAGTATAAATCAGAATAAACTCCTTTGAAGTCAGTAGATCAAAACTCTAAATGCCAAAAACAGAATTAGGTCCTCCACTCTAGGCTGCCTACCACATGGGCAGAAGTGAAAGACTGATAGAATTGTAGGTATTTAAAAAGCAGTCAGTTTTAAGAATTATACTGCCAAGAAAAGCATGTTAACAAAGTCATGAAAGCCTTTTCTATAAAAAAGAGAAAGGAAGGAAGAAAAGACAGACACATTTATAGTGCTATGTTTCTTCATGGCCAGAAAAATACAAAATGAAGCAGGAGAGATTCTTTGTAGTTCATATGAAAGATGGCATCTGCCAGAAAAGCTGTTCCCTGCTAGGAGAGCAGTGGAAGGGTCTTTTGACAATTCTGATCAAGAAGTGCTCTAGTTAGTATTCAAGATGGCCATGATGATAGATTAGATGAGTAAGTTTGGTTCTTTGTCAGGACTTGGATAATATCTGCCTGCAATATATCTGTATCAGTTCACTCTTAATTACTGTGTAAAGGACAGACAGAACAACACAAAACTTTTCTACACATTCTTTATGCTCAGATAATGACAAGTTCATGTAAATTATGGCATACATTACAAAAGCAAACGCTACGCTTCTTTTCATTATCATTCACTATACACGTGTAGCATTATGAAGAGCTATAGGGAGAGGGTTGTTAAACAAGATTCATCGAGTTAAAGAGTAAGATACAGGATCTGAGATGGCAAAAGTACAAGGGCTGAACTTTCTATTGTGCATCTTATGGTAGTTATGTGGAACCAGTAGCAAAAATTTAGGTTCAGTCTACTTGTAGATAACTGATGGAGAAAGAGGTTGAGGGAATACCAGGGTGACACAAAGACATCAAATTGTTTTGTGAGTTCTTTTCCTTAGGATTAAGGCTTCTTGTCTGTCCAGGTCAATGAATAGCAGAGTGCAGAGCGTCCCCTACATAAAAAAAAAAATTTCTTCCATTATTTCACATCTGCTCTGTATTTACATATCCATTTAAGTCACTTCATGCTCCAGAAAAGTGCTTTTCCTTTGGTGACGAGTCATCATCTTAAGATCATCTGTGTTTTTATTCAGCATTTTCTGAACCATTTCAGGAGCAGAACATAGGTTTTTAATCTGTTCTCCTCCAGTGGCACAAAGTTTGGCTTTTGCTCTTTTCACAAAAATTTAGGTTTGTTCTAGTCTTGGAAGGTGGCTTTGTGGGCTGCAGTCTATGGTGAGAGCTGGAGTAGGTATTATGTGCACTCTTTAGAGCTAGGGCTCTTGTGCTCAGTTTCTGTGGAGAATTAGATCAGATGATTTAAATCCTATGCTTCTATATTCTAGATTTCTACTATTTTAGATCTCAACATCTTGACTTGTTCCTTTCCCCACAGCCTTATGGGTTTGCCTCAGAGAAAGACTACTTCCAAGGAATTCTAGATGATGTTCCCTGTTTTAAGTCATTTACTAGATTTGGTGCCACATAGTATCATTTCACTTTAATGTGTGCTTTTAAGTGTCATAATATTGTGTATGCTCATTGCTTTATTGTTTACATAGGAAAACCCAAATTAGTGATCAACATCTGATGTAACAGCCTAGATACTTGGTAAAGAAGTCTGAAAAATTGGACATGAAACAACAAAAAATACCAAGGCAGTTCTGAAACTGCTATATTATATTACATCTGCTCTGCATTTGTGCAATAGGAACTGTTGCACATCTCCCAGTGTACAGTAATTGATACGGTAAACTATTGGTCTGGAAAAATGCTATTAAAAACATATAATCAACCTTTTGAACTCTATAAACCCAGAGAGATGCGAGATACAATTCCACCTCCTCAGGTCATGTATGACAGGTCAGTTTAGACTTCAACCTCAGAAAATGGAGGTGAACAAATTGCAGACAATCACTCTTAGAGGTAAGTTTGTTTAGAATTTTGTCATGCCATACATGTAGCATAAACTCTTTCTGGACTCTAAGTCTTTTGAAAGTATACAGACCATGCAACATGGGAACTGCAGATCCTGATAATTTTCCAGCACCCTAGAAGTATTAAATATATAGAGAGAGATTTAACATATTCATACATTAAAAAAAAATCAGTTTGGCTTTTGATTCATCTGACTTGATATAATTTGATCTGTATTGCTTCTGTTTACTGATAGGTTGTGATGCTGTATTGCATAAGAACTATTAAAGCACCTCCCAGGTTCAGTTGCTGCTTTGTTTTCCCCTTTGTACACACGCTCTGCCAGGGAATTCTTTTGCATCCAAGGTTAAATCATAGAAGGCAACCCATTATTTAGCATAGATAGGAAAGATAACTAATTCCATATGTAATTTAATGATCTGTAAGATACTGTCCCACAGCAATGGATCTAAACCCTTGCCATTAAAAGGCATACATCTTCAATATACTTCCATTGGTAAAATCCATGATCTAACAATTGATTTTAATTTGATGTTTGAATATATTTTTGTAATGATTAAATCTACCTTTATCATTTTAGAAGATCATGAGGTTAAAATCCTTCTTTTCATGCCAACGTTCTAAAATTGACTTGAGATACGGTTCCTAGTTGGGCTTCTGAACTTCCTTCTTCAGCAACTAAAATTGATTGAAAATATTGATCAAAAGGTATAGTGGTATGGGTTTTACTTTTTATTGGAATCTCCCAAAGTCAACAGTAGATACTAAATCTGACCCTAGCAAAGGAACTGGTTTACCAAGGTGAGCACGCTTACCCACTGCAACACCTTTGCCCTTTTCAAGCACTATATTGCTTCAGAAGGCAATGACTGAGCCAGCATTGTCATAATCTTGAGCTAGCTTCTTAGATCACTTAAAGTTTTTGGAAAAATGTTATGGACCCACAGGCAGACAAAGAAAAAAAGAACAACCAGACTATATCACAGGAGTTTCATCTGATCCTCAAATCTGTAACAAACTATATTGTGCTTCAGATCCTTACAGCTCTTGCTATTAACTCCGGAATACTCAGATCACCAGATCAATAGCTCTTGACAGTATTCTACTACCATCTTAAAGGGAAGCTGCTTTAAGATAGCTGTTCATAGAGTATGGATTTCTGGTTCCAATCTTTATCTCTCAGCAAACCCACACTGAGAAGATACAATTCTGTTTTAACCTACATCCAACTCATCTTCATTTTCAAGTGGTCTTCTTGAAAGTACTGCACTTGGAGACAAATTTGTGATGGGAACTAACTTTTGATGCAGATTCTTGGCAAAAGTCTCTCTCATTTGTGCTAAGGCAATTTTACTGCTATCTAAACCTTGCATTATCTCAACCAACCACAACTTGCTGAGTTGAAAAACCCTTTTTATCTAAAGATAGAGGTATGCTCAGTGTGACAGGTTTCTGGAGCAGTAGAGGTAGAATGAAAAGATCCTATAAAGATAAGTATTTTAAGATAGAGTTCATTCAGTAACTCAGCATTAAAGGGTGTTCCCAACTTAGTGCACGGCTTAAAAACCTTGTTCACTGCTTTCCAATCCAAATTCCCCACCAAGTATTTAGCCTCCTGATTTATTTTTTTTTTTTTATAGCATAACTTTCTGGCCAGATGTCTGCTGCTTGTTAAACTCATCATCATCTCTGCTAAACAGGTAGGACATTATTGACCAGTCGCAGTGCTAGACAATTCTAACAACTGACAGACTTGTAGGTGTCCCTTTGCAGTTTTTAGCCTTCCTTTCATGCATGTGTTGTAATATCTCTCTCTGCTTAAGCTATAGGAAAAATGGCTCTTCAGACTATGCTACATACTAATATGACTGGACCAGACAGGATTTTTCATATTCTGCTCATGTTTTCTTCCAATCTCTACAGATCATAACTTCAAAATGCATCATGCAGAAGGATCACACATAAAAAATTTATGCCCATGTATGAAGTTCTCAGAACTTATGAATAGTTGCATAATAAAAAAAAAAAAGTGTTCTGGATTTTGCTAATTTAAGGGAAAGCGGTGAATTAAAACTATGAATTTTAATTGCTTTTGAGAAAGTGAGATGCATGAAAATGAAGATGAAAAGAATCCCACCAACTCTAGAAGTTTTGGATGAGGACATCAGAACTAGGAAACTTCAAAAAAGTCATTTTACCCCTCTAACAGGCTTTATACAACCTTACCCTATATTAATGCTCCCTCTTAATGGCCGAATATAGCAGATGGCAAAATTCAGTCCTTTTGTGCTGTCCAAGGTGATTACAGGGGCTAATATATTCTCCATCTTTCAGATGGTCCACAAGTAGATTGAAAATGTAAACACTGCTGCATCACCCCGTGGTTGTCAGAGGGGCACCCTAAAAGAGGTCCACGAGTTCCCACCAATACATACGGGCCGTAATCCTGACAACCAATGCCTTGGTCCATAAAAAGATCTCTGTACATCTACTGCTTCCCTGATATGAATCCCACTACAGGCTGGTCACTGGCCATTGTGCTCTTAAACTGCAAGGAAACATCAATGAAGCAGTTGACAGTAAAATTATATCATGTTACCTGTTAAAAAAAATACCTGTATTTGCTATTATGCATGACCAACATAGTAAGACAGCAAAGTTCCCTTCACTGAATTAATTTGATTCCGAGGTGAATGGGCAAATGAGACTAGGTAATAAAATGCATCATCCTCTCATGTTATCAGCTGAGCTTCATAATACTCTTGCATCATGGGTCATGATTACCTTTTTTTATTCCTATTCTTTCAGCAGTAATTAATCTTGCAAGTTTGGCCATAAAGCTAGGTTTAAATATACCTTTTATAGATGAATGGTTACATGAATCTATTTTCCTTAAAGTAGATAACAATACTTCATATCCTCTCTCCTCTGCCATGGATTGTGTTAGCAGCTATACTGACTAGCAAGATAGGACATTAAGTCTATATTTAGACCATAAACGCAGATTGCTCTAAATGATTTGTAGAATGATACATGAATGAAGCATGCCGTGTTTCACCAGCAATCAGCTTCTAGTATACATACATAATTTCAAGTGAAGCATATATTTTAGTTAGAAATGGTTAGGAAGGACTAACAAAAAAAGTCAGCGCACATAAGACTACCTATATTATCCTAAAGTAAGTGTTTATTTAGTATATGTGTAACATCGAGCAATTTTTAAGTAGCAATTTTAATGTGAAACAGTTTTATATGTTTGAGTCCAACTTTTATTAAAGTTAATGTTCAAACTGTTTTCAAAGGCTGCTTGACTTGGATCATAAGTGTTTTCAGACAAAATCCAGGCCATAATATCACTAGCCATTAAGGTTTGACTGATATTGTTGGGCTCACATAAGAACAAAGGAGGGTACACCAGAAAGGCCACATTACCTAGAAAACACCACAAAACAAACAACCAAACAATTTGCTGGTCATTGCCCAAGAATAGGATAACCAACAAAACAGTAGATGGCGAAACCAGTACAATTCCTACAATCCGAAGGATGCTGGCAAAGAATATTTGAAGTAACATAAAACTGCGCTTACTAATGTGGCAGGGAAAAGAAAGGAAAAAGGCAAAAAGGATGTTTAACTCAAATCCACTACGTACAGGTAAATGTGCTACATGTTGATAAGCAAGACTAATATTTGAAGCTAGCTTCTGCGTAAAAGTGGTTATAAAATACGTGCTACAAACGAACTACTACTTCTCTAGGAGACAAATCTAGTTTGGCTTAAAAGCTATCTTTTTCCTATCCTGAAGTTTAGTTATATTTCTACATCTCAATAGTTAGAACTAATTTTTATAAAACACCTATATTAAAGCAGTACAGCAGGAACACTCCTTTCTGTAAATGTTGCAGTTTAGCTGATCCCGTTGGACAGAACACCCATGAAGACAGTGCAAATTCAGTGACCTGACACGCCATAACTGGCACAGGAGAAAGGCAGGCGGGGTGCAGGAATGCGCTGTGGGGCAGCCATCCCTAAGCCCAGAAAGCCCTTCTGATACAGCAGTGGCAGCAAGCACACTCACACACTGGCAGAGCCTCACACCTGGCTGCAGAGCCCCTTCTTTTCCCAGGAGCCGGCTCCCAGCACTAGCACGGAGCCAGCCCAGCCCCACTCCGCTGCTGGCACGCCTATCGGCACACTGCCACGAGGCTGCTGCAGATGAGGATGCTCAAACTTTTAAAAATTACTTCTGACTTCTAGCAATGACAAACCATCTGTGGAGTTAATAGAGCTCTTCTAAAATCTATCATGGCTATTTGCTGTGATATTCCTCTTCAGACTTTTCAAACAAGTAAAGCAGTGGAAGCCACGCTGGAGGATGACGATCAGTGTAAATACTCATGCAGCAGCTGCACACGCACAGACTGGGTTTGCAAGGTGGGGCCTTTGCCAGCATGACCCCTGCTTTGCCATGGCAGAAATTTGTCACTGTTTAGATACCAACAACAACAAAAAAACCCAAACAAACAAAAAAAAAAACCAAAACCACAGTTTTGTGATTTGCAGCTTTTCAAAATCAGGAACTGTTACTCCCCACAAATCCACTGTAATAGGAGAAAAAAAAATACTTTCTTTTCTATTTTCAACATCATCTTTTCTATAGCATATGGCTTACACAATAACAAATCCAAGTACATGCCATTCACTGTGGATCTTCACTGGTAAAAGTAATTTCAATATTGTAAGGGTTGTTTTAGTATATTATTGAATTGATGTAATGTATGGTTTGGAAGGAAATTATTTTAAATTGAGGGCAAGAAGCCAACTGAAGTCATAGCTATACTTAATGCACATGCTGTAGACTGTAAATATTTTTGTCCTAATAAACATGCAGCAATTTAGATTAAAACGAGCTTCTCAAGTAGGGTGATCTTAATCATGTTTTCCTGCAGCATAAAGATTAGCTTTTTTCTGTAGTCTCTGAAAAGCAGTACGTAAGAATGACCCATCGTGGATTTAAATTAACTGGAGCTGAATTCCATTGATGATAATCTGTGGTTTTAATTATTCTTGTCTCTTCTCAAATGAACTCTGTAGGTTTTCCACCCTATTGTAATAATTTTCTTAAAATTATAATTATAATTTAATAAGCCTACTAGCATAGCAGCAGTGCATAAAGCTGCCACGCAAAATGCTGTAGTTCCAAATACACCCTTGGGTTTTTATTAATGGCATTTACAACTTGAGATTTTACATTTGATGGCGGGTAAGAAAATATATTCTCTCCACGTTTTTTTTTCTTTTGTAATAATCTTGAAAAGATACATTCCAGAACTCTGACTTTGCCACATCCATAAGTAGATAACTGCTCCTTTAGCAGCCTGAAGCCTTAATATTCTGAGCTGCTGGCAGGAAAATTCAGCTACTTCCACAAATAAAAGTATAAGCAACAAGCTCCCTGGCAAGACATTGTTAGAATACACCATTTAAAGAAAAGCATCTCAGGGCATCCACGCGCACCAAACCTGAAAACATTTAAGGACTATGTAAGCATATCTCGGCTAAATTTAACCAACCTATGACTGCTATCAGCAGCAACAACAGTGCAGTAGGTCACTTTGCTGTGGACTTGGGCAGTATCCAGAAAGCTGTCTGCCAGCTGGTTTTCCTGGCCCGTCCAAAGCTGGTGTTTACGGGGACCTGGGGAAGGGAGGTGATAAGCCACCAAGTCTATGCCGGACCATGCTGCAACCAAAGCCCTAGCTGCCACACAAAGATATTTCTTGGTTTGATATATACAGTTTTATAAAGAGACCCTGAGAACACCAGACATCTAAAGGGATTGTTAAACCGAAGGAGATTTTAAGCGTTTTGGTCATTCCTGCTTTCGCCCTGTATTAGCTCTAGTTGCTCCTGACTTCATTAGAAAATTGGCTTACACAAACACAGCTGTGAAACATCAGACTGACACCACACTGACTACCATGGGCATACAAAAGGGACAATCACATTTTAAATCCTGCCTGATGTGTGAATCCTCTCACTGCAGATGTAGGGATGACCACCTGATACAGTAACAACCGTGTGCCAGTTACACAGAAAATAATTCACAAAGAATCATTTGTTAAAAAAGGCTCTCCTAAAACTCACCGTAAGAGTTGCCCATCCCATAAATTAAATGAGCCCTCTCAGAGTCCATAACCAACCAGTCTTCACCCACATTCTTTTTGCTCAAGAGAAGTATTTTGCTGTCCCTAAGGAACTTTGAAATTTTAATAATGTATACAAAAATATGTAACAAGGACAGATTTTAATCTCACTTACCCTGACTTAAATCCAGTTTAACTACACTGTGGCAATTTAAAAGGAGCAATATTAGCTTGCAGCTTTTACTCTTAAGATTTTGGAAGAAAATGGATGCCACTTTGGTTTCTGAGAGTTAAGTTTTCTTTGGAAGTAAAAATGTTACTATTGTCTGCCTCTTTTGCATGCAAAACTAAGGACTAATCACGAGAAATTCACTATCTATAGAGCTTTTTTTAAAAAAAAAAATAATTATGACTTTTTTGCAGATATTGCACATGTTTATATATATGCATATTATCTTTAAATTTTAAATCTCATTTGCATTAAAAAATGACACTGCAATTTGCTTTTCCCAGATATATCACTCTTAATTAATCCTAACAGCTACCCAGCTTTTTACATTCTATTATCACTATTTAAAATTGAGAAGACTTCTAATTGATCCAAATTACATATTCAAATTAGCCTTTTACGAGCTCAAATTAACATACCATAGACATTTTATTTAATTTGGCCTCTGAAATGTCACCAAAGTAATTTGGTTTTAATATATTAATTAGTACAAATTCACAAATTATTAAACTATAATAAATTCCTCTATCTGAATATTCCTCTTCAAATAGCACTCTAAAGTAACTTATAGCCCAATATGGTGTTATGCATTCACAAGTCTTGCTTCCTCAGGTTCTTTAAACTATTTATGCTGATGCACTTTTGTTTGCTATCTCATAAGAACTAAGAAATTAGAAAAAACCTTTGGGATTCTCTGTCTAGGGAGATAATGCCTCAAAATCCAGGTGTCTGGGGATTTTTTTTTGTTTTTTTGTTTTTTTTAAAAACATTTTATTCATATTCAGAAGGTTGAAAAGATTAAAGAGATAGCTAAGTATTTTGCAAAATTGTCTTATTCTAATTAAAACATTTGATTTCAGAATTTTGTTTTCTTACTTTATAAGTTCACCTACAGTAGGAACACCTATGCATTATTCCCTACCTTCTCTGTTGCCCTAACAGAACACCTGAAAGATCTCCAGTGCAGAAGGAGAACTCAAGTGTCTCTTCCTTCCGCCCTACTGCTACCCTCCTACCTTGGTAGCACATAAAGTTAAAAAATGTTTCTTGTAAGACTAGAAATATATGCCTGTTTACTTTTTAAAACTCCTTTTTTTCATTCTTTATTACTGGAAATTTGCGGTCTTCCAGAACCTGTCGAAGTTATCAGGCTCTGACATTAAGTCTAACACACCTTTGCATTTTCCCAGGTCTATCAAACACACTTTGACCAGTTCACTAACTCCTGGATCTAACGCTTCAGAACTGGAAACAGTGCTCCAGATGGCTGTTTCCTAAACCTGTGGCGCGATTCACTGCAGAACAGCAGTTATTGTCAGGTACACTGGTTCAGCCACTTACATCTTTAAGTGACCAACGACAAAATCCAGTTCTGGAAAACCAGGAATCTTTAAACAACAGATCCTGGCTACAGTCTGGCTCGCTTGATGAAATGCCATCAGTGACTGGTTTCATAAGGAATGCTTGTCATTACAGAAGTACACAGCTCTAACCATTAGCACCCTGCTTTTTTCTGCATTCAATTTCAATTTGAACATTTGAGACCGAGTTCAGTTCTCACACATAACACAAGTCTGCTATTACTTTACACCTGAAAACTGACAGTTTTCCCAAAGATTTGAATGATGCATTTTGTTTAGCAGTTGGCTTAGCTGAGTGATGGCCTCATCTGCAAGAGTTATCTGTTCCCAGAGATGAATCAACTGTGTTTTCCTTAAGTTATTCATCTGCAGAACCAAAGTATGCTTCTCTTCACTAAAAGTTCAACTGTTTGTGAAATAAGACCTGTAATTTTCCACAGTGCTTACTAGTACTTACACACCACACAACACAGATGAACTTTTTTCTACTGAATGCAATCCTCTGTTCTCACAAAATGAAAAGGTTTAGGTTTTATTCTTTAGCTGAAGCATCTATTCATGTTAATCACTCCAGACAGTAATGGAAACATGGCAGAGGCGTGCAATCTCAGCTGTGAATGAGTTTACCTGGAGATGGAACTGTCCATCTTCATAGCAAATCTCAACAGTTTGAAACCTGACTTCAGTCCAACTTAGAACCAAATCAAAATTTTTTTAAGCTTGTTTCTTAAAGGAAGTTCTGTATGTTGCATGCTATAAGAAGGCCAAAAGTTGGAACTTTCAAAGCACAATGTTTCTTAGATTCCTCAGCTGCTGAAAGTCGTTGATATGACACACAGCACTAGTTCTTAGCCAAGGAGTGTTTTCAGTTCAGATGTCTTCAGTACCAAATCCTGTAGCCCCAGTTACCCTATCTCTGTTTCTTACTAGGTAAGTGTCTGGGGAAAGTGAACATTTTCTGCTTTTATACAGGAGTTCTGGAACTTTGGCTCCACAGGCCCTCAGGGCACAGCCTTACATGAAGTTCACCGTGAAACAGCATCTAGTTCGTAAAGTGAAGTTACTAAAGAAACAACTGTTGGCCAAAAACCCCCTCAAAATACTGTCCAGGTGTGGACTGATCACCACATTGAATTTACTATCAGGTGTTGTGTGTGCACAGACATTTGCCTGGGAAATGCTGTACAAGAGTATGCTGGACAAGGATTTGGGTGGGATTGGTTTGCTACATCCCACTGTTGGCTGGACCTGGGCTTGCAGAGTTTCTGATACGTTTTGTTTAAAACCAGAAATTATTATACAGATGTAACTGCAATTCACAAAAGAAGCAAACAGGTCTCTTCCCTTCAGTATTTCCTGGGATATTGCTCTTTTCCTTATAGTATTTTGAGTCTATGAAGTGAATAGATATGCTTTTAATGAACATAATCCTGGAGAAAAACATTTTTCTTCAATTAAAAAAAAAGTATCAATTAACCCAGAAGAGGACCTTCAATGGCAGAAATCTTCTATTAACACTTTGTTGCCATCAATTCAATAATTCTGTAACAGCTGTTTCCAGAGTTGCTGCTCATAATGTGAATTTTCTCCAACAGCTACATTAGTTTACATACAAATAATACATTGACTCCTAAGAAGTTCCTCATTTATGGTATCAAAGAAAGTAAGCACAACTTTAACAGCCTTGGATACCTTTAAAATACATCTTAGTTCAAGGAAAGCTTTTCAAGTTCTCATCAAATATCTTGAGTTTTATGGCAGAATAAGAAATACAAGCAAACCGTAGCAAACTTTCACATTTCTGCTATCACTGGATCATAACAAAGAAAACCACAGTTCTACTGAAGCAAAGTATATATGCTTTGTAACTGAGGTGAGGGAAAGTGTGGAATATAAAGCCTACAATGCCACAAGTCCAAAAAAATCAATAAAGAAACTGCAACACAGAATGATACATATGTCAGCTGATGTTTTTGAAGTACAAAGGTAGAAAGTTATTTTTTTATAAAAACAGCTCAAGTGGAAAAATATACTTCTCTGCCCACTTCTGGATTATACTCAAGCTTTCTTGAGTGATTGCCTTTTTTGGGATTGTTTTCTGAAAAATCTTACTCTTGGGACCAACTCTCAGTCCCAAGATAATCCATCTGGATTTCAACAAACTTACCCTTTGTAGACAGTGTTGGGGATAACTTTTACAAGACTGAAACGTTAAAAGTTTTGAGAAGAAAAATAAAAAATAATAAAATAAAATCACTCAAGGATAGATACTATCACAGTGGAAACTAAATATAGTGTTTGAATTTATCTCATTCACAGTTTAAAAAACAGGGGGGGAGGGGAGGGTGTCTTTCAGTATCTATACAGTCTATATTACAAAGTAAATGAAACATAAGGTTAAAAATAAATCCATCAGAAAACTGTTCAAATGAAACACTATCAAATATAAAGCCACTGGGTTCAAATCCATCTTTGGTTAATGCTTGGTTACAGCTCTTTGATAGTTTCATGCTGGAATGATTTGAACAGCCACAAAATTCTCTTAAGCCCCTTTGTAGGCTCTTAGTCTGCTGCCTAGTGAGAAGATTCACTTAAATAGTCCAGAAAGATGGAAAGTGCATGATCCTAATTAAGAAACCATTTTCTCCCCATTGGAAAGTAACCCTTTTTCAAGACAGTAACTGAGCAGGCCAAGAAGATAAACATGTGGCATTACAACATACACTGGACCATTGGCACTATATAGTTCTTTATTCATCAGTATTATCAATTTTCCATAAAATTTAAAGTGACTTAGAGAGGGAAACCCAGCTCAAAATGAATCTTCCCAAAAAGCCTACCTTAAACTTTTGTTAGTAAGTTCACATTAAACATTTTTATTAATTCATTATTCCCAAACTAAAGAACAATTAAGAAATGGCACTACTCTGACAGGCATTTAGAATAGAATAGACTATTTCAGTTGGAAGGGACCTACAATGACCACCTAGTCCAACTGCCTGATCAATTCAGGGCTGACCAAGTTAAAACATGTTATTAAGGGCATTGTCCACATGCATTACAATAGCCTTCAGGCACTTATATACACATAGATATACAGCAGCACTGAAAATATAGGATGTTCAGTACAAATACACTGTATATTCTTACTACAACAATGCTTTTTGGAAGTCAGCTGAGCAACAATAAGCCTTTTCAACCTTGAATTTGAGCAGGTAGGTAATAGCAGTTAATCTGCAGTAGCAAAGCTGACACTGATTATAAAATGATACATATCTGATGGTCATTTTATTTCTTATTACAGTATGTGTTTAAAATTAAATTTTCCACTAGAAACTAAATTACTTTAAGATCTTTCTCCTTGGACTACTTTTGGATCTGGCATTGCTATGAAATATTATACAATTCACATTTAAACACATTTATCAGAAGCCCCCCTTGCCTGCTCCCTAGCACTGGGAGAGGCTGGAAGCAAGGAGCCTGTTTTCTCCTTATTCCTGATCCTGAGCCCAAGCCCTACTCTGTTAATGTTCCCTGAGCTTCTGGGTTGGGAAATGAGAATCCCCGCTTTATTCAGATAGACATATACTCGCAGGCAATACTTAACTTTGAATCTAGATAAACAATAATTCAGAGATCTCAATCTTAAATGACTTTTTGTTTGTGTCCTCCCATTTAGTAAACGTATGATATTCTGCACCAAAATAGCACAAGAACAAAAGGCTCAAGACATTCATTCCTTTCATTTGTAATACATGTACTGAGTGACGGAGACTGCAGCTGTTGCTTCCATATCTTATATGGCTGCATAGAGGGGATCTGCAAGGAGAGAAAGTTAACACAGCTATGGTAGTTTAAAGTAAAAAAGAATTAGTCTTCCCCCCTAGAAGCATGAAAGCTGCACCTAGAATTTTAATTTTGACCAAAATGTTTGCCAGCTATCACACAGCCCATCTGAAGTTCTCCAAGGGAAAAGTCTACCTTCAGCCAGACACCTAAGAAAAACAGCATTTTCCCAGAACCAGATGTTACTGGAAGGTGTGTTTTGTTTTTCTTATTTCACAGGGCAATCCGGTATGTGTTGTTTATCAATCCAATTACACCAAAAGCAGCCTAAGGTAAATCTGCCAAACAAGCTTTGAACAGTGAATAAGCCAAAAATCAGCAGATCCGAACATGATTTTTTTTTTTTTTTTTAAAAGCCAAAACCTCAAAACCTGAAATTAAATCAACTTACTACTTAAATTGCCCGAAGGTCTGAATCTCTTTCTATTTTAAAGTGTCTGGACAGGAAAATAGGTTAATTCAGTATTTTGACTGAATATGATGGTTTATATATAAACATATATAAAATTGTAAAACATCCCATCTCATTTTATTAGTCTGCTGTTCTGATACTTAAATGTGTATCAAGTGAACTTTGCTTGTTATTTACTATAACAGCATATAACCAAATTGATTTACAATAAACCACTTCCTATCCTAATTCCCAAAACTTCACAAAACCTCAGAACTGGGTAAAACTCTCCTTCTTGCACTGGTTTCAAGCTAGACTAATGAAGTCATGCCTGATTTATACCAACAGACATCTCTGAGCATACAGAAAAGTCGCACCAGTTTACCTAAAGACATTGTCAAATTAAGAAAAGCAGCTTTTGCAAACTCTTACATACACTCTTATTCAAGCCAGGTTTACATGAGCCTAATCAACTGGAATTAGCTATCTATGTGTAATTTCTCCTGTAAACTATAAAGCACCGTGCAACAAATTCATAGCTACTGCCATAAATAAACATAACTTTGGCAATTAGACACTGCACTTGAGCTAGTTAAGAGAGATTTATTTAACTGGGTGAAGTGCTGCAGTGCTTCCAGGTCTTGAGCTAGCATCTCTACTTGGTACCACACTGACTTTGCACGGTTGCTATGCACCATGCAAAAAGGCTGACAGCAGGGCTGATTTGAGGAGGTTTTTGCTCTTCCCTCTTTTCTGGCTATTTCCCTCTCACCCAACCCCTCCACCCACTGTTTTGCCTCATCACTTGATCAGACACTCATTTGGGAGGTTGTAAGCTGCATCAGGTAATAAGTCAGTGCTAAAAATATCCTTAGCAAGAAAGGGGGTCTTTTGTATTGGACAGTCGCTGAGGGAAGCAGAGTGGTTCAACGAGGATGGACGGAAAGAAAAACAGCTAAGCTTTTCGGAAGCACAGTGCGTTTTTCAGAAAACCAGATGCAGTGCAGCTCTTGCACAAGAGGCCTCTGTACGAGCCGTAGAATCCATCTCTCTGTTTGCCTTAGGAGCTGAACAGTGATTCTGTCCCTTCAATTTACTAAACAAAAAGGCAGGGGGGAGAGGAGGCGGGGGGGGCGGGTAAAGAAGAGGTCCTTAATAGTTTATATACAAAACACTTTTATCCTGATCAGTTTGATTTCATATCACCGCTTTTGATTTATACAAGGTGATTTGTTCCAGTCTCATCGTGTGTCCTCTTCAGTCACAGATTTAATTAAGATTAGGAAAATGAAAAGGTACTGAGAATTAGTCAGATTTTTGAGACAGCATCTGTAACAACTATTCATTCAGGACTAGCCAGAAAAGATTATGCATATAACACATTTTGAGGGGAGGGAATACATACCACACAGTCATTTCTAATTTATGGAATACAATGCAATTTTGTGCTAGGCAAATGTCAAATGTGACTAATAATTAATTTTTGTGGAATCTCACAGGTCCCTTTTCTGGGCCTGGTTTGTGGAAGATAAAGGTCTGCAGAACCCTTTGGATCGGCTGGCTAAGACATACTAATACATAAAACACATTTCACTTTCTTTGTTAATGGTTACTCCTCACCACAGCTTAAGATCTCCATTTACTTCAACATTCTCTTCAGTTTTCTTAACCAAACATAAGTATGATGGTGAAAATAAAGCAATTGGATGAAATTGATTGAAGTTTTTGCAAGCAATAAGTGACACTGTACCTCTTGCACTGACTGAGGACACAGCTGGATGCAGGCTTGGCCAGAGCAAGTTCCTCAGAATTTAGGAATCCGTGTTACACAAACTCAGGCCAGCCTCGGGAACAAGAAGCACTAGTGAAGTATTATCCTCTGATAGTTAGTGGCACTTATAGGCAGCATTTAGCTCACTTAGGTATTGCTCTAATCAGTAAGACTTCACATAGTTATGCCTTTGCTCAGAAGGGTTATTTTTTTCCCCACTCACATCATGAAATCATTATTATTCACAGATTCAATTTAGATTAGAAAGAACAAAAGATAGCAAATGTTTGCAAGTGTGCTCAATTAGGGTTGCAATAATTCTACATTATAATTCGTTTTCATGTGGTTTTAAGTAAAAAGAGGGAAGACGGTGAAACAATAATTGTTCAGTAAAATTGCCCTTTTCAAATTTTTCCTTCAGGTGCCTGGTTTGTGGCACAGCTTTTCCTCCCTTGCAGAGGCTGAGAGCACCAGTGCTGCTAAAACTGTGCTCAGCGTGGAAGCTCAGACCCAGAGGTAATAGGCAGAGGCTGCACCCAACAGTAATGGCGATGGGGGGGGAGGTTCAAGGTCTCACACCAACACATCCACAACACAGGGCAGGATATGCTAATTTCACAGAAGAGCAGTGATAAACTTGATAATAGCTTTGTTTCCTGTCTTGCGGTCTATAAGATACAGCTCCCCTCTGCTTTCTCCCCACCGGGAAGAAGGCGGCTTTTCCTGTGAAGTGCTGGGAGTAATGTGGCCATTCCCACAAAGCCTCCAAAGCATGGATGTAACCTCCTTAGGGCAGTCTCTAAACCAGGAAAGCAAAGATCGCTTATATTCCCCATGTCCTATTATCTTGTCCAATGCATTCACAACCCTGGCAGTGACAGGCCACTGAGACACATCCTGCCATTTCTTATATTCTCCTGTGCTATAAAGGAGAGACAGAAATGTCACATCTAACATGGGGAAATGAAAGCTACTTAACATAAGATCAAGCATAGCCATGAAAGAGGAACAGGAAAGCCACCACAAATTGATGTTGAAAGAAGAAATTGTAGAAAACCACTCAGAAAAGAAACCCGGCGCACTGATGAAACCACAATGTATTATGTTCTTGTTCAAACAGAGCCCCTCCAGCACTTCTGTACACCTTTTCTCTGCTTTCAGCAACACTTTCCAGACCCTCACCAAATTTTATACATGTGCGCACTGTGTGCTGACAACAGAGATTCTCCCTGTCCTCCCCTGTGTCAGAGCAACATCCCAGGGTACCCCCTGGGGTATTGTGTTCACATGAAAACTTTTACATGTCCATTTACAAGGACTTGTACGACTAGAAAGCAGCAGTCCTTGGGTGAAGCAGTAAGCTTGGGTGAACATGGCTATGAGCAGACCAGCTGAAAAGGTCACTTAACTTGTTAAAATCCAATGAGGAAGACTTTGGGGGTAATCTAACTGGAATATTGAAGATTAAAAACTAAAATTCAATGATTTATAAAGTTTAACAAGAGTATAGAAATTAACCGTAGTGATTTATCATCCTGTTGAAGGCTGAATATAATGACAACTGATCAGTATGTGTGAATGGGTACAGATACATACAAGAACATGACAGAGTAGTGAAATACAAACGTGAACAGAAAAATGTAAATCTCTAAAGCTTTTGAAAATATGTTCACAAAGATTTATCTTGCAAAATCTGTACCTATTTTACATCCAAATTACTCATAAGCATGTTTTTGTACAACGGTGCATCTTATTGCTATTTCCCTGCTCCGCTCCTCCTTCCACACCCATAACAGAAACAACATAAAATGGAATTAAAATTCACAGCACACATTTGAGATACTGCGTAATCTGAGTTGCAAACCCACAAGTGAGTCACAAAAGATATCCCAAACCACCTGACAGCTGACTGCGAAAACCTAACCTCCAGCCAACACAGATTTGTTAACATGGGTTTTTAAGCATGATGATACCACATGTGCATTACTAGCAGGTTAGAGACACTCAAATCCTTCTTAAAGTACCAAAGAGAAATACCCTCAGGAAAAATAACTACTTAATCAGAGCAGGCTGCTTAGCTGTACATTTAAACCTGAAAAATCAAGGTCTTGCAGTAGAATTTTATAAACAAGGGGGAACTGCATTCAGCAAACTGCCGTGGAGAGAAATGCTCCCGTTCACCAGGAACCGAACAGAACAGTCCCTTTGCACTGTGGAACATTGCTGTGTTCTCCTGGGAAAAACCCGTTCTCAAAAGTAACTTAAGGTTTAATATTTTCTTCTTAATCTAGAATGTTCTGTAATAACTTTCTAGACTTTAATTACAACAAGGCTTTGTAATCTACACACTCACAGAAGAAGAAATTTTCTCCTAACCTTGTGTACCAAAAATATTCCTCACTGTGAATAAACACTGATGCCAGCAATACTTTCCCAGAGAGAAATTTCAAACTGAAAAATCACAAATCTTCCAAACAATTTGATATACAGGCCTTACACTGTAATTTCCCCTATAACATTCCTGTGAGGCACAGCAGAGTCACCTGCCCATTTCACAGGTGGGAATGCAGGTCCAAAAATAAAGAAATAAAAAAATTCAGACGGCCCTTTAGACTGATAGATGCTTTTGAGAACTGCAGTGTGCGTCCATATTATAAGATGCCTAAATATGTTCTCTATTTGAAATATAAGTATTTTTTCCCGTGTTCCCCCTGAAGTCTGGAGCTGAGCAAGGAGCCTGGCTTATTTCTCCAAAGACAGTGCTTTAAAGCAACAGCCTCCATCTTGACAAACAGCAAAAAGCAGGTCTAGAATTTAAAGTATCAAACCTAAATCTGCAGCCTTAAGGATTGTAGCAAAGCCACATGCTCTGTGGCTAGAGCACAGAATTTAATTCATAGCATATATTGAATAGTAAACTAACACAAATATTTTTGTATTATCATGTTTAAAAGCTGCCTCCAAAGAAATATTATAAATAAATAGGAATTGTATAGATTCATTTATATTTCATTTATATAATTGTACAAACAGTTTCATTTCAATTTAATCTCATAAGTAGACTGTCTGAATATGTATATTAACGGGTAAGAGCTGCTTATTCTGGGGTTCACTAGTAAGAGTTCAATATGAAAGACAGCACTCGATACAAGAACAAGGCTCTATCTTTAGGAAGGTTATTTCTCTGCATTGTAGTGCTATGTAGTGCTAAATCCCCCTCAGCGATGCTAATAAACACACTGCTGATAATACTGCAGAAAAATGTTACACCTTCGCATATCAAAGTGTGCCAGTTTGTTAAGATATCAGGGGCTCTGCACTCTCCAGAGGAGAGAAAAAAGTAAATATTAAAATTTAGACATGAAATGGAAACATCTGAAAAAATCTAGACAGAGAACAACAATTTTTATGAACAGATGAATGAACAAAATACAAGGTATAAGCAGAGTCTGTAGATATCTAAGACTATCTGCTGAATAACTCCAGGACCCTTTTATATTTCTACCAGTGCTGAAAATATAATTAGAAAAAGTTTTTCACAAATGTTTAGGCAAGTTAAAAATCAAAACTGATGTTCACAGCCTTTTGTATTTGCTTTTCATACACATTTGCCTGATAATTTGTTTGCAGTCAACAGTTTGATCTAGTGTAGTATTTCATACACAGAAGGAGATAGATTACAAGAGTAAGTGACAGCACAGTTCAATAAAGACACTAATCATGAGGACACAATCTCATCGGTGGGCAGATTCATTTTGTAACATTTTTGAGGATGTGATTCATACCTACTCTTGGAGGGGCAGATCCTGAGCTTGTTAAATCTGCAATTATATAAGCAGAAATGCGTCAGTGAGATTTGTCTATTGTTCAGCATTGTGACGCATATTTTTTTTCCAGGCTCCCATGCTGTTCAGTAATCTCTCAGAGCTAAGAAATCTGACAGATCCCACTTTGCTGCCTGACACCAACTTAACAGCACTGAACAAAACAAGCCAGCGTATAGCTCGAGTGTTGGCTTACACCAGAGTCTCTGAAACTTATCACCTCCTTTGTCTATCCTGAATAATATAACCCTATACCTGCCAGGCTTCATCGACAGGGTACTGGACATTTATTTTTGTAGTGACAGAGCCAAGTGACTGCAGATATATTACATTACATCCTCCCTCCCCCCAAAAAAGAGTCTTCAATATTTTGAGAATTAATATGGTGTTGAGTGTCACAGAGTCAATAAGAAAGTCCCATAACAGAAAATTCCCAAGAAAAACTATATTTTTATCTCTGTTTCTGCTTTTAAAATCTTAAGATTCCCCTTCTCATTTCTCCTGGACAGGTCACGTCCATTTTTTGCTCCCAGATTAAATTGCTGCAATTATTTCTAGGTACCCTGGTTTCAGTTGGGATACACTTAATTTTCTTCCTAGTAGCTGCTATGTTTTAGTATATTAATTTAGCTGCTGTGACTTAGTATATTAATAGAATAATGTTGATAACACATTGTTTTAGTTGTTAGCTAAATAATGCTTATATTAAGTCAAAGACTTTTTCCAGTTTCTCATAGAAGATGAGAGGGAGCATAGACAGAACAAGGTGGCCAAAGGAATATTCTATACCATGGACATCATGCTCAGTATATAAATGGGGGTTAGCCAGGAGGCAGAAATCCACAATCACTGCTTGGGATGGGATGGGCAACCGATCGCTGGGTGATGAGCAATTGTATTGCATCACAATTTTGTATATTCTTTTACTATTATTATTATTTTCTCTTCCATTACGTTCTAGTAAACTGTCTTTATCTCAACCCACGAGGTAGGGTTGGGTTTTTTCCCCCTTTTTCTCCCTCTCCTACATGGAGGGGGGGTGAGGAAGCAGCTGTGTGGTCCTAGTTGCCAGCTGAGGTTAACCCACGACACTAGGAACTGTACAACACCATGTTCCTACTGTTTATGGCACTTTCCCTTGATACAGCCCCATTCTCAGTGGGCTACAACCACTGCTTCAAAGCCTCTCCTGGGCTGGGGCAGGTACACCCTGCCCCACTCACATCACACCCCTGCAAGCTTCCAGTACTGCCCAGGTTCAACAGGAGAGAATGCACATGAGCAAGTGAAGTACCGAGTTAAACAGACCAACAGACCATTTGCCCATTTGATTTTCCTTTTAATTTCTGTTACACAAACTCCATTGGGAGCTCACTGCTCCAAGTTCAAATTGCTTCTCAGTCAAGCTCTACAAAACCATCTCTTGCTTGCACTTCTCAAACTTTATTGTCAATGCCATGGGTTTTGGATTATTCACAATATAAATTCCACTTCCTTTTACAATTATCATTTTTTCCATTAATCTAGTTTTAATGGCTGAAGGTCTTTCTGCAGCATACTGATGCCAAGATGCCCTTTTTTCCCAGCTTGGCAAGCACATGTCCAATACAAATACCTTTTCCCAAGATTTCCAAATCTCTCCTCTACACAATATTTTCCATACCCAGCCTATGGTTTCAGAAGAAATACTTCTCTTTGTTCTAGTTAAATGTAATATTTGGTGATCCTCTGAGCAAGTCCTTTGATGTGTCTCTGGCTTTTATTTTGGCTAAAGGCCCAGATTCAGAATGAAGCCTCGCAGGCAATCTACCATAGCAAAAGCAACAAGAAAACAGGAAAAGCGTTTATAGTGGAAGTGGCAGCCCAAGCAGCTGTATGCACAAGCTATTTAACATTTTTGTGGAAGTTTCAGATGCAGCTCTTCCAGGGCAGGGCAGAACAGAAAGAGGAAGCTGTCATCACACCTCAGGGAGGTAGACAGCCAAGGTTACAGACTGAAGCAAGATATATTTCTACTAGCCTCCTTAAAAAAAAAACTCTGCTCTAGGATTATCTTTCTGTTAATATTGAATTTAACACAAAAAAAATCATAATATCATATTTTTAACAAACCTATAAAGGAGAGACCAATATGATATCAATAGGGGAAAAAAAGTATCACTTGAATAGATACAGGAGAATGGAAACATGGCATGTGAAACAATAAAGTATGTCACCGAAAGGATGAAGGTGTTAGGAAATGAAGGCTCCAGCCACTGGCCAGTTGTATAACCATGCACGTACTTTTGCTAACAAATCCAGAATCTCTTAATTCTAAGTGACACTTCTATCACAAAAAAAAGCACATGTTTTTACAGCATTGTGTATACTAGACAGCAGGGGGAAAAATGGAACAGACAGCTATTAAAAGCTTCCTTGGAACCATCGTAAATACCCATTTTCACTTTCGGCTTAAGATTTCTCTAGCTCTACTATCAAAAATGATTTATCTTCTTTCATTTTTCACATTATCTGTAAATAGGTTATTCCCACCAGCGTTGCTGTAAGAAACATTTGTCACAGCTGTAAGAGGAGGGAGCCTGGCTAATTTCTGGATTCAGAAATCGAGATGAATAGCCTTTCTCACCCTGCAAACACTCCTTAACATCAGTCAAGCCCCTTCTTCTGAATTAAAATAGTATTTTGAAATCTGACAAGTACCTCCACCTTGTTTTTCTATTCATATTCTGATATTTAGGGATGACACGTGCCACTACATTTGCTAGTAATTATGGTGTAAGTTTTTAGAAAAGCAACTTATTTTAACAAGTGTTGTAAAATATTGACGTATATGGATAAAATACTAAAACACAGCAGTATGTAGTTAGAATATTAAATATATTAATATATCCTAATAGTAAATGTTTGTCAACTATCAATTTAACTTGATTAACACCACCACCCCCTCCTTTTACTTGATTCACCTTCCAGTGTGCAGAGACATATTCTTAAGGCTGTCTTGTCTACCTAGATTACAAACTTGTTCTAAAGGAGTGTCTTTCCCAATTGTTACTGGGTACCACTTCAGCTGGAGTCACCTGTGTGTATCACTATGCATCGCACTGATTAAAAAAAAAGTATTATATGTAAGATATGAACACTAAATTAAGGCAAAAGGAATAGGCAATCTTGGAGACCTTGCTACTTATAAGAACCCTGCTTAGCAGTATTTTTAAAAAGCTGAAAAATGCTCAGTGATTTGATAATCTGCTGAGTGTCAAACCTTCCTTCAGCACTGAAAAACTGAAAACTGGGTAGTAAGAAGTGATTAAAATGAGCCTTTTTAAGGCTCAAACTATTACTAATTGGTCACGACCAGCCTGCAGAACTTCATTTGTGACATCAGTAGAACAGAAATTATAATGCTAGTTTAATAACCTGAAAGAACTTTGCTACTAAAAGACTGAATCATTTCTTTAATATTAAACAGTACATTTACTCTGTAAATGATGAACCAGTATTTCAGCAGAATGCACAGTGTTAGCCAGCTAAGACTTTTCCTTATTAAAAAAAGAATAGAAATCACTGTGAGCTGAATCCCACAATCCTTTCTCCTACAAAGCTCTCCTTGAGGTCAATGGAAAATTTGGCTATTAAAGAATGATGAACTCTGACCTCTGGAATCACACAGCACAAATCATATTCGGTTTTGAAAATAACCACCCATCCTAGGTCTGGAAAGATTTCAAAACAGGACATCCTTTTTCTATTATCCTTTCCTTAAGTTCACAATACCTGACAGGTTACAACAGAATAGCCTGGCAAACCATCTCAGCCTCCTCATTTGCTGACCTTTATTGTTTATCACCTACTTATTTCTTCTTTTAGGATACATGAGAAGCAACAGAGACCATAAATCTATTTAATCTAGTAAGAGTGAAGCAGCATTTATTATTAGACTCATCAAGCACAGTAAAAAGGAATACTGTCAATAAATTTAATGTCCTTTTCCAAACTGAAGTGACTGTAGGTGATGATGAACAAGGAGAGAACGCAAACTGAACATCTTGCTTTTATCATTCAGGATATTTTAGGTGAGCAATGTCTTTAACTAGAATGACAAAAGCTCAAAGGAAAAATAAAAATTGATATGGCAGTAATATTCTGACAGAGAAGATATAGTATTTATAAAAAAAATGAAATTTTTATAGTACATTTTAGTACAGGCTAAGACCCAACACCTGTATTTTGGAAAGCAGAAGCTGGCTGACTTAACCTTTCAAAAATTCCAGACAACTGCATCTCACTAGATTTGCAGGGCTGAATTCAATATCATATACAGGAATGATGCCATTGGGATAGACTTTGCATGGCTCCTGTACCTAACAGCAAGACCAGTTCACTTCCAGGCAGCCTCAGTCACATTTTCCCATTACGCACACTCTACTACCTCCACCGGTCTTCACAGTCAGCATCCTCATGGATAGCCTCAAGGACACAATTACATACTGCTCAATACACCCAGGGCGAGAGTAAACATAGGCATAAGTCAGACAGCATTTTACAAGATAAAGATCTCTTGTATTGAGTAAATCCCACTCACCTCAATAAAACCTATTTAAGGAGGCTTGGGAACAGATGATTTTTTTTAAGCAGAAAGAAACAGGAGCTGAAGCCAAGGAGCTGGGCCAGGAGTCTTTACCAAGGAGGTATTGGGTATATTGTCTGAGAGGGAAGATGATATCTACAACATTTGAGAAGATCCATCACTCAGCATATGATTCTGCCATGACATTAAACATATATTGGAGCTGCTAAGCCTACCTTCTGGGCTTTCATATGACTCAATTCCTATTTCATTCTTACGAACAGCATATGTTCAAAAATATTACTTTCAAACTGCAGTCATGCTTTCTTAATACTTTTGCCTATTAATTTTTTATCTCTATTAAAATAGCAGACTCTACACCATTCTTACAGACCTAGAAATCTGTAATTGACCACCAGTACAGATGACTAGATCCGTTGTTAAGAAACATTGAATTTACTTCAAATCAAACAGCTGTTCTGTTTTCACATTCAACTCATGTCTTTGGTCTGGTTTTTTTTTTTCCCCCTTAAATATATTTTCATTTAAAGTCAGTCCTCCACTCTATGTCTGGTTTTATAGCTTTGGAAAACTTTCCCATGGTCTCAAACTATTTCCATTCTACTCAAAATAATAACTTTTACATAATATGACATGATAGAGCAATTTAACAACTCATTCCCTTCTAACAGTTAGTTATAGAAGATTAATCTTAGTCCTATTAGGTCTGAAGAGTCCCTGAGCTCATCAGTTGATCCTTTCTAGACACCTAAACTAGTGCTGGGAATACATGAAATAAATTCCTGAAACAAGATAAAGGCCGGCCAGAACATTTTACACTTCAATCAAATCTGAATAGTTCACTTTTGGTTCACAGAAAGATCAAGTACAAAGTCACAGCAGTCTCCTGTCTTGCCTGGAGATCCCTTCTAAACCATCAGATCAGGACTGACAGTGCTGGAGCAAAATGCCAGTCACATTACAATAAATAAAAACCAGACATAGCTTGTGCCCATGTGCTTTGTTCCATCAGTCTCCACTCATGGAGCTGAGGTTTCCTTGAGGCTCCCATTGCCCTCCCAGAAGGTGGGGTTTTTTATTACTCTACTTTGCACCTCAGCATATAGGTGTGATTTTACAACACATATACAAAAAAATTTCTGTACTCTGTCAGATAGGATGGTTCACCAAGGGTGAAATAGGTCTTTGCCTTCCTCTTTCATAAACGTAATCTTTCTCCAAAAATCACAGCTCTCATATTAGAGGATTCCTTTATAAAATACAGTAGACTCAACCTTGGTGCTGGTCCCTTGACAGGCGTATCGAACCCTTACAGCCTTTCTTCAAATCCCTTCATTTGGTCTTGACAGAGACAGACCAGCATGCACAGCAGCAATCCAGTCCCATTAAGGGTGCTCCACCATGCACGCAGCCCTGATAGGAACCACTGTGACATCCAGGGAGCACAGGGGAGCGGCTGGACTGCAGCGCACCTCTCCCACTGATGTACCCAGAGGCAGAACTTTACAACAAAGAGGAAAGCCTTTGCCACAAGCATCGACAAAGATTCAAAAGCAAGTTTGGTGGTTTATTTTAAGATGTATTCATAACCTTTGTTTCTTCCTCCCTGTGACCATTTCAGACCTTGAGCAAAATACTCTGAAAAACAAACTTTAAAGTATACCCTTAAATGTCAACTTCTAACAATAGCATCGGTTATAATTCATTAGGGGTAAATTACTGCATGAGAAATACAAGGAAGATACAAATTCAGTCTCATGTGACTTGTGCTTACTACACAATGAGTTATAATGCTTTGAGGAATGACAATGAAATGCAAAGAGTGAGAAAAAAAGTTCTGGAAGAAAAGTATGCATAATTTTAGATACACTCTACTTTTTCCCCACATCTGACAGCATTTTGATCTGACATCTTCCAGATGCTGAATATGAAAAGCATTTTTTTTTTGTGAATCAAAAAATGTAGACTTGTCTTTTAAATTATAACATTGGTGTATATATATGAAATAAGGCTAACTCAAGATCCCAGTTCCTTTCCAAGAGAGCAGGAAAACACTCTCAGAAAAATGCAGCGTGCACATTTTCCAATAAGTGTAAGCCCAGACAAACTTTAGGATATTGCCCATTTAACTTCCTTAAACAAGGTCACCAGTAAGTAAAACGTAGGTCCTGCTCTGTGTAGTTTTATATGATCATGAGCTGCCTGGCTTTGTCTTGAATACAGACCTGAATTCTTACCTGTATACAAGTGTGCCCCCTTGCATTGCCAGAGAGCGAAATGCTTGTTTTAGCAATTTGCACAGTTGCAGCAGACTGCAGTATGGAAAGGATGCTCCCATTTTCATCCTCAAAAGGGAAAAGTTTTTTTTTTCTTGGCAAAAACTTGTGTAACATTTTCTTCTTAAATTTTATAGAATCGTCCTGAGGTTTGACATCAGCTAGAAGGTTTAAAGGTGAAATTGAAGTTTAACAGCAGGTGCGTAGCCCAGTTTTATTTTTTCAGTGATAAAATTTTAAGTACTATTCTATACAATCACAAAACTGCAGTATGGACACATTGACAGCAGCAAGGAGAAAGCTAGACGTTCAACATGAAATATATGCCTACAAAAATAAACAAATGGGCTCTTCCTTTCTCTGCTTTCCCTCTTTCCTCTCCCCAGCACACACTCCAAGCTTTGCTTTTCCATTAGGACATTTACCAAACAAAACCTGGGAGATGCCAGTGACTTCCCCCATATACTACTTGCAGAGCAGAGCGGAGCCAGAGGATGCTGCTGGCCTGGCTGTCCGGGCAGAGGACCATGCCCCGTGCCAAGCCCGCCAGTCCTGCCTGATGGAGCCACGTAGCCAAGCTGCCTACCGCACTGCAGGGCAATTTGTCCCAGGGTGGCAGCAGCCCTGAGCCTCTGCAAAGCACAGGGCTGCCTTCAGATTCACGGGTAACCTTGGGGCTACCAGAACTGAACAGTGGAAAGCACTAAGGACTTTAAAAGCAGTGGGTGCCCAGTTACAGTACCTAATAAACTTGTATACTTCCTTATGCTGTTCAAAATATATGCAACTAAAAGCCTATTGTTGAATATTAAATGCAAACAGTTAAAAGTTATACTACTCATATTATGCAAATACATTAACTCAGTCAACCTAAGTATAAACAAGTCTTTCAAATAAATATTTTTATGCTGCAGAAAGCACGGCACTGCTAGGATAATTTATGCATTTGTTGACCCTTATTTTAAATGTTGAGCCATTACACTGCAGCTTTGTGCTTGCCATAATTTCCTACTCCTCCTTCAGCCACTTCTATAAAGAATTTTATTGACTATATCAGCAAGAAATAATCTCCATTCTAATAACCACTTTCAAATTTAAGAACGCTTATCTTACACTTCAGATATGACTAATTTTGTTCTCTGCGTACATATATCAAACACTCCTGTACTCCATTGGGTTAGGAAGGGTGCAGGAGAACCACCCAAATAGCTCTGCACAAAGTTGCCACAGTACGAACACAGGGCTGTTTGCAGAGCAATCGTAGCTGTATGATTCTTCAAGCTGGTCTAGAAGTCCGGGATAGTGAGCTTACTGTGCGCTTTCCTCGCTGCCCTAAGGATCTTGAATTCCACCATTTCATGGTCATTGCAGCCAAGGCTGCCCTTGAGCTTCACATTCCTCACCAGCCCCTCCTTGTTGGTAACAAGGTCCAGCTTGTTATATGTATCTGAATATATATAATATTCAGAGGTAACTGAGCACTATACAAAATAGTGATCCTCCTTTTGTCCTTAAAAAGGATAGGGTTGGATTATCAAACCTCCTGTTATACTCAATAGAATCCAACTCGGCAAACACCATGTGCTTCAGACATTGTTATTATTACATTTCTATTAACTACTATGAAATGTTAACTGTATGAAAATTCATGAGGTAACCTCACAGCCAAAGAACGCATTTCTGTGCTGCACACGGCATGTTAGACTGGTTTTTGTAATGTTTAATTACATATCTAATAGAACTTATTTTCTTGTGTAATTAAAGTCAACAAGATTTTATTTGGATTAGTTGGTCAAAGAACTAGATTTACTCTAAAAGCAAGAAGGGGGGAACTTAAATGAGAGCATTCAAAATCCAGAAGTTTTAAACTGTTAAGAATGATTTGGGTGTTCAGGAAGCTGATTTTGGAAACCTATGTGTCTCCCAGCACGTTAAGCTGTTTTTGAAAATAGAACTATGTCAGCTTGACATATTTGACAATACTACTCTCCAACTGCCTTCAGCATCTTCTTCCTCTTCATCCTTTCAGAAACTTCACAACATTAAAATCCAAGGAGAGAACTGAGACTTCAGCAACTGGTAATATATTCACTAAATGGTACGACAATAATGTATAAAACCAACTATCTCAGGATTGTCAAGCAAGTAGCTATAAATCATGCAGACATCTTGCCACATCTGTTCAACAGACATGAAAAGTAATATATTGCTCAAAGAATAGTTAGCAGAGTCTTACAGGACTGTAACAGTAAAGGCATTGTTTTCACTGCCAGATTCTCTCTCATAGTTTCATGATTTTTATAATAAAAGTTAAATTATTTTAGACTGAAATAATTTATCTCTGTTCTTATCAAAATATTCAGGGCATGACAAGGTTTGTCAGCAGGATCAGACACATCTGCTGAATATTCCTGCCACCTCCAGCAACCAGCCACCCTCAGAACATGGAGGGCTCCTTCAAAGGAAGCTCCTCATTTGTTTGACTGCTCAATATTACTTGTAAGTCACTTGTGAAGTAACCTCCTGTAAATTTACACCACACAAAGTCTCTCACATACAGGATACGAATTGCTTCCTAAAGACAACAGGTCAAACTTTAAAATTCAGCTTTTCTCTCTAGCTAAGCTAGCCAAAAGTTTCCAGCAATTCCAAACAAGCCAAGCTCAAATAAGCATTGCTAGCTTCGTGGGCCTGAGGATGGTGTATAGCAAAGACTGGCAGTCCTTGCCATCTTACATGATTCTTGAGGGATAGAGCAGATAGGCAGTGCAAACCTGAAATCCAAACAGGCAACAGAAAACACCCCTTTGCTGACAACTCAATAAACGGGTTTTCACTTGTCCCATTTCATAGAAGTATTAAAATCTAATAAAATACACTGCCAAAAACTGAATGACAGGAAACAGTTTTGTTGTGAGCTGTAGAAATGTTTTTTCTCAAATGATTCCTGCATTATCATCTACCACATTAAAGCATTCAGTCAGCTATGGAAATATTGTAAATGCACTGCTGTTAAGATCCAGTTTTAGTGAAGGAAGCAAGGCAGGATAGGTATATTTAAACAAATAAACACATTACAGTAGAATGGACTACATTTGGTGACCTCTAGCTTCTATGCTATAAATAACAAAACCCAATAATGTAGTACATGATTAATTACCAACACACTGTCCAGAGTGAACAAAAACCAACAACATGGTACAGTCTATTAAATGAAATGGTGATTCTGAATTGTAATTGCTTTACAGACCACTGAATTAGAAAGTGGGGAGAAAAGATTTATCACAGGAGATCTTTAAGATCATTAGTAAAAGTTTAATTATTAAAAGGTTTTATCTCCAAAGGCTAAGTCTGTTTCTGTATTTCCCGTGTGCTTCTATTTTTTTCCTAAATTATTAAGAACAGCCATCACCAACCCCACTCCCACTTGAACCCCCTTGAAATATTCTATGCACTCTTAACCACCTTAATGAGATGGATGTAATCCTCTGTAGTCTCAATTCAGGAAAGCATATAACTATATGTTAAGTCCCACTGGGACAAATCCTCAGCTGATATATATCACGTTTATGGAGCTTTGGCATCCACTTCAGGGGGACTTAAATGCTTTCTCAGTAGATTGCTGAACCAGTTTATTAAAAAGAAATAATAAAAAAAAATTGTTCCTGAAACTTTCATGCAGTATTGACAACACAGAAATTAATATTTGTATGTGGAATTTCATTATAATGATTTTTATGCAATATGAACATTCAGTACTACATGTAAACGTTACTGTGCATCAGATAGTATAGCAGCAAAATTTTTCAGTCGAAGGTAACATAGCACTTCTGAAAAGATCATTAAAGGTCCTTGTGGTTAGGAAATCATTTAGTTGGTGATCCCATTTTGTAGCCAAAGCCATTAGGACAACACAAAACAGGTTTCAGGAAAGCACATTAGTTAATTATAAAGCAGTCTAAAACAAACCAAAAGGAGAATATTTGATTTATTCTAATTGTTTGTAGTTATTGTAACACTCTGGTTCTCTAACTTGATATCTTGTCTGGAGAAAACTATGGGATTTTATAGAAATAGCAATAATACGGGTTTTAGACTTCTCGCTTTTCTCTTCAGTAATTTTCTAATTATTCACTTATGGCCACCACAAGAACTGATCCAAGTTTTATGTCTGATTCTGCTCATGTTGATGTCAGCAACATTCATTAGGTGCAATACAGAGGTCACAAGAATTTGTGAACAACACAAAGTAAGTCTCACATCAGCTGGTCTGTACAAACTGGTCACATGAATTAAGGGTGCAGAACCCAGTCCACACCTTTCTTATAAACACGCTGACATGACATCCTTTTCAATTGGTTTCACTGTTTGTTTCCACAGTCAGCTCCATTTTGCTTGCTTTTCTTGCCTTCTTACTACATCTTTTAGACCATAAGCTCCTTGGGACAGAATTATCACTCATTCTGTGTTTTCCAACTGCATGGCAAAGCGGGGCTCAACCTGTTTGCGATTTATGCTAGATAAATCATAAAAGCAGTCGTATTGCCTTACAAACTGTGTTTGTCTATTATTTCACAATATGAACATAGTGATCTTTTCAGCAGAAAATGCCTTTAAGTTTTGCATTTATATAGAACCTACCATAGTTGGGTCCCAACATAAAATTGGGGCTCCTATGCTCAGGCTTAAAAATGTATAATGTATATAATGTATAATCTTTTCCATTGACTTCTGCCACTGTTCTGGATTGCTTCTAGGATCCTACTTTAATGTGTACAGATACCTGTTCAAATGACATATGATTGCCGATTCCATTGTAAGCTGTTAAATCTCACTGGGCAGAAGTAGCTATTTAATTCTTGTTGCTGCATTTGCTATGCAACATGAAGCCTTTCCTTATGCACAGGATTTCATTATACTCATGAAAAGGTTTATTCTTATCACAGACAAGACCAAACATATCTAAAGAGATATTTTAGGTACTGCAGTAGATTCACTACAAGTCAGGTTTGACATATTCATTTCAGGTGCATCATATGTTGACAGCGGATAGCTTGTAGTTTCTTTAATATTTCTCTAATGTTCAGTTTCTGCAGGCAAACAAATTTCTGCCTTAGGCACTTAACTAAACTAGAAGTTGCAGCATGCCCCCAGTCTGCGACTGCCATGAAATGTTTCATAACATCTTTCTCAGTCTTCACAGAAAGAGTTATTCATTCTTGCTTGGCTTTCTCCATTGCTTCCCAAAAATAACTACCCCAGATCCAGCACATATTATGCAGATTCCATCAAAGCCAACCAAGGTCAACAGTTCTTTGTGGGTTGGTTTTTTTGTTTGCTTTTTTCAATGCTTTAAGTTTTATTAATAAAACTGGGGGACATGGGAAACTTGGGGAGCTCTGAATTAAACCAAGCAGTTTTAACTCTGAGCTGCTGTGACACTGTAGCTGCTACTATTGCTTAAGTCTCCCAGTAGCATAGTTCTATATCCCCTGAGGTCTACTGCAGCAATCTCAGTGGTTTTAGTAGAAGAGAAACGTGTAAAAGTCTATTTAGCTATGTGCCTGATGGTCCATCTTTTATTAAAGGAAGATAATTTTCCCAAATTAATTATAGCAGAGAAGATTCATACAGTTTGTTACTATAGCAATGGATGCAGAATAGCTAATATTCCTCACAGAGGTAGTGCTACTCCTCCAATGGCAGAGGTTAGCTCCTAGTTTAGGTTCTTCATTTGGAGGTTGGGAAGAAACACCAGAAGTGACTCTCAGCTTTAAGTAGCCCATCATTCCTGGGCACAGCAGGGTGTAGGAAGTGATGTTTTCCCACATTTTCTGCATTCCCTCCTGGGCTGGAAATAGTCCTTCAGCACAGAGGTCTGAGGCAAGGGGAACTTGCATCGTCCTGCTCCATCCCACAAAACAGTACTTGGGAAGCTTGCAACTAGCAGCTGCCCAAGGAAACTAATTTTTTTTTTTTTCCTGCTCCCACAGATGGGCACACTTAGCTCTTATTTAGATAGAAATCATAGCAACATTTATAGGGAAGGCAGACAATTGCAAACAGTCCCATGCTGAACGTGGGCTAGTGTGTGCTACAGCTGTAAGAAAAAAAAAAAGAGGAGGAGATAGGAAGAAAAATAAAGGGCAAAGTTCTCATCAGTTATCTGATCAGAATATATATATATATATGAACAGTATGTATTTTCATGCAAACTACTTACAAATACATTCTGGCCCTGTAAGCCAGTAGTTCTACATTTTGGCTCTATATTATTATGCTGTGCATTAGCACACGTATTTAATACAACTAGATCTTTAAATAGGAAATACACTACTTAATCAGGCATCTTTCCTCCAGGAGGCAGTCTCAGACACTATAGCAAAAAGTGCACTTCACTGTGCAAGATGCGAAGCCAGTACTGTACAGCCCTAGAACAGCTTGGTCACTGGACAGTATCTTTTTAAACCAGTCTGTTTTTTGTACCTGGTGCCCTATAGACAGGCATTTGTACAACAGCATGCTTAAGATTCTGGCTTCTTCCAAGACTTTCCATAGTCTTTACTACTTTTTCAATCTTGCCTTTCTAACCAAGTTGCAGAAAATGGTGGCAACAGATTCAAGTTCCACATGCTCCCCACTCAAGAAGAGGTCCTAAATGCAGGCTATAACTAACCAGTTTGGGGTCAGAAGTTATCTTTATTGGCCACTGTACATTTGCATGAGCACCACATACTGGTACTTTCTCACTTTTAGTTGCAATCACTTTCCACTTCTCTGTAGCAGAGAACATTCACTTTCTTCCCGAGATCCTCAAAGCATGTTTGAACTGGCTTCCCTTCCTCTAGTTTTAAGAAGTGCAAATACATTATTATGTCTGTCCATTGCCAGTCCTTGATCAGCACTGATTTAGCAGGTATGAAGCAAACTTGGCACAACTTAGTATCCCTGCAGGAGACAGAGGTCATCATTTCAATTATAATCCTCATTATTTACTATGATTAAATGAATTTGTTAATAATGCCAAAGCTCAAGTTGTTTAACATAACTAATTAAGCAAGTAACAGGCTATTCCATCCATTAGCAATGCATTGCTTCTCAGGCTTCTGGTGTTTAACATTTTAGTTAACTGTTTCTATAGCAGACTTTAGCAAGTACAAGCAAAGCAGGGGAATTACAGAGTCAAGCAGCATCTGAAACATCTGTCATTGGAGGTGAAGGCAGTATAGGATGTGGACATGTAGCCCAAGCAAAGGCAGTATTTTTCTTTTCCATAAACAAACAATGAAACACAAGTTACTCATGGTATGATGACAAAAAAAACAAGTAGTTTTAAAATGCTCACCATGTTCTGCTAAGAGATGGAAAGGAGATCACAGTGCTTTTTGCACAGAGGAGGTAAAATGCAATCCCTACTGCCTTATCCTATTATTTTTGGTACATGGATACTTTGCTTCATAGCTCTAAAAGATGTTTAATTCCCTATGACTTCAAATAGACCTATAGTATTTATTGCATAAAGGAAAGGAGTCACTTTTTTGTTGTTTTTATATTATGGAGTAGTTAGAATAGGAAAGCCTAAACACGCTTGATCTGAATGACTTCAAGGGGTACAGAAACTGATTCCTGCTGAAACCAGGAACTGAGGCCAAACCCTGCCCTCCTCCCCACTCTGGCCTGAGGGACACAAGGGAGACAAGACATCCCCAGGTGCCTGGAGCACTGCTATTCAGGGAAGCACAGCTGAGAGCATGAGGAAGAGCTGGGGGCAGCTGTTCCTCATGGCACAGCTCCAGGCAGCCAGGCAGATTTGGGCAGGCTAAGCAAGCCCACCACAGCTGCCTGCCCCCTGGATAGGGGGAACTGGCAGAACTGCTGGCAGGAGACACTGTTCGCTAAATAGCGTGAAGAAGAATTTAAGTGTCTTGGAAATGCTAGTCCAGGCTTAGAAAACAGACTGTAAGCTCTTCAGGGCAGGGACCATCTGTCTGTTCTCTACTTAGGATGGAGGGGTCCTACTTTTTCACTGAGTTGTTAAGGCACTGCTGCAATAAAGTGGGGTAAACATAAGCATCACACTTTCAGGACTTGAAAACTGCAGAACAAAATGGATGACTTAAATGCAGAGTGACAGGCAGGTAAGGACTAGTTCCCAGCAATACAGGATATTGCTCTACACAGCACGTTATGTTCCCCAAATACAGCTTAGTGTGCTGCTGCTTTCACACCCTACCTACTGACAAGCATCCTTCAGGACTGCACCACACTGTCAGTTTTTAGAGTATTTTTTTCTTTTATGTATGGAAAGGAAAAAAAAACCAACAGCAAGGCTCCCTCCCCCCAGGTATAAACAAGGCATTAAAAACCACCAAATCTCAGACAAAAAGTGTGACTTCTGTTAGGAATATCTTCTCAAACCTGTTTGTTTCCCAGGCAGTTTAGTTCATTTCATAGAGCTGCACTAAGTATTCAAACTCTACAAAGATTATGACAGTCCATCAAGACAGTGCTCCAGCAGAAAATTCTAAACCTAAAAGCCACTAAACAGAATCACAAGGATGAGAAATTTCGGGGTCCTTAAATCAAAACCTGATGTTGAGCTAAGCACCTTTTCTACCCCCCTTCTTACACCTTTTTTCTTTGGCTCAGAATTTCATTTCAACTCCTATAGTCTCTAGTTTGGCAAGTGATTTGATGGTAAAGCTTCTGCTGACACACAAAGAAAACTAATTGCATTCACAACATATCCATCTTCCTGTAGGTAGGCAGACACACATTTACACAGCAAACCCATCACCTCAGTCCTGCCTTAGACCTTGCCTATAATAAACAGTTGGGTTAGTTTGGAGATCAAGGAAGTTAGAAACTAGTAATTCAAATGAGAAAAATCATTAAGTTCTAATTACACCAGGGTTTTGCAGAGTACACATTGGAGCTGATAGTTTTTCATTGATATGGCAATGAATGGTCCACATACTACAGCTATGTCTTTCCCACTAATAAATTGTAGTTCTAGGAACTGCTTACAAAATATGTTTCCCCAAAGTACCCTTTGGTGCTCCAAATAGAGCCATATCTCTATTTTGCTGAACCTAGGAATCTTACGGGGTTCTAAGGACTCAAAGTGCTGAGGGACAAGCACCCAATACATTACATCTGTGAAGATTACTACTGGTAGTTCTTATTCCTACCTTACCTGAGTTTCTACAAATAAATATTCCAAAACACCCTCTTGTCTTTCCCAGTTTTGTTAGAGGCTCCTCCTCCTTCAAAGGTTACTGGCTTATTCTCTCCCAGGAATATCTTCACTGCTACTCGCTCATGGTTGAAAGTCTTGAACAGACATTTCCTCCCCTCCTGCCACGTTCTCCTGCAAAGGACAAGGGCAGAGGACCAAAAAGAGCTGGAAGAGCACCAAAGTCTGCAAGAATGACTGCATAGCCCATTTCGCCCTTCTTAAAAAAAAAACGATCACATTTGGCTTTCCAGACATAAAGCAGTAACAAGGGGCAGCTGTACAAGGCATCATGTCCTCCAGTGTTCACCAACACACCCATAAACAGAGAACTGTGACGGAACAACAGCACAAAGTTAACATGCTGCAAAACACACTGCCTCCAGTGCTGTGTCTCGGCAATGCACCCTGACTCTATTCAAGACAGGAGAAGAACTGCATGCTACAGAATAGCCTGCATAAGCTGTCCAAGAAAAGACTGTTAAAACATGCCCTGAGCCCTACTTCTCTCTGCAGATTAGTTAGTGCTGCCATTGGTGATTCACAACCTTAAATCCTCCCTTCAGTTAGGCACCTTTAGCATAGTTATACTGAAACCTCCAGCCTTTACTTCAATAATGCCTAAATGCTTACTGCAGAAGGACTGAAACTCTCCTTTTTTTCCTGTCAAGTGGATGCCCACACTGTAAAGCATAACACTATCCTTATACCTGCTTGCTCTCCTTGACCCAATGAAGGTCAGAGACTACCGGACAGCCTGGTAATTCTTTTGGCCTGAACAGGCATTGAATCTCCATCCTGGCCAAATTCTGTCACAGAGCTATTCATTAAACAGTTGTTGTCCAGTTAAGTCCTGTGATACCATAAACCAATCAACAGAGTGACAGTACAGCTTTGGAAAAGCTCTGGAAAATATTTCAGTAAAGTAACAGCAAAAAAGGAGGGTTACTAACACCCAGCTTTTATCACCTGTTTATGTTTAATTACACAAGCCCCTTTTAGGCTGGGGAGAACCATAAGCACACTAACTCAATGTCATAGAGCCTTTGTGCTTCCTCTCAAAAATGCAAGATAATGATGAAAAAATGAATAAAAAGGGAGATTGAATAATTTTAAAAATCTGATTCAATACCACCATGTTGTGGAAAACGCTGCCGTTACAATATGTATGTAACGAGAGCATTTAATAAATTAAAGTAACTAAATATCTACTTTCTATAACAAAGCTGCATAACTGAAAAACCTTACCACATTTTAACTTTATGTGAGTTGTTTAGAAAACTACCCTTGACCTACTATGAATTTCTTCTACATACAAAAGGAACAAAAGAAACCTTCAAAAGAATTTCATTGCTTTAATTTATCTAGTCATTGCATAAGATCATATGATTAGGTAATTTTCTACTACATGTTTATAATCTGTACAGGAACAGTGGGGAATGGCATTTTATCCAATAAATTGTCTTGGCATCGTCCATCAGTAAAGAAAAATGGTGCAAGTTGCACATCAGCTTAGACTACCTGACCACAACAAAAAAAAAAATCAGCGTGCTCTGCATTTGTGCAAATGGTAGAAAGTATTCTTCAGCTATGAGGCACATGAGACAGGAATATATTTGTTGTATATTTCTAACAATCAAAAGAATGTCAACACAAAACCAGATGTTACACTTTCCATTTTGACCACAATTCAAATGGTAGGGTACAAGATTGCAAAGCACTGGACAGTTTATAGCATTGATTCAAGCAGGCTCCATTCATCCCACCTGATGAATTTTGAGACTTTATTCAGAGATTTGCACCTTAGCAGATGTGAGCGAATATGGCAACTGCAGTCTAGACTTAAACTTAGAAGGGTGGCTTGAAACTGAATCACAAAACATAAGGTTAGAAAACTAGAGCAAGTTGATTGCCTTTAAGCCAAAAGTTCAGCTGTACCTAGCAATATATGTAGTAAAAGTTCTAAGTCCCACTCGAGGTGCTGAATGGCAGGAATTAGAACTGTCAGGCCCTGAGCACCTTGAGCAGCTCTGATGTGCAGCCTTGGATCAGCCTGCTGGGAAAAGAGCTGCATGAGAAGCAGCTGTGAGAAGCTTTGTTAGGGCCTCCCCACATTCATTCAGGAGCTGGTATTAAAACTCAGTGCCTGAGCTTTAGAGTATATTAAGCATTAGGTTATTTTATAATCAAATAAATATGCATTTATCATGTTTTGTGGTTTAACCCCAGCTGGCAACCAAGCACCATGCAGCCACTTGCTCATTCCCCCCACAGCAGGATGAGAAAAAGGATCAGAAGAGTAAAAGTGAGAAAACTCATGGGTTAAGATAAAGACAGTTTAATAAGTAAAGCAAAAGCCATGTGCGCAAGCAATGCAAAACAAGGAATTCATTCACTGTTTCCCATCAGCAGGCAGGCATTCAACCACCCCCAGGAAAGCAGGGCTCCAGCACACATAACCACTACTTGGGAAGCCAAATGCCTTAACTCCAAACGTCCCCCTTCCTTCTTCCCCCAGCTTTATAAGCATGATGTCACATGGCCTGGAATATTCTTTTGGTCAGTTGTGGTCTGCTGTCCTGGCTGTGTCTCCCCCCAACTTCTTCTGCACTCCCAGTCTACTCGCTGGTGGGGCAGTGTGAAGAGCAGAAAAGGCCTTGACTGCTTAGTAACAACCAAAACCACCGGTGTGCTATCAACGCCATTCTCATCCCAAATCCAAAACACAGCACTATACTGGCTGCTAATAAGAAAGTCAACTCTATGCCAGCTAAAACCACGACACCACAGTGTTCCTGGGTTTGTAAGCAACTCAAATTAGCTTCATGCAGGTATGATGGTGCATGCATAGGTCATTTTCATCCATTGATGTTTTAGAATATACACCAGTGACACCTCAAAAAGAGTAAAAACTTGATATAAAAGTGTATTGGTATTCAAAATAAGAAATTTTACTTATACCAACATATTAAGCAAAAATGGATGTGGGATATTTCCAAACATGATTATTCTACAAACCCTAAGCCACTTATTTCAGCCTTAGCTGTTATGTCAGCCCAGAATTCTGTGATAATGCTGGAATTTCAAGCTCTCCTGAAAAATTACCTCTTCAAGTATTCTGTACCCTTCAAATGCAGTGTAGTGTACATTACTGTAATTTATAGCTGCTCTATATTAATCACTCATTCTAGGTTAGACTGACAGACCCAAAGTATTCTTTTCTAAATTTTGTTTAGAGGTGCACTTCACTACTTGTGCAGGCTATAAAAAGACAAAGTAAAACTCTCCATTTTCTAATAAGATTAAAGATATATTCCGATTATTTATGTCTCTGATGTTATAGATGGAACTGTCTGAAGATGCTGGCTTCCAGCTGTAAGGGCAGAAGAATAAAACAAAATAGATGGAAGAACATTCCATTAATCCAAGTCATCTAGAAAAGACTCCTGCCTGGCTAGAGGCACATCCCTCCTGCTTGCAGCACCACATGCAGTGTTTTGTAAATTGGTTCAAGGGAAGCTCTAAAAAAAGAGAGTGGACAGTAAATGTCAGTTAGCTGACAGCTAGCAAGCAGCTTGGACCTTGCTGCACTTAATATGAAAACTGTCAAATTGGGCAAGGGAATAGATCGACTCCTATTTATTGAAGGCAAGAAACTGGAGGACTGAAGGTAGAAACTGGAGGAAATTAATTCATTAATATTTGACTTGTGAGGGTGTTTCTTTGATTTGTTCCAAATTATCAGCATAGGAGGATGGGTAAATTAACTGCATATTGTTCACAAAATGTATAGGGCTTAATAAAGTCCTATCTTCCATGTGCTAAAGTTCACTAGGAGTGGTAGTGGAAGAAATAAAACCCAAATCTTACTTATTCAACAATCCTTCCTAGTCTTACAGATTTTTAAAACAAGCTCTGGAGGGTATAGGACAGACAAATGAACAGTGTCCCCCCCCCAAGACATGACTGGTCAAGAATAATGACAGGATAACAAGAGGGAATTCAGCCAGCTTCTCTGTTTCAAATGCATGAACATTTTTTTGAGGACATCTTAATCTTGTCAAAACAATCAAGCAGCTAATTCAAGTCAAGCCTCTGATACACAGTGGATTACACATTCTCAGCTAGTGTGGATTTACAATTGTTTCAGTGCAGTGGTGGAATAGTCTGTTTTGCTGCAGCTGAGGTCCAAATTCAGCATGTTTAATAGCAGAAGAGAGAAAATTCAAACATTGTTGCCAGCTAGATGTCTTGGGGGACTTGAAATGATAGAAAATCAATTCATTCCTTGGCAAAACCCACTCTTGTAAGCTGCCATCCTGTTTTGTTTCAAGTGAGAATAATATCGATGTTGATAACAATCACCAGTTAACATAATCTAATAGTTTGTGGCCAGTTGGAAATGCCACCTTAGCAAATAAGATGCCTTAAACCACCATTGGGCAAAACCATAACAAATTGCTGGAGACCATTAATTCAAATTTAAGGGCTAGCATTATAGGCCAACAAGACCAAAATGCAGATTAAAAGCACCACAAAATTCTCTCATTCCAAGAATTCAGCTTGTATATATAAAACCATGGCTGTGCAAAATTTGTCAGTCCTGATCTGGGACTCTTCTTTTTGCTTGCTCAGCAGCAACAGTCACCCCAGCAAAACACTGGATGATTTCTCATTATTCAACATGGGAACTTCTACTTCTAATTCTTTATCTGAATAATTCAAGTAGTTCCCAGTGGATTCGTATCAAACTGCTCCTTTGCAGAACAGATGCTACACTTCTGTTTTCACGGCCTCCAATATTTGAGGCTGTTTGTACCCATCAACAGAGCAATCTCTGATGCTACTCACTTCCATGAACTTTAAAAATTAGAAGTGGTATTGGAATATTGTGGAATGAAATCAAAAAGTCACCCCCCCAGCAGGCACAGGTGTACTAGAACTGTGCTCCAATTTAAGTTATCAAAATTGTTACCGCACTACCCAAATTCTTTTAAATTACATTCTCCAAGTGAGACAATCCCTCTCCTATGTTCATTTCTTTCACCTCCAAAAAAACCCCAATGACACTGATTTGCAATTAGTACACTGATGGCTGGCAAACAGTGAAGCAAACAGAAAAAAATTCTGGCATTTAAAGTACTGCCTTAATTCTGTCTCTAGCAGCCAGTATTATAATTCTCCTTTCCAGAAGAGCTGTGGTACCAATTTCATTGACTGTATTGTACCTGTTTAAAAACAAAGTTTATATTGGTTGATGCTCTTTGGGTTCCATAACAAATTGACTTAGATTGCCCCACCTACTATTCACAGCATTTGCAGGCAGCCTCTATCTGGCAAGACAGGCAGCAGAAAAATAAAGACCATTATGTATCAGAAAATTTTAAAGTAGGACCAACAGCAAAAATAAACCCAGTTAAAAGTTTTTATGAGGGTTTTAATTCTAATACTCATATTTGGTAGAAATGTTTGAATGCAAGGCATTTAAGATAAATCAAAAAAAGAGGTCCCGTATCTATTTCTTGATCACAGGAAATTTGATTAAGCACCTTTTTCCTGTTGCTCTTCTTCAGTGATCTAAAGGTTCGTTTTCCCTACGCTGCTCATTAGAGGTTGTTCACTGACACTCGAAGGCTCACTTCCAACACAGAAAGCAAAAGTGCTCAAATAAACCTTAGTCCTGTGGCAAAATGACCAGCATCTGCATACCTGGCACAGGAGTGTCAGAGGAAAAGTAGTCCTGAGGGACTGGTGCCATTCTATCTGCCTGTGAAGAGCAAAGCCCCAGCTAAAAAAAGATACATGAACATGAGAAATAACTTGTGAAAGGGAGAGCAAAGACATTGGAACTTAAAAAAGAAAGCATTGAATTGTTCCCCTTCAGTTCAATTATGTTTACAGACCTGGATCTGAAGGATTCAGCCATATATTTCTTCACCCATTCTTATTTTAAGTGAGAAGGATGTTTTCCTCTCTTATTTTAACTAGAGCCAAAAATACCACCTCTGGTGATAAAGTGAAAGATGACAAATGATAGTGTTAGCAGAATTAATTGCTCTGTCCTCTCCACAAAAAGAAGTTTCCATAATTCTACAATGCCTTTAATTTTATTTTATGGAGTGAGTTTGGGGTTTTTTTTGAGGGTGAGTATTTTCTTCTCTCCAAGGAAAATATTTTCTACTCTCTTCAAACCTTTCATTGTGAGAAAAGCTACCATTTTCTGCAGTCTTACCCCTAAGAAAATCATCTTGAATCAAAAGAGCAAACAAACAAAAGAGTGCAGAATGACCTCCTTCTACCAGCAAAATAGAAACTTGAATCTTGGCATCTACTTTAAAAAAATGCTTTCGTTTACCAAAAAAAAAATCAAAACACCCAACCCCAAAACCCAACGTACGTACTTAAGAACAGATCTTACCATTGTCACTGAGACAACTTCAGGCAAATCAGGTTAAAAAAAAATTAAAATCTTTTAAACACTAAATTGGATATATTTTTGTTATTGTCATTTTTTTCTTTCCAGTTTTTATTTTGCCTACAGATAAAGAATGGTGGAAAGGAAGAGCCTGCACTTTGGTATATCTGAACTCTTGAGTCTTCTGTCTTCCTTCAGCTTTTTAACATGTCCTTGCCAGAGAGATCATGAGAGCAAGAGGGAAAATACCAAGCGTGTTTTCACATAAAATCCTTGTATTTTCCATCAAAAGGTAGTGAAGTTCAAAATTAATTCTTAATTAAATTTTAGCCTATGTTAAGAGAGGTCAAGTATACCATTACTGTTACGAACATCAGTGGTTTTGGTTCAGCTAACAAGCTACAAATCTCTTTTAGCCACCTTTCCCTGCATTTTGCAAGCTATTAATGAATCATTTTTTCATGTGTAGAATATTATCCATCTGAGGACCATCATATGATGAAAAGACACTAAAATGTGCTCTCATTATGGATACAGTGATTATTATAAATCCTTATTTTCAGGTCTTTAGCAGATCCATTTTATTAAAACATGCAGCAGCCAAAAGGTTTCTCTGGAACTAAGAAGTGTAATCATATAATGACAATACTGATGTCTCAGAGTGAAACAAAAAATTCATTTTCAGATGCTTTTGATCATTTTGCATTGCATGAGGATAATTGTTGTCATATATTAAAGGCTCTCACATATTAAAGACAGTTTGTACTTAAAGAATCATGGTCTTTCATTAGGGGTATCCAGTTTTTTCATAAGCCAGTGAAAGAACTTTTCTTTGTCTGTTTCTCTATGGATTCATCTATTAGCATTTGAAGAGACCAACTTAACCAATATGTGTAATAGGAAGCTGCAAGTAGAGCCTTTTTCCTTCTTTGCAATCTTACAGAGACTTGTAGTGCCCACAGCATCTCTCTCAATCTTCACTGTATTTAATCCCACAACACCTTCAGAGATGAAAGGAGTATTATCCTCTTGACAAAGTAGTGAACCACAGACCTCATGCAGCATTTAAGGCACCCTCTTCACTCTGGTATCACATCTGGATATCTAAATACCTTTTGAGATATGAGTCTAAGTGGCCCAAGGTGACATAGGAAGTCTACCAGGAAGCACTATGTAAAAATATAAATCATTTTATGAAGGTCTTATATCTTCATATCTATTCCTCAGCCTATTTGTTGTCATTGAGGGCCTGGAACACCAGAGTCAGCAATCCACTGCAACACACAAAAGAAAATCCTAACATTTCTATACCAAACTAATTTTAAATCCATTGCTCCATGACTGAGAGCACAAGTCTAGGGCTGCCTGCGTGGGGAAGATGACTGGTTGCAAGCAGGACATATTGTCAGAGTACAAGAAACCAGATTATCAGAGAGAAAACTCTAGCTGTTCCTCCAGCCCAACCAAACTTCCCAACTCTTGGGTTTCATTCACAGCTGATTCCCCTCTCCATCACATTGTCCCCAGTAGTGAAATACTGACTTGCCACCTGGCTGCAGGCGACCTGCACAGTACATTAGCAATGCTATTCATGTTCTACTTCTGAAGGTCACCTTTAAAAAGTGTGAGAAACAATTTACTGAAATTGATCTGTCGAAACTGACACCGACTTCCAGATCTTTAGGGCACCTTCCTGAGTTCTGTAAGGAAAAATAATATGCTTTCATTAGAGATAAATTGTTTTTTTAGGACTTTTGTGTGCCTTCATTTGAGATCACTGCAAACACCTTAACCAGATTACTGAAGCTATGAGCCCTTTTAGTTATTACTGCAACTGTAAAAGAAACTAGAAGAGTATTATTGATCATCCCATTTAAAGACTGCAGAAATCTGGATCTATTTAGTACATATTTTTGGAGTTCTAAAGAAAATGTTTCAAGACCAAACAACAGCCACTAATTTCTACATTACCTAAAAATATTCCCTGAATTCAGATACATCCTTCCAGCACTTTGGCCTTTTTCTATCCCATGCAAAAACCTCAATAGCAAAGAAGTTGTAGATATGCTGCTAGTCAGAAAGTGTAACACAACTACAAAACACAAACCCAGCTACAACAGAACCTTAACATTGGGGGATGTACAGTGAAGTCTTCAGATGAAAGGTACCGCAGAAATACCTTCCTATTAGTATAGTGAAAGACTCCACCAAAAGAATAAGATAGAACAGTTACATGCTTTAGCTTATAGTTCTTATACCCACAAAGATAAAAATTTGAATCCTGTTTCTTTCATACCCTCAGAACTTTTCCTCCCTTTCCTTATACTAGGCATAATGCTTTGGACTTATTTCTTTCTTGCAATCTAATGAGAAAGTCTTTGACTAAGGCTGAGCAGATTTCTCTTCCAGCAATTGTTAGGGTGACTCCCATCCTATAAATCTTTCTTGAATATGATCCAAAGTAATATCCTATAAAACATTCAGCTACCCAAATTTGTAACCAAAAACTGCTTAACTCACTTTCATTATCTTTTGAAGTGATATACAAACCTATGCCAAAATATTTGCATTTTCTCCTTAAAATCTGTGCCAGAGCTACAGTACCTTGACTCAGTGTTTATGCTTACTACAGTACATAAACGATCATGTTTATGCATTGTTTCTTCCTAGTGGGCAAACCGAAGCTTATATAGAATCTAGTTTGGGTTTTTTTTGCATATCCTCTGAGACTTCAGATTACAGCGTTTGTCAAGGTATTAAAAAATTAGTCAACACTGACAAATTAGGAATGGCATTATCTCAGTGGAAGAATTGTGAAACATTAAAGTAAAAATCTGCCTTAAATTTTCTCAAAATAAAACATGTACAGCAGAGTAATCACTTAGTTTGAAGCTTGATCCTCTGGTATTTGTTAATTTGTTAACATGTGAAGAAATTTGGACTCTTATAATAAAGACCAGTAAGGATTTATTACCGTAGCAGAGATCATAAATCAGGAATCGGATGTGTTGCATGAAAGGTGAACTAGAAAGTTTTAAAGAGGTCAGCTCTTTTTAGCCAACCAAGATATGTAGAAGCCTATGAATGCAAGCATTCAGCATTTAGGAAAGGAAAAGCTACGTAGTTCACATGACAAATGTAAATACTCCACGACTGCACGTGCAGAAAGTTATAGTTAAAGAGATTTACAAAGAACACTTAGAAAACCAAGGTACTTAATTACATTTTGTGCCTTTGGAGAAAAAAAAAAAACCCAAACCAAAAACAAAACCCCAACCAAATCCACCCCCAAAACCCCAAGCCAACAAAACACACCACTCTCTCCGTAGCTTTTAAATAAACCTAAAAGATAACGTTATCCCCATTAACAGTCCTGCATTCTGTTTTGTCTAATGCAAGAGCTGATAAGACTCTTCACCTCTTGATGCCTACAAGTGTCCTGATTCAGCACTCATCTGACCACAAAAGAAACAAAAAGATAAAAAATGGTTTTCAAATACTAATTTCAAAGTGTCTCACCTGTTCACCCTCCTTATCAACTCATGATTTAAAAATCTGTTTTGGCTAGAATGTCTTTCACTGATGGCCTCATTCCAGACACAGAGGGCAACCCCTTTTCGCAAGGTATATGTGTACATTCTGCATGAGCAGAACGGAGAAGAACATAAGCAAAGAAACCTAACAAGTATCTTGCCTAGAATCCTGCCACTGATTGTGGCAGTTTGTTGAGCTTTTCCAGTGAATTTTGCTGGAAGGTCAAAAAAAAAACATCACATTTGGATTCAACAGACCACATCAATACAGGTCTAGCACGCACTCTGCTACAGTATCGGCCAGCTTTACAAGTAGCATAAGACTAGAATAATTACATATAGGTTAATTGTCCCTAGTTTAATTTCTTTAAAAGTAACATCAATGGACAGTTCCCTCACCTTGATGGCACATTCCTGTAACAGTGAAATTGGGTGTCATTATAAGCAAAGGCAGCCATGCAGATGGGCCATATTAGCAAGAGTGTGGCCAGTAGATCAGAGAAGCAGACAAATGGCTGACTGGACGATACAGGAAAGAGCACCAGACTTTTCTCAGAGGTGCAGAATAGTAAGATGACAGGCAAGAAATGCAGGTTGGAAGATGAGAAATCTTGAAGAGGCTGTGAAACGTCCACATTTGGAGGTGTTCAAAACCCAACAGGACAAGTTCCTGAGCAACGTCACCTAACCAGACCTGCTTTAAGAAGAGGTTTGTACCAGATGACCACCAGAGATTCCTTCCAACCTGAATTATTCTGCAATTCTATGAAACTGTCCATTATATTTTGTAACAGATTAATGTAGATTTTGTTATTGTTTTAATCTTGGTAGTCTTACTAATAGTCTGGAGTCTATTTTTTGTGTGTTCATCCCCAAGCCTACTATGTCTGTAGTAGATGAGAACAGTGACCTTTAGTGCTGTACAAAAGTGCCACATTTACCTCATATACCTATATATGTAGATATATATGTATATCTAATTACCTATATATAGGTAATACATGGTATTTCATACCAACAGCACTGATTTACCTAACCTGGAGGTAACTGTATCCTTGTCTGTGCAAATGCAGTGACTGCTCTGATCTGCACCAGAAAGCAAAGAAAAACAATAAAAGCTGACTTAGAAGTAAGAGATGTAAAACTTAAGCCAACTAGCAGTATTAGTCTGGGGTATCTAGAGTGGTATCTAGAGTGCAGGCACCATGCAAACCCATCGAGAAAAAGACAAAAGGATGATCAGAGATGAGATTTAGCAAAGCAGAGACCAGAGTGAGTATAGTTTCATAACCCGCATAAAGCTATTTTTAACCAACATTTTTATTTTCCGTAAGCAGAAACTGCAAAGAAACATGTGAGTGGCCATTTCAAATCAGGGTGCTCGCAGCAAGGCCAGTCATTTTGAACAAAGCAAACTCAGAGTCGATGCCTTTTAATACAGTTCAACAGCATGCACTTGAAGGACAACAGCCACCTGAAACCTGTCATTTTCAGATCTATAAGGTGGTCTGCAAGAACAGAAGGTGCCCATGCAAATTTCCTTTTGATGCACAGATAAAAGTGGCAAATGATGTGTGGTTATTGTCATATATAAACCACACAAAAGCCATGATTCCATCTGCTTGCCACCAAGAGAAGCCTTACTTGTCGAGACCTAAAAATACCTTATTTGCACAGCACAAAGTATGCTCAGTCTCTGAAATGAAACATTTTAAAAGGTCTTATGCTCTTTTAAAAATGCAGCTTTTAACGGTTCCTGTGCTCTTCTCCCACCCCCCATCCCCAGTTTTTGTTCTTACGGATGAAAAATATCAGATAGTTCACCTGAAACAAGCCTTCATATTACCAGTCACAAAAATGAAATAAAGAAGAGATGGATTATCTCTGACCCTTTTTTAATAGCCCCAAAATCATAAACATTTAGAACTGAAGACTTTGCTCAGTTTCCTGCTCCCGCAGTCAGTCTCCACGAGACCAGGATTTCACACAAGCAGCAGTTCCTAGAGAAAAACAGAGCTGCCCACTTCAGAATACTTCATACCCTTCCACACTATTTGAACAGTTGCCTGGGCAGCAGGAGGAAAAAAAAAAAAAATAAAATGGGCTGCAGTTCTTTTGGATTGATCCAGCTAGTTCTTACTCTGGAAAGATTCTTTAGTGGTTTAAGAAGAAACTGGGGCCTACATCTGGCTTGAGAGTCTGGCTTAAAAATGTTTGAGTCTAAACTAGTCAAATTCACTAATAGTTTTGAGTCAATTGAAATCACATTTTATAGCAAATAAATTGATCTGGGGCGGGGGGGAAATCATGTCTTACAGCCATAAGCCTAAGAATCTATTTCAAAATACACTTTTGTCTATTTCTTATTTCCTTTTGTGATTCACCATCATTTATAAATCCTACAGAATTGAATTCACTGACAATATTAATAAACATTAGGAGTTGTTAACTGCTGGCGGTTAGCTGTTAGACACACACACGTGCACTCACCATCTTTATGGAAACGTAGTCCTTTACAGAAAAGTTAATAAATTCAACACTTGAAAGTATTAGGCATTTCCATTCAAACCCAAGGTAGATTTGACTTTACATACTTCAAGGAAAAAGGACCATCATAAATAATCTGAGAATTTAATATATTTCTCAAAGAATATATCTCATCAGATTTAAAAGGAACCAAAACTAGATGAACAAATAGACTATGGCTTCTACCTACCCTCAATATATCCTGATTTACTGGCAGGATCTACTAAAGCCAACGCAAATTCATTGAAATCTTACGCTTGGTTATAACAGCCATTAGATCCAACCTATTGGTAGGAAGTCAAGGCTTTTTAATACAAAGACTTATTGCTAGGAGATTTATTTCCACAGAAACAGCCACATGAAGAACTACACGCTTATCTTTCCATTCATGTTTTCAGAGACTGTGACCAGGCACAGACAGACATAATATAACCATCCTGAAAGAAATAATTACAATCAAGCCTTTTTCTCTATGCAGAATAAGTCTCTAAACAATACTTTTAGCTACAAGAAAATTCAACCAAGTGTAATGAATTTTATCACAGAGCAGCTGTTCAAATAAAGCAAAGCAAATTTGGCTTAACGGCAACTTGATGAGCATACACTGGTCTAACAGAAAGGCCAAAGCAAAAATGTAACTGTGTTGTGTATTCTGTCATGTAGTAAGGTTTTGAAGACACAAAAGAATAAAAAAACTAATACGCCAGTTTCAATTCTACTCAACTATGCTGGATATTTAGATAATTAACTTAAAAGTATACAGAGTTTGGTCAGCTTAAAGAATTGATCTGTTACATATAGGCACCATAGGCAGTGCCCACTATTGCTCTGGTAAGGGAAATTCTGTTTCATTAAAAAAGAATTTGTAAGAGTAAAATTAAAAGATTTGGAGGCACACTACCTTGTAGGCATCAATCCAGAAGTAAAATATTTAAAGTACTTTTCTGGTTGAGTTACACAATTCTTTTGTATAACACACAATACCAAAAAAGCTCACATAGGATGAAGAGAACAAAGCTGATAAAGTAATTTCCTAGCAAACTATCACTTTGACAAAAAGCCAGTAATGCTCTCAACTGCTCTCTCGCATGATGGATATGAGATTTCTGTAGCACATGCCCTGTTCAAGATCAAGAAATTGTCCTCGACTGTGGACCAAATTAGCCCAAACAATTCAACCTTGAGGCACAGTGCAACAGAACTCAAGTAATTCTTCAAAGGGAGGAAAAAAAAAGAAAAGGAAAGAAAAGCACTTGAACAGTTTTAGTTCAGGCTACATAAGAAAATGAGGCTTCTGGACTGAGTATATTTTGAGAGTATTTATATGGCTTCAAATATAACATTTTAGTATGGTGATAATAAATGCCTCAAAAAAAAAGATAAATCCTTCTAATGTCTTCTCATAGAAGTATTACAAGATTTCACATTTCATCAGGTCAGAATCAGAAGGTGCTGTGAGGACAAAGCTTCATTATAATTAGCTGCAAATAGAGATCTGGTTTCTTCTCTGCCACTCCATTACATCTGGACACAATCAAATGCTCTGAAAAACATCCCATTCTCATCTACTCACCTGCAGGTGAACTTTGAACACCCACCTGTAGATCCACAGGAAAGGCACTCCGCCTTAAATTTCTCACTTTCCATGTCATAAAGGCTGACCTGCAGAGGATGATGGTAGCAGCTCCAGCTAGCACAGGTGGTATCAGGCCAGGCATGCCTCATTTGGCCTTTCAGCTCCAAGAACCACTCACTTGGCCATATTCTAAGGAAATATTTGCCCACTTATGAGGTAAGCCACATTTTTCCTAAGGTAGGAGGAACTCACTATCACATCCCAAGGCTCCCCCTCAATGCACACTTTCATTCTTCAACATTTAACAGGAAAACAAAAATTAGAATAACTGCACACTCAGTGTGGGCTATACTGCATGAAAGCCTTCTCCTGTGTCTCTAGTACTTCAGATTCACTGCACAAACCTGTCACCCTCCTGGAGTTCTCCCCTGCCTTCAACTCTCCACCTTTTCCTTTATTTTTAAATAAAAAACACCCCTCCTTTCTCCCAGCTGATTTGATAACTGAATAGGGCTGATTGAACCTGATAATGTCTCTACTGTCTTGTATTAGTGACTTACAAAACACAAGGAGACAGCAATTTGTGCTATTAATATGGACAACAACAGTGGAACACCCTCCTCCTTTGAGAAGCAAATTGAGAGTTTTCAGCTGGAAGCTCTTATAGTTTCAATGCGCTCCTTATCTGCCTTTGTCGACAGTTGCTGATGAGAGCTAAACTGTTGCATCCATCCCAGCAAATTACATGAGTTTAATCAAGTGGCTGTGTGATATATTTGGTGACAGCAGATTTAGTTACCCTGCTGTGATAAAGTGTTGATCAATGTACTATTATTCTTTCCTTTATTGGCTTTTCTTTCTTCCCAGCAAGCATAATACTATTGTATCACAGACCAAATTTTCTACACTTGAGAACTCACCCACTTCTAAATCCAAAGACAGCATTTCCTGCTTCAGCAATAAATACATTTGTTGCATCTTAAAATTCATGGTTTTCAGGCAATCCTTTACTTTTCACAAAACCAAATTGTTACTGCATTGAACTTTGCATATTGGCCACCATTATTTGGAGACTTCTTCCTTATTTTTTTCTAAATACTTCAAAGCAACTGTCTTTCAACAGTAGTCAAAGAATTCCTGCTTTATTTTCTTACCCCCAAAAAAATTAATAAAAAAAAAGAGGAAAACAAAATAGTAATTTAGTCTTGTGCCCCATTGCTTTCCAGCCTTGATCAGTGTAGTTCATAGTCCAAGACTGAGCTAACAACGTGAACTTCAGTCATACAGCCATTGTACTGTCCTTCCCAGCAAATTTGGGGTTAGATAACACAGTATGGCTCCTATTCAATGATCAGATGAGTCAAACATTTTTGGCAAGCTTCTGTAAATGTATTAAAAAAATATTTTCCATGTACTTTCCCTTTTAAGAAATTGTTCCTAGAGGTTGAAGATTTTCATTTCAAATTACCTCATGCAATGTTCATTGATGCTACTAATAAATCACTTTGTTCTACAGCTCACCTAGGAAATACCCTCTTTGGCTGTAAAATGCCATCTGATACCAAATAGGACAATAAGACAGGACAAGATTGACTGGATTCTTTCATTTTCATGTTTTGGGGGTTTGGGTTTCTTTAAGATCTTCTATCCCAATTCACTTTGGGGTATTACAAGAATGCAACCCTTTGGAGTAAAAGGGCAGATTTCAAATTAAAGGAGAGTTTGTGCTGTCTGTAGAACTTGCCCTGCTATTCAGCATGCTGTTATATATTAAAATGCATATTAAGTTTAACTTTACACTTTAAAAGTAATTGAAGGATCAGAAAAGCAAAACTCCCCTTCAAGCTTTTTGCTTTTACTGCCATTTTCTGTCTTACTAAGCAATGTCTTTATCATGATGTCATTTCTTCTAAGGTAGTAATTGCAAAAAATGCAGAAATCATTCATCTACAGTACAAGTTTGGAATGGGCACTTAACATTGGAACTTACCTTTACATTTTGATTATAAAAGAAAATGGCCCATATGGCAGAAATATCGTCAAGTGAAATGGGAGTTCGTGAATTTATAGCAAATGTGATAAGGGTAAAAAGATCTCAAGAGGAAATGCTGTGATAATGGTCTTTTAATAGACCTAAGAGAAGAACTGGCTAACGCTTACCATAGCTGAACAAATAAAGGCACCAATCAATGAGAAAAGTTGCTAGTTAAACAGAAAAGAATCCAGAGCAAAGTTCATACAATAAAGCAATCTGCCTTCAAATGAAAGATAAAAGGCAAAATTCTTAGTGAGACAAACCTAAGAGCAATAAATTAGAATACAAAGATATCTGCATTAGTGGATGTTGAGAGCTTTTAACTGGCTTAGTGACTGAAAGCGCAGAAAACAGTTCCCACAAGCGGCTTGGAAAAGGGGTGGGTTTGGAGGGGGTGTTGTTTGTTTTTTAAATCAATATAATTTTCTTTACCTACTATGAAATTAGTTCAATGGACGCAAAATTCAAATCTGTTCATCAAGGTACTAAAATACCCATTTCTTAAGGAGATAACCTGTGGTTTCAATTGATAAAAACACTTATGAACTCAACGTCTGTGTTACTGGTTTTGGAGCCACACATTTATTTCTCTGGTGCAGAGCTACTCTAGGGAAAGAGATTAATTTCTCATTGGATATTACTGAAAGGACTAAAACTGCATGTTTAATTACCTGGAAAATCTCCAAACTGTTATTCAAAGTTCTCAATTCTTTTCCCCAATAGCCCTAACATAGACCAACAGCTTCTGTATTACCAGCAATCCCGAATCCTTCTTCTTGTGCATCTTTAGGCCTCAGCAGTCAAAAGGTTGTGCTCCGACGACAGGCACAAGATACATTGAACAAGACTCCTATAGTCAAGCATTCTTTAAAACATGATCTAGGTGTAGGGATACTATTTAAGGAAATTGTTATATGTGAAATAGAGCTAACATCTTTGTTTTCTGATATTAGTTTGATTTCATAACTATGCTACCTGTGAAGTTTAGTGTCATACAAACAACTAGAGTGTAAATATAATTCCACAATACAAGACAGCTTCATCACTGGTTTGTTTAAAATCACTAAAGCAAACACTTCTTGATGGCACAAGTACGTCATAACAAACAAAAGAAAGGCTCAAACACATGGCACTACACACCAAAATCCCAAAACAGACATCTAAACATTTAAATGTGAGCATTCAAAAATAGTGTAATTTGTCTGACATAATTCAGTCAATAAATAATTTGCATTTTTTCTGTAGAAAAAGTAAGCTACAGAAGACAACACATGCACTCGCCGATACATGCATACACCTACTGCAGATACCTACTCCAAAGTCCTCCACACTACACTGACTGATCATTTTCATGTCTATAAAAATACTCTCCTTTGAAAACATGATGGTCACAAATAAAATCCTCATTTTTCTAGTAAAGTGAGGCAGAAAATGCAACCTTTTGCTGTGGAATTTAGACCCATTTTGCCACATAATAAACTAAGGCCTTTATTTTTATTATTCTCTTGTCTATATTACCTACACAATAGTAGGCAATAGCTTTGGCATACATGGAAAATAGCAGGCAAGATGTCAAAAACCAAACAGAACTGTATCCACTGATCAGTCATAACAAGACAGGTAAAAATCCCAGCCAGGTTAGCCACTTTAATTTCTTTTTCATTGTAGCAGAATGTGGGTGCGAGAGCAGGAGAGACTATCTAGGACTACACAGAGCCAGAGATCTTGCAGAACAGAGTGTGTCACCTTCTCCTTGCACGAATTCTGTTTCATTCTAGGCAGCATTACATTCAACAAGTCACATCATAAGAGAAAATGCAAGACGTATTCACATTTTAAACTGGTATTGCTATGGTCAGGTTTATCACATGGTGTACTCTATCAATGAGTGTCTTAGGAAGTAAGATGCTATTTCAGTTCCTCCTGATGTAAATTAAAACTAGTGAATACAACTGAATTAACAGCTGTTCCCACACTTCTACATACAGAAAAGGTAGCTGATTTTGTTGACCAAGTGATTCATTTTGGGTTATTCTCTCACATCTAAATGTTAAGGAACATGGTAATGTTTATAATTGTGTCTTGACTTGCATTAGGAAGTTCTTGTTTTGTTTCCAACCTCCTACTCTTTTCCTCCCCCATTTCTCCTAACAGCCACACTACACAACTCCAAAGCAGATTTGTAAACTTTTAGAGAGAAGGAAGAAAAGTGAAGTTTTCTGTTATGTGATCACTACAGATCCTGAAACAATAAAGCCCAGTGAATCTGCAAAATGAAATGCAGCTGCAATATAATGACCAGGAAAAGGATTATTGTTATTGCAGAAAAAACCCTAAATACCCTCATCAGAACAGCCACAGCAAGAGTGAGGAAGGTATTAAAGCCTTTGCACTGACAGTTGCAGCTGGAACAGGTAAAAACAATTTTTTTTTTATTTTTTAATTAAAAAAAAAAATCACAAAACCACCACCAACTAGACTTTGACCAAAATATTGCACTGTAGATAATCACAAGATCATAACATTTTCTCAATTATCTAAGAAATAAAAGTGTATGGCTCAAATTCACCACCAGGTTTGCATGGCCCTCCATTGGCTCAGGTACTGGAGGCTTCCTTCAGTGCAGAGCACTGCAGCAGCACAACAGCACCCCAGTGACAGCAGCCACCAGCTTGCCAGAGACATGCAGCAGGGAGCAGTGTGCCACTGCGTTGGCTGCATTGCATGGCCTTCTCCTGGGCAGCAATGCCTACAGGAAATGTCACAGTGCTCTTAACATGATTTTGAAGCCACCTGTCCCAGATAAAAGCTCACCAACCATGCCGGTTTCTATGGTGTAACTTTAAACCAGGTATTCCAGCTGTTGATGAACTCTGGTTTTGCTCTTTGATTATCCTTCCAATGAAAAAAAACATGACATACACTACACACCACATCAGAACGAAGCCTTGTGCTAAGAAGCACCTCCGGGCTGTCTAGGTGAAGTTTTAAACTGCATTACACCAACAGGGCCACAAAGACATCATAGTTCTAGTGAATACAGCTAGGAATGACAGGTTAACCAAAACAAACACAAAGCTTTTATCTGAACTGCTGAAATTAAAAAATCAAGTTACAGATCTAATGACTCAATGTTTCAGGACATTGCTGCACGTGTCTATCAGCTGAAAAGAAACAGAACAGCATAAAAGACATTTCTGAAATGCCAACCAAGCTTTCTTTTTTGCTCAAGGAAGTATATTCATTGTTGGTTAAAGTTCTGTCTATACAATTTTTGGACAAAATTTGCACTTCAGATGTTTTCCTATTCTGCAGTACCATCTAGTGACATTTGCAATGAATGGGAATCGAGCTTCACTGCAGTGGTACTTTTTGGTGGTGCAATCACTGGACCAAATCTTGCAACTCCCATTTTAACCATTTCTTTCCTGGCTTGTTATGAGCCCCATAAAAGAACATGTACGATAGAAGATACAGCCTATAAGAAATAAAAACATTCATGACGCCAGACACAATGCACTTTCTGCCTGCTTTCTAGCTGACTGGAGGAGAGATGATTTCAATGAGTCTACAGGTGTGAAACCAGCTTTAAAATAATACGCAGTGATTAGTAAAGCACGCTAATCTACCATCACTACCCATCAGGTAACTCTGTAACAGTATCTGAACAGTAGGGAGGAAAAAAAAATAATCTAATAAACTGTCATTGATGAAGGTAGCTGCTCCCCTGGTTCCCAGATCTCAGCTGAACCTGCACTCAGAGGCATTCTTGGGAAATCTAGACAGGGAAAAATTATTTCTAAGCACATCCGAGTATTCTCTTGTGTATTGAATACAAATGTTCTTATCAAAGTGTTAAAATAGTGACTATTACTGAGAGTTAAAAGACTGTATTTGTTAAATATACTTTAGATGTTGTTCCTACAGAGCAAAATAAATACTTCATTTGTAGGCTGCCTTATCTCAGCTTTACTGGGGAGATTGAGAGAGACAAAGATAATGAGTTTTTACAATGTCACAAAAGGTAAATAAAACCTTAAACTATAAAATAAAATCCTTTGTTAAAAAAAGTTTTAACACCATTTTACACAAAACCCCCATCAATCTGGATTTAGTAAGTACTTTTTAAAAAAGCCATTATTCCTAACTCAGCTCACAAAACAAAAGCTCACATTCTCAACCAGAACTTTTAATACCTATTCCTAATTTCAATACCAAATACTACAAATAAAATTAAAAAAAAAGAAAAAATACACAAAAGCCATCTTTGAACAGGTTTTGGATCTGCTATATTTGTTCAGGATACAGACAGTGTAGCTTAAAGACTTATTTTACACTATAATGATTCATGCATTAAAAGTTGTAATTTATGTCTAATGCAGAGAGATAATTTATGTACAATACCTAGCTTAATGACATACAAAATGATCTGGAAACAATACTTAAAGGACAGCTGACCAGCAGCAAGCCAGAATTACCAGCAGTTGTGCTTTTTTTGCTTAACAAATATTCACATCATCTATCATCTGGGCAGATAAATGAAGTTTTTGAAATAAACTGTGACCATAGCTAATGCTGGACAACAACCTAGCTGGACTTTCATCAAATGAGACAGATAAAACCATTATCCATGCCAGTATAAGACAACAAGAAAAAACACCCCTTGTGCAACTAGTGACTGTTTCCGGAGTTTCAGGGCAGCTGCCCTCTGCATGACTGTAAGCAGATGACATCAAAACACTGCAGCATGGACAAGACTTGATGCCAAATATCTTATCATAAAGCAATGACACATCGATATTATAAGGCTTTCATCTCCCTGCTTTTTGAAAACATATCACTTTCTATAAGGGTATGGTAAAAAACTTGCATCAGAATTATCTAATAAAGGATTGGGCCCTGAATAACAAGTTTCAGTAAATGCATTTCCACAATTCAGATGTTAAATCAGGTAAAAACCCACAGCACTGTCAGGAATTGTTGGCACCGCTTAATTTTGCGGTTATTGCATTCAATAGAAGGCCTGCCATTTTCTTCAGCAGGAGCAAAGAAATGGAGTAAAGTCAAATTAAAAACTTTTGAAAACCCTACAAGCACAGACACTGTGATCTGGTTGACTAATGGGCTCCATGAATTTAAATGTCAATAACCCAAAACAAACCTACTCTGCAGCACCATCTAGTGAGGCTACATGGCTTTCACAATAAACCAGTATTGCAAAACAAGTGTTAACATTAATTGCATAATTTGTATGTATTAATGCATTGCATGCAGCTCACACCGATCACTTGAGAAGCATTTTAACCAAAAAGTTTAGCTATATGTAAAATAAAACCCAATACCTCCACAGACCACCATTAGAAAGAAATCTGGAGGAAGAACTTATTCATAATCATCCTATGGGTTCTTAAGCCAAAAAAAAAAAAGTGTCGGCAACATTAACTGAAAGCAGAAACTCTGAAGTCCTGTAGGTATGATGTCAGTTGGCCAAAGCAAGAGAAAATTGTTTTGTTGTAATATTTAATTCAAATTTATGTCCAATATTTGAGAATAGTCTCAATATAAAAAGTTTCAGATTCCAGGTAACTTACCATTGTACCAGCAATTCTAGGAACACAGAAAAAGCTCCCAGTCTCAAGACTTCTGCAACTTTCTCCTTCAAGGAGGGCTCAAACTGATGTTTTTAATTTGGGTACTGGGCGGAGAAGCCTTTTTCCACAATGAATTTTTACTATATATAACAGTGCTTGTTACTGCTGTATTAAAATTGCTTGGTTCTACCTCAGGATAGCCTTCTACTGACATGATTACGCTACTCCAGTGACAGATTTCTAGCAATTAAGAATAAAGAGAAGTGGCAGACTGCTTTAATCAAATTCTCGCTTTCTTCAGTGAATGCTGCTGTTGCAGAAGACGCACTTAGAAGTCACACAATAGGCGTTAAAGTGACTCTGCTTCAAGAGCAGAAAGAGAAGACAGCAATGCCTATTGCCTGACTAAATGAGACTTAAGCTTTGGATCACAAACCCAACTGCATTGTACATTAACTTCCGAAGAGCCATCATGAACCAGTAAGTTCTGTTAAGCATTGAACCACTCTTAGGAATATTTAATTCATTATCTAAACTATTGAATTTTCTTCCTTATTCATTTACTGTTTATCTACTCGATATTTTTAATCTAATAGCTCTGCTTCCTTCCTGTTGGAGACTATACTGATTCTACTGATTTCAGACCTCAAAGAATCAAGAATCTAGTTAAAACCAAGTTCATTTAAGTCAAAGCACTTCAGTTTGCTAGATAATCTCACAACCTGCTTCAGATGGTGGATAGCACCTTGTAGAGCCCTCAGAGCTGTTCTTTGCACTGCTACAAAGTGTTCTGCTGGATTTTGAGGCACACACTCCCTGACACAAAAAAACACCAACACCCACACTGCAGAACAAAGCAAACCACTTACCAATGATAAATGGAAAAATTTGTAAGAGCTACACTACCTAACATTTTCTTTAGCTAACAAAAATAGTATTAGTTTTCCACTACATACCCTTTCCTCCCAGAATTTTGAGAGATAAAGCTAAGGAATACATGGAGCTGTGAGGCACAATTACGTTACGTTAGAAGCCTGCAGAAAGTCTCAAACCATACAGTTCTGACATCTTCATTCTTCAGGAAGGACTGGAGATTCAGAAGAAGTTACCATACCAAACACGAAGGGAAAAAAAAAAAAGAAAATCTTTAAATGGATCAAGGTCTAATAGCATTGCTGTCTCCCCTTACCTTACTTGCTACTATTAACATTTACTCAATAATAGATAGTCACTTTTATCCCTGATCTTACATTTGCATCAAATGTTTTCTAACCATCATTACCTTAGTAGTGGAAGTGTTAATACAAATAAACTTTACTTTTGTACTTAAGTAGGTCTTTATTAAAAGGAAAGGCTAAGAATTATTTACATTTTCTGTGTTTTGAAGTAAATTAAGACTTCAGAAATTCTTCCCTTGCCTCTAAGTTGCTATACGCTTTCAGACAAAAACAATTATCTATATGTGCTATCACATCATGAGATGGTGTTTTCTTCATGCTGCTTATTTTTCCTGTGCAACTAAGAAATGCAAAAAACAGGTGGGATGCGGTATTATTTAGGCACATTGCAAAAGATGCTTAGCAGTAGATTCCCCCACCATCTGTCTCATGGCTTCTTATAATATCTCCAGGAAGTCAGTCACACACTACAGCTCTTCCAGATTTAGAGAGTTACTGATTACCCATACAGGTACAGCCTCTGCACCTGTATTCTTGCCTGCCTTTCCCTAAGCGTGCTAACCCCAACCTTGCTCCTGTATCCAGCTGCCAAAATTTGAAAAGATGTTATTTTGGGGATTCCCCCTCCCCACCCATCCTCAAAGCCATTTGAAACCATGTTGAGAATACACTAGAGCGGAACATACCAAGCAACTAATTTCCCTGTTATAAAGATGTTCCTATATAGTCTTGGCACAGCTCTCAAAAGTTACAACTGGTGAAGCAACAACACCACAAGTTTCAAAAAAGTTGAGGTTTGTGTAGATAAATAATCAGAATCAAACAATAGGGTACAGTGCATCATTCTGACCCTCCTGCTCACAAGACCTGCTGCACAAACTGAACTAGTCAAGCATAAAGAGGATAGCTCAAAGTAAACCTCACCACAAAATCCCACATTATACTTTTGTTGTTCTACTTTTATCCTTTAGGAATGTCTTAGTACATCTTACAAACTCTGGAAAGAAAGAGCTCATGGCAGGCTTAAAACACTTTGCAAAGGGAATTAGATAAACTTAATTACATTTAAACTCCTAATATAAGGGCTGAAATTACTGGAAATGCTGACCATACACCAATGCAGCCATATTACTAGGCTCTGTTAATTTTCATCCCAAGTGAAAAATAACAGCCATAGAATGATGTCTATTTAAAGTACTTTTTAATTATATGCTGCCATATTGTATTCTACTGTAGATTAGAGAAACAACAACCAAGTGCCTCTAAATTAGATGTTTTAGTGTAAACACAGAATTGGAGCAACATAATCACTAACTAATCCTCAGAAATTATTCAAGAAGAGAAATCAGAGTAAATTAGCTAGAGAGAAAAGGCGCTCTCCTTCTCTCATACAGTCTGCCCCCTTGCCAGAAAAGGCTGGCAAAACCATCAACATGGGACCAAAAGAAATACTTGCTTTCTGCTTTGTGCCACTGAGTTTCTAAGAACCCTCTTTTGTGTTACAATCAGCTGAACAGACTGGGGAGAGAGCGCCGTGAAAGCAAAGGAAAAACTCGATACTGTTGGTTGATTATGTGACTGAATAGTTCAGGTATTAATGAAATGTAGCCCAACATCCTGCCTATTCAATAAAATCCTTTATACGCCAATCACACAAAAAAGGAAATAATACGTAAACTATACATATTTTATTTCATTTCCAGGTGCAAGTTACCTAATGCAGTTTCCAGCAATGCTAAATATGACTGTGCAGACACACAAAGCTCAGAGATTCTGACTATGGTTCTTCGAGGGTTTTCTGCCTTCTGGCTCTCAAACTAACTTGAAATAAATTGGCAACACATTAAAACACTGCAGTGTGTAGCCCTTTCAGAAGAAGGTTAATTAAAACCAAATATAGTAGGCAAGTCCCTCTTTCAAAACTGCTCAGTTCAACCACAGACAGGTTTGAATCTCTACTACAACAGACACTATGGACCACTGACAACCCCACAAGCCCTTACGGGGCCCTTGGGCACTGGGAAATACAGTGCCTCCCACCCTTGCCCTACAGGCAACAAAACAGGCAAGTGCTCATCGTGCCACAAAGGTACATTGGGAAAGGCTAACAAGGAAGGCACAGTAACAGCTCCAGAAATTACAAGAAGCAGTGGAGGAGGAACAAAGCAAGCAGTAAGACTAAGAAAGAAGCTCAATAAATACAAGCAATGCAAAAAAATGTCCTAGCTGAAGTATCTCTCTTCTTCAGCCCATGGTTAATAAGCCCCCTTTCTCCTGCCCTCCCCCAACAGAGTCAGTGAAGCAGGTTTTCAGGTAAACACCAAATAGTAGTAATATTCAACAAAAATTTTGAAGAGTCAAAAATCAAACTGGGAAGAAAACCAAGACCACTGTGAAGACAGAGTGATAAGGCAATTTAAAAAACATTTTTTTCCTTCTCAGCATTTGGGTTGGTGCAGAAAGACCATATCACCACAACACCAGATATTTTTACAGCCAAAAGTAGCTTTGTGCTATTTCCACTGCCTTCAGCCTCTAGAAGCTGGGAAGGGATCTCCATACTCATCCTAGCTTTCACTGGGATCTGGCTAAGCTTCGTCAGTCTATCTGAAGAACCTGATCTCACATCTACCCAGAGCCCTCAGGACTAGTTCCCACATTGTCAATCAGTGGAATCAGTGACAATGAACTCCACGAGCATCAAAACAAGTCTTACGGCCCTTTCTGTCCCATACTCAACTGCAAGGAATAGGAGTGTCTCTAGGGGTACAAGAAACAGGCAGAAATAACCATAATGGTAAAAAAAAAATAATATATCAATAGCAATGCTACAGCAAATATGTGATTAATACAAACATATGACTTCTGAATTTTTAGAAGTCTTGAATGTTTTAGAATGCAAGCTGTAAAAACTGACTTAAAAGGGGGAATTTTCACTTATCTTTATGAATATTGTTTTATACTACAAAGGGTTTGTCTTAGTTTGGACACAAGACAAAAGTACTTGTGTATATTTTTTCTATTCTTGGTGCCATTTATTTAGTGGAGGTTTTATTCTTCCAATAAAGCATGTATTCACTCTTCCTTAGTAGTTGTTACTCCAATGAATAAATTGGATGACAGATCTGCATTTCAACAGTCATTTGTAGACAAGTTCCAGCACCAAGTTGAAATAATATACTAATACAACCAAACTGCAGGACAGCTTGGAGAAAACATGAAGGGATAAAAAATCACTCCCAGAAGGAGAGAGGGGAAAAAATACCCACCCAGTTTCCTGCTGGCTTAAAGCCAGATTTCCACCTCCTGCTGAGCTCTTCAGTAAACCAGGCTCCAGGAGAGAAACATCCTCTGTGTCTGTGAGAAACTGAAAACTGTACCAAGACCAGTTGTTTTGTAGATAAATGTTTCATAGCTAGAACAAATTTTCCATCACTGAATCTCTTTCCTACCCCACCTGCAAAGACCCCAGATAGATATAAGTAATTTTCATGTGTGACAAGCTTAAGCTTTTCTTACCCTATTCATCCCCCTCCCCCCCAGCATTATAACCCCAGCAGCTACCCCCAGGCAAGGGGACAGTGACAGCACGCTACCTGCACTACACTGACCTCCCACACCAGATCTGGCTCCTTGTGCCATGGCTATTTGCAGTTACTGTATGCAGTCTGCTGAACGTGAGCCAATACAAGGCAGTAAGGAGATCAACTCCACCGTACTCTCCACCACTTGCTCTCTCACCCCCACTGTCAGCCAAAAGGACAGTATTACTCCCGAGTTCAGCCATGGGCAGTGTGTGGTTCAAAAGGGGCAGATAACATCTTATTTAAGCTAAGACATTTTTCTTCTTCATTAGGTTTCCTGGAGTGACTCAATGGTGTAGAGGATGCTCTAACCCTGGAGAGGATGGGAGTGGGTGAAAAGATTGAAGAATAGCCACAAAAGTTCCTTTTTTCCAGGGAAACATCTGTTGAATAATGAATTTAACAGGGAGATGACACCACCCAACTGTTCAGCTGAGATCTGAACAAGGTCTTTAATGAATAAAATATTAGCTCTAGAAAGCACGTTTATATTCTCCTATAAGAGAGCTTATAAGCAAACCATAAACAAACTATGGCAACAAAAAGGCAATGTACTTGTAAATATTCATGACATTTTCCATTCCACTTTATTTTCATCCTAAAATTGCTCAAGGCCCAAATTTTTTGAATACAGCCGCATTAAAATAAAAAGGAGTAAAGGTACAAAGGTCAATCTCACCACGCATAATCCTTCTTAATTATGAATTTACGATAAGATGGTTCATTTTATGAAAAAAGGTAATGTCAGAATTAATTAGAATCCATACACTTTAATCCACTACAAGAAGTTAATTCATTGTACAAGTCCCTTTGGGATTGCCACTATCTCTAGATTTATTTTTTTCTTTTAATGTTTTTTTTTTAAGGAGACATATTTCCATATCATTGCAAATACTGACAGGAAATGCAGGCCACCATAATGAATTAGTTTATCCGAGAAGAAGCAGGTAGTCTACAGATCACCATTGGTGCAAGCTTGCAGCATAAGTAGGTACAAAGATCTGTTTAAATTCCTAAATGTTTCAGAACAAATGCTCAAAACAAACATACTGCTATGGCTGGCAACAGTCTTGCCCTGCCACAGAACAGAATACCAACTGCATCATCTACACAGCACTTATATACTCCCTAGATCTTATTATAACCTGAGTAATTTTAACAGATTTATTTGAATGGCTATTTTATCTTTTATAATTTGCATACCGAGCATTTTCTCTTGATAGTGATTTTCCATTGAACATTACACTTTCATTGTATTAAGCATACTGATAATCTCATGTTATAAATGACTCACTTTATCTTCTTCTCTAGCCATCAGCTGTTTGCAAGCAAGAATGCTAGTGATACCCAGTAAAGCCACTGCTGCACTTTCATTTCATATTTAGGGTTTTATTTCACACTGAGGAGTTGTACTACATCAGACAGCCACCTGGGAGAATAAGGGGAGTTAATGGAAAATTACCATGCCACCGGTTTGAACTACTGTTGCTCTGGAAATCCTTCTGCAAATTTCAGTTATCAAGACATAAACAGGAATAACACTAGCTGTATATGGCTCCCCATCTGAAGTTCCAGTTAGTTTTCCGAACTGAAGAATCTCCCATGGAACTAATATTGCAGTTTTATCAAGCTTCGTAAACCCAGTGTAGGTATGGGATTTTAAGTATGCTGAACCAAGCCAAGGGGCCAGGCACCAGCACAACGTGGTTGCACCTGTGTTGGTACAAACTGGCTGTGTTGTGAGCTTGTACAAAAGACCTCTTCAAGTACCAACACTCAGCACAATCGCATTGGTTGTTTTGCGAGCAACTTCTTACGCTTGCTCGGGCTTATTTTATGAGAATGAGGTGTCAGAATTTTAATGCCCCTTATATTCTCTGAGAGATAGCAAAGTGCACTACTTCAACTCTTCTAGCGTTCTGCAGTTTGACTCATTGGAAAATCTTATTTATAGCCACAACACACCAAACAGAGCTGCAGTGCGAACAATGCTGACACACAAAATACCTCCAAAGGGGACAGTGATAAGAGAGCTTCATAGGAATTTCCTGGCAGTTGCAAACTTCCTCTTGGATATTCAGTAAGAAAAAAGAAAGGAAGAAAAGTTCCAAGCACAGAAACCCAAATGACTTGCAGATAGGTAGCAGAAAGAATTTTATCCACACTGGAATCATATACTCTAGGGTAGCCCCATTGATTAAAGCAACAGCAGAGCCTACAGTTTTAAACATTTCTCAGATGTTAGATGCTGCAGTTTAAACAGCTTTGTCATTATAGTGTAACAACCATCATTACCCCAGTCATTTTCCTCTCTTCAGACAGCCATGTATGATGCTTTAGCTCAGGTGTAGGCACAAGAAAGTAGGGTTGTTTCATGGAGGGCTTTTTGGGGTATGGGTTGTTAGAGGTTTTGGGGGATTTTTGTTGGGTTTTTTTTGTTGTTGTTCTGGTTTGGTTTTTAGGTTTTTTTAAGAAAAACTTCTGACCCTGAAACCTATTTTAAAAAAAGTACAAAACACTCTTGCACCTGAAGATCAGAAAGAAACAACCTCCCATCTTGGTGGTGTCAGAATGAGCCATTTCAGAGTCACAGCTTAAGTCTCAAAAAGCTGAGACAAGTGACAAAACAGTAAGAGAGAGACCTCGCAGAATGGATGGTGGTCATGCCAACAATTTCTGGGAGTAAACACATAGTTTAGAAGAGTTTGTTCTTAGAATGCAAACTAGAAACCAACAGTCACATTATTACAAGAATTAATTTAACTTTTTTAAGATTCATCAACCCCAAAGCAGAATATTCCTCTGTCTGTGCAAGCATGCTGGACTCCCACATCACCTCAGTTTCTGAAGACTCCTTTTACACAAGCAACATTGAAGTTAAACTTTTTCCCTGGTTCCATTAATAAAGTAAAAGAGACAGCAAAGGAATTATTTGCTATTAGGATTATTTATTTCTACTTATTTTTAGTCTGATCCCGTGCTTGTTTAAATTCATGGGAATGAAATAAAATAAAGTTTCAGACCTTTTTTTCTTCTTGTTACCTCTCTCAACCTCCTTAGCTTTCTTACTTTCTTTTAATGTTTACCTTTCCCCAGCACCCTGTTCTTAACTTGTCACATGTTTCGACCTATCTCCTCCCTCTGTGTGGCCCCGTATCAACTGCAGTGCAGCAGTTAAAAGAGAACGAGGAGGAATCCTAGGATGTTCTTAGGTCTCATCAACTGCATGCAGCTTAACTATCACCAGCCTTAACTGACAGGATTATTTGAACTGCATATTGTTCTCCCAAACTCTCATGCACCTACTCTGTAGTAATTAAGAACATTCAAATTGAGAATTTAGAGCAAGGTAAACTGGTGCATGACTAGCACATGACTGCAATAGCAGTTTGTGCAAGCACAGCTACCTTCATCTGAGGCTTAAAACAACCACAACCACCAACACCAACCCCCCCAAAAAACCCAAACACACCCCAACACCCCCACCAATAAAAAATAATAATTAAAAAAACACCAAAAAGACACGATGACCAGACAGAACTGTCTAAGTTATCCTACCTGACTTTCCTTGAATCAAAATCAGGGCTTGATCATGCAAGCTGCTTCACTGCCGGTTGGAGAGAATAGTAGTCTATGGCATTGGCATGACTGAATCTGGACAATGACAGTCCACATCTGTGGTTACTGCATTAACTAGTCTCTTATAATCAGGTGGTTCAACTGCAGCTTGAAAATATTCTACATGGCAGAAGAGTTTAACAGACAAACACTATTTAGAGCACAGTAAGTCATCAAATAGTAGGTTAGTTTGCAGGTACAACACAGCTCTTACAACACTCATACTGCAATACACCCATCTTACTATACAAGAAACTAATTTAATACAGTTGCCATTAAAACAAAAAAGTAGTAATTGAAGGGGGGGGTCTTATTTTCTCTAATACATAGTGTAAATATTTTCCAGTGGGTGAATATTCACCAATAATTTCCTTATTTGTTTACTTACTGTTACCTATAGCAATACCTAAAGAGTCCATTTATTCCAGAACTTGTAATTTGTATTACTTATTTTACTTAGGGAGGTGGGTTTTTAAAAATAAAAAGCTTACAAATAATATTTTTCCACTTAAAAACTGACTCTTTCCACAGTCCAAACAACTCTTCCAATATTCAGGCTACTGTAAGCTGAGAAGTGTTGCTTTACAGCAAATGCCAGACCTGTCCTGGAATCTCTCAGAGGGGCAAGGGGAAAGTCTATAGGTCAGTTTAGGCCATATTATTCTGTTCCCAACAGCAGCCATCGCTGAAGGTCACTGTCAGGCTCCCACTTAAATAGTTCCTAGAATTATGGGGGGTTGGTTTTGCTTTTTGTTTGTTTAGGTTTTTTGGTTTGGCTTTAGATCCAGTGGTTCTTCACTAGTATATATGTAATGCTTGCAGCAAGAGCTATTATTAGAGGTTTGCAAACTTTCCAAAAAAGTGTAAAAAAGAAATGCATACTACTGTAACAAATTTATTTATCCTCTTTTATAACTAGAAAAATAACCCGACTTGTTGGGCTGCAACAAATCTCCCCACTTTTTCAGTAATGCAAAGGGAAAAGGCAGGGTGCAGAGAAAAGGTTGAACACAAGTACTTGCTAAAGGGGAAATACAAGGCTTGGAGACAAAGATCAACATTAGGTTGAAAATCATGCACTTGCCATACGTACACACATCCATGCAATGCTTTCCATGCTCAGAGAAAACTGTTTTAACAGGCAGTTCAGCTGTTCTCTCCAGCAATGACAATCCCAACAGCTATTAAAGGCAGGAAAATATCTGATACTGTCATCCTATCTAAACAATGCAGCTTGGAAGAATTAAATTGCTTCGTGTATTTCAAGCCTGCAGTAATGAAAATAGAAGCATACCAAGGCACATCAGGGACGTTGTTTACATGGCTTTTTAGGCATTAATACACTTTTTGATAATGCATGTTTCTGAATTATTCCATTAGAAACACACAGAGATGAAAAGTTCTGACAGTCTCCAAGACATTTCAAAGCCACACTCTTTTTTAATAAAAACTCCAAACTACTACACAATTCAAGAGAATAATGCACATTAAGTGATGAAATATCATTAATAGTAACACATTTCTAATAGAACCTTGATATTTTGTGAAGAAGAATTTGTTTTATTTTTTTAAAACTTCTTTTACAAGTGTCTCTTCTTTACACTCTCTTGTCTGTACATGGATGAATGTTATTCCAGATCAAGCAATAGCAGTTCTAATTTCACTGGTTCCTAAATAAACTCCACTCCCAAAACAACTATGGGTCAGTGTTCACTCCTTCTCACCCACAACTAAGGTGGTCTTTACGTGAGGAAATATGTGGGTTCAAGCCTTTAATATTCCTCTTAAGCCACTAAAACCAGATTTATTCAACTACCTCAAGAGATTACTCAAGTCCACAATATTGAAATCCCCAAGAGTGTATGTCCTTACTGTATTGTTATTTTAACTGAGGACACTATTGTTCTTTTATGCTGGAAGAAAGGGGCAATTCAAGATTTTCAATATGTACAAGAGTTTATATAGCGAAGCTGAAAATTTTCCTTGTTTGTCAGGTTCATGAATCTGTAAAAGATCTCTCGAACTCCTGGTCATGTGAGTAGGCTTAATAGCTCTAATGAAGTTAACCAAACAACTCAGTTTCTGGAAAGGAGTCAAACTTCTACATTTAGCTGCTGCAGTGACAAGGTACTAACACCATTCCAGGAGTCCCTCCACCCAAGTCAGTGGAAGGATCTGAACTCACACTTTTTTATATACATGTATTTCACCACCAGCTGGTGTCACCATGCACCTTAAATTTATACCAGGTTATTTCATACTTATCTTCATCTCCAGCAAGTCACAGGAGAAGAGTTTAATGTTTAGAAATAAGAAGCACTGACACTGTGTCGTACATACAATCATCTGACTGGCCTTATTTTCATTTTTAAAAGATCTGAATAAAAAAAAGCTCCCCAAAGAAATTAAGACTTTTTTACTACCTTTGTACATTGTTATTTTCACCTCCTTTTGTACATTGTTTGTACCAACAGCAAACCCCACAAAACCGTATTTATTTGTATGTGGAGAAAAATTCACCTTGGGCATAGTGGTAGCTATTGCTTGTACTTGGAATCACACTTTTCTACTTCAGGACAGCTTGACTATGTGCACTGAGGAGCACTAACTTGTTTTTGTGCAAGAGAGGTACAAAGAAACCATTCCTTAGGAAGAAAGATATAGGGAGGGAGAATGGTTGGTTTGTTTTCTCAAACACTCAAATCCGCACGGCAAGATGAATTTCCTCCTAGGATATTTAAAGAACTGGCTGATGAAATCATTAGAGCCATCAGCACTTTATTTTCGAGAACTCAGAGATAGCTACAGTACAATAGATTAAACTTAAAGAATGACAAGTGTGGCATACCTATGGAAGAGGAAGAACTGGATAGTTACAGAGAAACAGCAGAACAATTAATGATTGGGTTTCACTGCACGGAAGACAAAGAACAGCAAGCAGGATTTATCACAAAGATGTATCAAGTTAATCTAATCTCCTCCTGTAGACAGGTAACATGCTTTATAAAAATCAAATAGCAATAATGTTTTATCTACATCTTGACAAAAAAAAGCACTAAGCCATCTTAGAATTACAGCATCAGAATGCCTTCCGAAGAAATGCAGTATACAATAGTCTATGTACACAACCAGCCCTTCAGTGAACATACCAGCAATTTCCTGATAAAGACAANAACATGCTTTATAAAAATCAAATAGCAATAATGTTTTATCTACATCTTGACAAAAAAAGCACTAAGCCATCTTAGAATTACAGCATCAGAATGCCTTCCGAAGAAATGTGGTATACAATAGTCTATGTACACAACCAGCCCTTCAGTGAACATACCAGCAATTTCCTGTTAAAGACAAAGGTTGCTCTGAAGGGGAGTCCGCAGCAATTAATTCTTTGAGTCAGTCCTATCAAGTACCATAACGACATGATTGATGAACTAAGGATTTTGACAATTCAGTTTGCAAACCTTACCAAAGCTGGAAGGGCCAGGAAATACAGTGGGAGCCTGGCTAGAACTTGCAGTAATCTTAAATTGGAGATATGCTTTGGAAAAAGACAGATGACCAAAAGGTACAAGACCAACAGAAACGATCAGCTACTGCACCAAAACTGACATTGTTCTGGATGTTGTACGGCAACACATCACAAACAGTTTAGCATAAACAAGTGAAGACTGAAGCAAAAGTCCACGATTGCACTGAGGTGTATAAAAATCTGCTGCAGAAAACGCTTTTGCCTTTGTGTCCGTGTTGAATACAGACAATAGCAGCATTCCTAAACGGTGGCAAAATATTCAGAATAAATAACAAACAATATAAAAAAACAACATAGAAGCTTAATGGGGAGTACAGGGAACCCCCTGCCAGGAATAGCACACACCTATTTGATCCTGCTTCAGAGAAGAGTGCAGTATCAGAGAGTCCTGAAGGTCCTTTCCCAGCTGTGCCTAATGTGTTGCTCCCTCCTGTCCATCTAACATCCTTTTTTCATTTCCTTACATCTTTGTCCCCTCCAGTAGCCTTATTTCATCATCAATATCAGTTTCACCACATTTGTGAATTAACATCTTTGTCATATTAGCATATCATTTTCTAGAAGATCACTGATACTCTAAAGTTAATCTACTGCCTTCATTTATATCTCATTACAGGATCCTTAAGCATAACACCCACTAAGTTTCTAGACTTTTGAAATCTCAAGTGTGGTACAGCTAGAAAGTTCAGCCTGCTGTGATCAGTTTCGCACATGATTCTCCCAATATTAAGGGTAAGGTAGCAGAAATCCAAACTATCATGGTTCTTTTTTTTCCACTTCTGATGGCAGCAACAACAGAAAACAGAAGTTTCTGTAAGTGTCTGGAGATTGAGTACTGGCCTGGTGTCTCAGCACCCAACCCAAAACATGAAGAGACTAAAATTGCAGCTTATAACATGTGGGAAATCTTAGCAGAGTATTAGCAGTAAAGAATATGGATATACACCGAAGAGTAACAAGTAGAAAAATTTAACATTCAATTATAGCTCACTGAAAAAGCCACATATGTCAATTTCATGTTTTCCAAATATTTTACTCCATTTTTTGTGCTCTGCTAGTTTCTATTTAGAGCAACATATTTATTTCTGTGTAAGATCACTTACAGAATTTGAGTGAAAAACCTATTAATCACTAATAAAATTGGTTGCAGGAAAAAAAAAAGTACAACAGCTATAAACACAGACACATATGGTATTATCCTTGGATAATGTAAAGAGATAGCTGACATTAGTTATCACTTTATGATGAAGAAATAAAAAGCACCCTAAAAATTAGAAGGTAAATAAAACAAAAGATTAAGGTCTTGGATATCAAAACTCCCATGAAGTATAAGTGGACTTTTAACTGTGTCTCACTAATCACTGTTTCCTTGAGAACACTTACTAATTAAGCTGTCATAACCCAAAATTGCTGAAGCAGTTCAGCAATTACAAAGAAGCATTTTTCTTTTTTTTTTTTTAGGATAAGTCTTCAGCATTTCTGGCATCTCTGGAAGCTGGTATCAGTTGCACTGCAAATCAGTCACCTAAAATACCAAGCAAGATACTTCAGGACAGTTTCCCTGAAGCCCATAAAACAAAGAAGAGATTATAGCAGATTAGTAACACACAGGCAATTGTTTAATGCTAATAAAAGCCATCTGGACAGAGAGAAGGAAGAGCAGGGAAGAGAAAAATTCTATCCAAAAGGCATTCCTGACTGCCTAACAAGGGCGAGTTCTGCCTGACTTGGGCCAACTTCCAAAGGTTTGTACAATAGGGGGTTCCCTGTTTTCACTGAAAGGAATAAGATTTTTTTTTAATCAAAAAGGGATCCTCATATAGCTTTGTGGCTATACACATTACAGTCCAAATAAAGATGAGCAATGAAATGCTTCTACTTGAAGACATGTATCCATTATAAAATAATTTTCCTGATTCATCTTTTTCACTTTTTTATTTTTTAATCAGATCTCAGTCAGTTACTTGTATTCTATTAGTGTCTCAAAAACTGATTGTAATGGTTCTCTACTCTCCCGTAGCATGTCCCTATGGCATATAGGAAGACAGGGCACAATGCTTTAGGACCCCTAGTCAATAGCTGCAATCATGCAATTAAAACCATACGAGAAATTCTACACACACAGGGAATATCCATTCCCTAAAGCTTATGATAGCATAAATAGGAAAATGATGATGGGGGAAAAAAAGCAAATGTTCAAAAGGTTAGGAACCTTTTTCAGTCCCTGCTAAATGATCTGACCAAGAGAAGCATTCTGTGCCAAGAGAACAGCTTTAGATCCAAGGATTTCCCCTTTCTGATGCTGAAGTACATTGGAATTCCCCACCTCTCCAACCCCCACCCCATTTAAATCAATTCAGCCTCTAATTCTCTTTGGTGACTTTCTAGATTTCTATAGAAAGCATCCTGCAATTTTACAAATGCTGCAGAGGCTCTATAAATTGAAATTTTTCTCTTCCCAGTAATGAAGATTGTCATTGCACTTATCTGTAACAGAAATGAATATCTTGTCTTTACTATAAACAGATCCAGGAACAGATTCTGATGCAGTTGCTTGCACACAAATAAATGAGATCAATTTCTATCCTACTTGAGGGACAATATGATTTCACTAGGTAGTGGGAAGATTAAATTATTTAAAACAAAGGCAAAGTTAAATATAAAGCGAAGATAAACGTGTGTTACTTGCTAGCACACAAGCATGCTAAGCCTAAATGTAACAATTTCCCAGTGAATAAAATTAAGAGGCATTTGTGGAGAAAACAACTCAAACCTCAGTTGTGCTCTCCCTTTTTCCTCATTAAAAGTTTATATTGAGAACCAATGATGATGATATCTTTTTTTTTTTCAAACAAGTGAGTGGCTTACACTGAGAGTTTATATTTATAGTTTTATATATATAGTTAAGAAAGCAAATTTTTGTTTCTGTCCTTAAATCAAAATAGTGTTAAAAGATGTTACCAGAGATGATCTCTGCCAAAGCCCCCTTCATTTCACAATAAGATTATTTCTAATAATTTTTAGGAAAAAAACTGTACCTCAACACATATAGAACATATGCTATAAAAAGCATTCAAGAGTTAAAATGAAAGAGTATTTCCTTAACAGATGAAAAGGTATTGTGTGGCCTTTTATTAAAACTAGTGAAGCAAAGTGAGAAATACAATCAGTTTTTAGGCAGTATCTTGATTCTTTTAATATTATTTTAAGGAATGACTAAAATTCAAAAATACAAAAATTCAAAAAATTCATCCTTTCCTGGCTCCAGATCCAGCTTCATTTCTCCTACGCTATTCAGAATCCAGGTAGGTAGAGGAAGTAAAACTGGAGTTACCTAAATGCTACAGGTGCAAGGAGAAGCTAATCATATGCTGGTAACCCCACTGCTTTTAAATACTCAGGATATTAATAAAAGCACAAGAACAATTTGGGTGGTTCCTGTTGTTCAGGATCTGTGACTTGATTCAGTCTGAGAGTTTATTTAAAATATTATGAAGTCAGCATGAATCTTTCTGAACTTAAACTATGCAGCCAGCCATAGATGAGATGGAAATACACATTTACAATGGATTACGTATAAAAGCAGGTATTTTCCCCCCAAGAGTTCATTTTTCAAGAGAAGTTGGTGGTTTTTTTTCCAGAATTCAACAAGTTGCAACTGACTAGAGGCTCAGAGCTGAGGAGACCCATGTATTCACCCAAATGTTCCTATGCATATCCACTTAACCTCTCACTCTCCTATGGTCCTAATCAGAGTCTGTCTTCAATGCATAACCAACCGTGTCAAACTGACACAATTATAGTACCACCTACCTTAGTTAGGACTCTCATTTAAACTGTAATGAGGGCAGGAACATGTCTACTGCTAATTATGAATCAAAAATAGCTTTGCCAGAACTAATAGAAAACATTATCAGCTCCAAGTAAAGTAAACCTTTAAGTCCAGTTATTACCTTTAATGTAGTCATTCATGCTATTTTTCTGACCAATTATCATCTCCCCTGTACCTCCTGCTGTTAAGCTGGGTAAGTAGCAAGCATGCTAGCAACTGAACTGGGTAAATGCTACCTCAGCATTGCTTAATACCAAGATCTCTGTAGCAGTAACTCTACTCTTCAAAGTGATGGTGTGAAGAGAAGATATTCCTACCTAGGGATAAAAATAAAAAAGTTACGTGGGAAGGAAGAGGGGAAACAGAGGAGAGGAGTTCTGTAATTCAGCAGTCAACTGATATTTCACTTATATGTATAACCTTGTACAGGTCACGCTTATGTTTTAATTCTTTTTCCTTTCAAATAGTTTGGTGCATGCCTCTCCTCAATAATGCATGTGGCATAGCTACCATTTACAATCAAACTGCTGTCAGTATTTGAAAGCAAGAGCTTCTAGGCAGCTGCCAACAGAAAGTAATTTTAACTTTGCTTTTACTGTGCTTGTTATACTAGAAGCTACCTACACTTTCATGCAACTGCATCACCAGTAATACTAGAATTGTTTCAGGAAACCCACTGTATTTTTGTGCCTCAGAACAGTTTCTTTGAAATTCATAAGACTACTCATAAGTTGATAAGCATATGCAGCAAAGTTTGCAGGCAGGTAGACTGTTGTTGTATTACCACTTAAGTGTACCAGACACACCAAACTCATTTGGCAGTTAAAAATAGAAAAATGTCTTAAAATAAAGTCATCCAAATAATTTGCTGGCTAATTCTTCAAGTTTACAGAGCAATTGCCACTCTGAAACATTTAAAGACTTTAATTATCCCTACACTGTACATGCGTATAGCCATTAGCAATGGACTATTTAACGAGATACCTATAATGTCTGCACAAAAAGAATGCACCTACATGCTACCAAGACCAGGATTATAGCTTAGAAGGTGTCTGAACATAGCCCTGGATCAGGTCAATGTACTACAGCATTTCAGACAACTACCTCACAACAACTTGGCTGCCGACTCACATACACTTATATCCAAAAGGCTAATAACTCAGCACATTTTGTTGGCTACCCGAAAACATGCATGTTTCTTCAAGCAGCAAGTCTTCAAGACTGAGGTTGGAGGGCCTATGCAGAACTCCGTGGCTTTACAAACTAGAAATCATACCATGCAAAAGGGAAGCCCTCCAAATATATCAGTAAATTATCTGTATCTCTAAGTATACAGTTGACTGATGACTATTCAGACAAAAAAAAAAAATCACATAAATGTAAGTAATTCAAAATTACCTTTGGAAAATCAACCAAAATATTTAGGACTGGTATGGTACCATCACACTAAGTTTAGGCAATATAAAGTCTAGATGATGCGAGTCAGAGTATTCCAGACATAAAATTGTTTCTAGTACTATCTGACAAATATCAGAACAGCCAGTTTAGCATCATGCATTTAAACTGAAAATCAGCTGGCATTGGAAGGCCATTTTTCTCTTGAAAGAGAAGTTAACATATTATGCCAGGCAGTGGGAAAATAATGTTATAAGAAAGAGTTACTGGAAAAATTAGGTCATTTCCAATAATAAAAACTCTCCTTCTCTTACAGGGACACTTGACAGCCAATTGACAAATAGCCTTTTTATTTAAGCAATCAAGTGGCAAGTATTTGACAAATGTTTTTCGGATATTGCTGTAATTCTGTTTATGAAAGGCAACTACTTTATTTCAGTGGCAAATAGGACATGTTTCAGGGAATTTTTAACAAAGTGTTTGTTCCCTAATATATTGTGAATGGCCAACAGACAGCTGGTGGACTTTTGTGCATTTAAAATTAGAAGATCAGCTGCCAAGCCTCACTTCAAAATTCTAAGCAGTAAAACTGCACAAGTTTCACAGCTGAAGCAGAATTGGCATATTTAGATATCTGTATTACAACCATAGAGAGAGAAAAACACGTAGGACTTAATTTGGGGAACTGGGGGTTAATTGTGGGTTGTGGGCCTAGCTTTGTCCAACTTAATGATAGTAAATGCCACATGATAGTTTCATCAATTAAGAGAGATCTTTCCTGCCACTCAGGTCCAGCATTCATTTCTCCTGAGTTCAACACCTTCCCCCTCTTGAAATACTGCACAACACAACTGAGAACTGGAAAGGACAGCAGCACAGATTTTGCTTTGGTGGAATTTTGTATGGTTTCAAAGTTATGGCTGGTAGAGAACATTAGATGCACACAACTCTGTTCTGATCCTGTAAGTTCAAAGCATGCACACAACCACAAGCTAGCTCCTGGTGGTGACTCAGTGGGAATAAGAGACATACTACTGCACCAGGACCCAGGAGGCTTGAACTCTATTTCCAAATCTCTGTAAGGAAACAGGAACACAGAGAATAGGCTCATTAAGGAGGTCATATGGACTCTAACTTACCATGCAACCCTTGACTCTTCATCATGCTTTTCACAATCAAAACCCTTTTCAGCAGTCAGGCAATACATTTAGGGGTTGTGTTAGCTTGAGATAAAGTCAAGTACAGTTGGATGCGACCAAGTAGTGGCCTGAATTAGAACAGCAGCGCTCACTTTCAGAACGTCAGTAGTCTCTGCAGTGCATGCCACCTATTCTTCCTCAGTAAACTATATTTATTTCCTATCCTCATAAATTTACAGCAGAGATCAATAGGAAGATGGCCATATTAAACCTGAAAAGGATGGGTTGAATAGTTTATGGTTTTAAGCCAGTAGGATTGTCTTTTTAAGCTACTGATAAATTTAATCTACATAAATACAAGTGTCATGATAAAGTCACAGTCTAGCGCATTAGAAAGCATTTACTAGCCTGTTAGGGACAAGACGATTAATATCAAGTTAGTGAGATGAATAATGACAGTGTCATTTTTGCTAATGCACTAGAAAAAACCTTTCTCTATATATATATAGTCTTAAGGAACCTCATCAGCACCAGTGTGATTCACTTTGTAATCACTAATGACTAACAGGAACTCCAAAATCAAACCTGTGATTTTATCCTTGTCAAAATAAAATGGTGTCGGTTATCTGAAATACACATCAGGAACATTAGACCTTTACAGCCATGATTCATAGCTTTGCAATACTTTAGGAAATCATTATGACTGCACACACCCTCAAAACAAAGAAGCTTTCCTTCTGACTTTCTTTACATTTCTTCTGCCTTTACTCCAGTACATCACTCTCCTTGGTGGGAACAAATTGGCTAGAACCAACACAGATAAACCCTATAGGCAAAAGAGGCAGCAAGAAAAGTGTTGCCATTTTTATTTATTCACATGACCCCTTGCTGTTGACGTGTCCAGCCTGCAAACACTACCACCACTCAGCTGGAAAAGCACTCCTGCTTCCTTTTCCACCTCCCAGCTAACACACTCTGGGAAGTCGTGGTATCCACAGGCTGCCCAAACTGAGTCAAGCTGCTCACCACCTCGCCATCTAGCAGCTACCTCCACACCTTCTACCCTTTCAGTCATCAAGAAAAGCCATATCGACCCTAACTTACCATGCAACCTTTGTTATTCACAACCAGTTCTCTGAGGAGCCTCCATCCATTACAACTGCCTCTTCTTCATCCCACTTTTTATCCTTTTTCTCAATTTCTTCTCAAATTATTTACTGTCCTACCCACAGAGCCAGGAAGCTGCTAGCCACCTATCATACTCCCTTACACCTTCCCAAATTGGCTAATGGTTAAATGACACTACAACAAGACCATAAGTAGATGTGTTTGAGAACATTAGGACTTCAGCAGTCTTATGTACCCCCAATTCAAAGTATTGCTTTTTCACATCTAGTATGATAGCTTTCAATATGACATTGCATTTCACCTCTCATTCCATTAATAAATATTTTGGAGAACTCCCTACCATGTCTACTTCAAATATGGGAGAAAGGAGGAGGGAGATAAAGTGAAAAGCTAAGTGATGGCAACCAAAAATATAAAAAGACATATTGGAGAACAGAATTCAGCTATTCAATTTTCAGACTAAGGCTTAGTCTCTGTTGGATAACCTCACCTACTTTGTTGTTTTTCTTTTATGCTTTCCAGTTGTGTACCTTTAAAAGTAATGTCTTGTGCGCTCTGCTTCAGTTATCTGTTGTGATAGAAGAATCTTATCTTGCTTTCAATGAAACATTTGTATAGTTACTATTCAGAAACTGATGTAAAACAGAAATGATACTCTAGTTCAAACCAGTCAGTCCCAGTACACAATCAAACCTGCAAAACAGCTCTAACACAATCACAAGGCAGTCCTTTAGGAAAAAACAAGAAGCAGTGTTCTCAAATATACATCTGTTTGGTTGTACCATACTTCCAAAGAGGTCACTTAGAGAAGGAAGTTTCAAAAACCCTGAAGGCCAACTGCAATAAAGAGCACAAGCATGTTAACCTGCAACATGCTAGCACATGCTTCCTCAAGATTGTTAATCAAAAGCCACTGAAGACTGGGAATCATCAGCCTGGAGTTTCTCTAGCCAGATAAAATACTTTGTCTAGTTTATAAAGTTTGTTCATTCCTGTCCTCTGCATAGGATTTTCACACAAATTCCAACTACAAATGGATTAAAATGGACTTCCACATTTTTTCCAGATCTCTAACTGTTGAAATTTTTAGTTTGGTGCTGCCAGTTCAGTGGAATAGGTTTCCCATACAAAACTGAATTATTTTCTCCGGGTTACTAATACCAAAATCTCTATAAGCTTCATTTCGGCATACAAGCTTATAGAGGTTCAGATCACAAAAAAAAAATTTATTTTGCTCTGGCTTCACCCTCTCTCCCCAACCCTTCTCATTAAATCTTTTAAGACATATCCTTCAAACATAGCACCTGAAATGATAAAAATACTTTAAGACTGATACCGCATCCTCTTTCATTGCTGTCCTACCTATTTTGGCAACAAAACTACTGCATTTTTTAAAATAAATTTGACTTGCAGCTTTTTGCTTTATACTTCATTTCCTAAGACAACATCACCAGCACTTTTCCAGGATGCTATAATTGGACAAAAGAGGCTAAGAACACAATTTCTAAAGTACATTAAGTCTGATAGTACAGCTTTAAATATCCACACTTTGAAACCCTAAAACAATTTGGGTACTCCAGTTTTTCATTGTACAAGTTTTTCTTTCAAACAACATTTAAAAAAAAAAAATCAGAACAATTACTTTATTTCACTTTGTAGTATAAATGCAACAATTTCTTCCAGGTCAGCCCTAATTGTCCTTCTATGAGAAAGCAATTATTGAACTGCAAAATGCCTTAAGGCAATGTAATACCGGCTAAAGTTTCTCATTCCAGCCCTCCCTTCACTTGAAGGTATTAGGCTTCCTTTGTGATTGTTGCCTACTGCACTCTGCACATTTTTCTTCATGATGCAGAAGTAGTGTGAAGTCACTGAAATACGCACAACAGATGTCCTTCATTGAGTGTAACAAATCACTGTCACTCTGATTGCAACTGTACTGCCATTACAAGCATCACCTTTATTACCAAAAGTGCTTTTGCTGGTAGGATTTTCTATTTACTACCCTAATGACTGAAGGTAGAAAAAAAAGTTAAGTGGTGATGAGACAAGAAGATGGTTTGTTTGGCATATTTTTGGCAGAGTCCCAAACTCTGCTGCAATCAGCATGCTTAGAAATATCCTCCCCAAGCTCTTATCACTCTAAACAAGCACTTCCAACCTTTTCTCATCCCTTTACAAAACCTTTGGACAGCAAACCGTAAGATTTGCATCTTAGTATGGTCCTCCCTCAATGCGAGCAGGTCAAGAGATTTCATGAGGAGCAACAGAAACTGGCCCTTGAATGTTATTTTAAAGCAAAAAGCCTTATTGGCAGCAACTCTTGATCACTCAAGGCTAACATTTGCTACCCACACTCTTTGACATGGACAGGTGTGGCCCATGCACTCAAGAGAAACTGAGTTTTGGCAATTTAAGTATGTGGCAGAGAGCAGATTTCTGACAAGCTGAAAGAAAAAACTCCACAAAACAATGTACAGTTATTACCACCTTGATTTGACTAACATTTCCATTTTAGTCATTCAGGGTACCAGTCCCTACCAAAGGACAGTATTAGAATAGGCATCTCATTTCAAATGCAACATTGTTCCACGTGTTCAAGTTCACAAGCACAGACCGCCTTTCCCTCATTGAGGCCAACATTACCTTCCAAGGACAATCTTTCACAATGGACTTTATGCTGCATACTTCTGTGTCATCTGGACAAAGCAGTTCTGTGCGCTACTTCCCAGTTAAACTTCATGGTGTATGAAGCACACACTACTGATAAGTGAGGGATTTGAATATTTTCTGCATAGTTTCAAATAGTATCCGTCTACGTGCTCTTCTGTGGGACTGTTTTCAGTATATTCATGGATGACATCCAGGTTACGTCTTCCCTTAACTATTAAGCATTTCCAGAAATGAAGTATTGAAGTAACCTGTGTAAAAGTTGCCTTTGGGTTGTAAGTTGTAATTTATTATTAAACTCCATCTAGATTACTCCAAGACCACTACATCACATCAGTACTTAAAGCATCTTTGACAGTAAAGCTATAGTCAGCAAAATCACTACTAAAACAACTTATATCTGTTCTCAATGTATCACACTGCATATCTATTTTATCAGTAAAGTTTCCCCAAACCTGGGCAACAGGTACAAGTACAGTATTTCAAGAAATCCCAATTCTTGTATTATCCAAGAAAAATAATCATTTTAAAGGGCCTCCTTTGGCATTACTGCCATATTTTCCCTGAACTAATTTCTGTAATATTTTCCTTAGAATAACTCTGATCTCTATGAGCAAGTGTCATGATTATAGTCTACCTCTTCCTTTTTTCAGTACAGTTTCAGGGGGAAAAAAGAAGCATCATCCAACTTTCAACTTCAGTGATAAACATAAATTGCTCCACATCAGAGTATACAGGAACAAAAAGTGCCCCTTATCTCCCCGTTCTCAGCCACAGTGGCTCATCCATTTAACGTGCATTAGTATTTGACCACATTTAGTTACTGTAGCTATTTCAAGGCAAAAATGATGTCAATAGCTTCCTTCTCAAACAACCCTAGACGCTGACTCTAAAGACTGAACCCTCAGGCAAGCTCACTGTCAAGGTGAACACACTGTGCTAGATTCCTTTCCACCTACAGGTCCTTCCATAGCCTAACTGCAGTTCTGAAGACTTAAGTTTTTGGAAATTATTCTCAGACTGTTCTTCCATTTTGTTTTTACAGGCACAAAATTGTCTTTGGTAGTGTCCTACATGCAGGTGTCATGGTTTAGGCTGAATGGCACAACAGTGACTACTGAGTGCTCACCTCCGATAGATGTTAGCTATTTTAGTTCCATTTCTTGCCACTGGGGGAGGGAAAAGGAATAAGGGTCAATTACCAACAGTAACTTTGAAGCAAAAGCAGCAGCAAAGATGTCTGAAAATTTTCAAAAAATAAGATTGACCACCTTTCATCCTACTGGGATCATATCTTTCTCTGATGCCTTTGTAAAGTTGCCTAATTTTTTCCCTAACCTGCAAAACAATTAGAAATACCTACTTTCCCATGGACAGACAGACTTTCCCTAACCATATGCAAGTATTAGTTATCCCATTGCCCAAACAGAACTGTGGGTGTTTCAGAGGGAGCAAGGGAAGGGTATCCTCCCTTAGCATGCATATTAGGAACAGTTAGAAGTTTTCATGGGAAGTTTTTAGCACCAATTAGAGATATGTAAACTGACATCATGCTGCTAATTAAGCCTTGTAAGCCTTGCACAGTTCAGACTTAATTTGATTAGTTAATGTTATAACAGGTTATACTACAAGTCATAGGGTGCTTCTCATAGTACAAAGGACTTTCTCATCCTCACACTTGCTAGATTACTAACTACATTACAACCAGTAAAACCTCAGAAATGGAAGAACACCAGCCTGCAGCAACATAAAGCCTGGCTCATCAATATTGGCAGTTGCACTGTTGGAAGAAAACCCCTTTGTGTACATCCTTGTCCCATGGACCTTTTCCCTCTCCCATTTTTAAACAAACAAATCTGGGTTTTGTCTTTGAGAAGCTCAGAATTACCGAATTTCACTAAACCACTGGCCCATCTATAAGGGCTAGGATTTCATCCAGAACATTTAGCAAGTGAAATGGGTAGGTGAGAGTAGGGGAGGGAGGAAGACACATTGCTGAAAACCACAACTGCATTACTGAACTCTGGCAATGGCAAGTTATCATTATTGAGTGCTTAATGCTACCCTGTAATCTCACGAGAATGCAAAATACTAGCCAGTTTCTCCACTTTGTGCTTAGTTATTTATTACCGATTAAAACACTACTAATCTAAGTTTAGTGACATACCATATTCAATTACCCCAGTTTTAAACAGCTATGCAAAGACTGCGACAATAGAGAATAAAGACCATAGCATGCATTTTAGCAATCCCTATTACTGCATCCCCAACTATCTACTGTTAAGATCAAATCAATTCACCACTTTGTAGAATTCAAGACTTGTGAAGCATTGATCACTTTCACTGCCTACTGTACATGTAAATAATGCATCCTATACTCAGGCCTCAGTAGAGGGCAGATTGTCTTGATACTTTATCATTTCTACAGCTATAGATTTTGCCATTATTGTATTTGCCTTGCGTTACACTGGACTAAGATTGTATTTTTGATTTATAGTAGCAGAGAGGCAATTTATTCAGCTGTTTACTTCTTATAGTTGTTTAGGTGGGAGTAATATATAGAAGGAGATACTTGCCTAAGTCACTAATGTCTTCTACTGAGTGGTATATATTTTTCTTTAGAGAACAAAGACATTTGGCAATTTGAACAAAAAGGAAACAGTGCAAACTGCAGAAAACAGCAGCATCACCACCATCTGCTAAGGGTGACTAGTTACAGTATTACACACCCACAAAAGTCTTGATAGTACTGATTTCCTTAGGGCAACTGTCCTGCTTCTCAGAGTTTAATTAGTCCTGTTAAGGTAAAGGGCGAGTAGGTTACCCTCCCCCCCCCCCCCCCNAAAGCCAGACTAAAAGACATTCTGGCAGCAAGTTTAAAATCAGGGCTAGTGTTTAGTTTGATACTGTCATCATGCATCATGTTTCCCTGCTTCCCATCTCATGAAGGAGAGAGCGCAATAGGTTGTCTTGGTTTCTATTTCCACATTAGCAGAAGGAAAGCCCAAGCAGGTATGCAATTTAACCTGTAAAACACTAGAGAAATTGGCTCTGCAGTAACAGCAGGATCACACTAAATGCCCAGAGGTTGCAGTCCTGCTTGGACTACAGCAAAGAAGTGCCACATGCTTGCAAATCAGGTGAGAACAGTGCGCTTTCTGCTCATTTTCTAATAATGCAGATTTATCACAAGGTGCTAGGTAACAGAGTACAATGCTTGTGTTTTCCATTAACAAACTGCCTATGTAGCTCCAAAGAATCACAGAGACCACAGCCCAGAATAAACTACTAGACTTTTTGCAAGAAAACCAAGTCAGGCTTTTTATTTGCAGAAAATAACCACTTTTGCTATTTTATAAACATTTTTTCTTCTAGCCAGGACAGCGTTGTCAGACAGCTCTCTATCAGCTTCCCTCCTCTTAAACAGCTTCCACAAAGCATTCCATTATAGATTTCAAGCATTCTACTCATAATACATCTGGATCCTTCCCCACTAGATAATCTTTCAGCTACCATGGCTATCAGCTGCAACCCTAGATCTCCTGTCAAATGGAAATACGTGACTAGAAGTCCTCACATGTAGTACACAATGCATAGTCCACGCTTCAAAACTACTTTTCAAAGGAAAAAAAACAACACAGGAGCATTAAATGACTGGAGTAATAAAGAAGTCAATGAAATGCCTTAAGAAAAGAGCACCAAAAAGTTTAGTATTTGTATTGAAGTCAATTCTTTTCCTACAGATACACACTCCCACACTCACGGATACAAATGAAAGATGTATTTGACAAGCAGAAGACTAATACAGCTGAATAGGCAGTATATCCTTGTAGGAGGAATAAACCAAATCAATGCTTAAAACTTTTTTTGAAGGGCTCCAAAAATCTATATGAACAACGATTTGCTTCATATACTTACAAGTGATTCCTGCCTGTCACACAGCTTCAATTTATGAAGGAGAAAAATAATGCCTGATCAAGCTCTTAAAAAAAAAAAAGTTACACCACAGAAAACAAGGAACCTTTTAAAAATATGTGCATGCATTTCCAAATGATGCATAGAAAGTGTCCAATAAGCATGCCAGGCTGTGCACCTGCAGAGCAACTAAATCACGCAAATCCTTATGATGTGCTCACATGGTTCACAGGTTCTGAACATAGGATTCATTTTCAAGGGATCACAAGTACACATCTTAAAAGCCTGGGGCTTCAAAACTGTGGACCTTTAGTTGTTAGAGTTTCCTTCAGTAAAAATAATTCCTCTGGAGACTTGCTCAAATGAAAAAAAGTACACTTGGGAGCAAGCCTGTACAGAACTCTCGTGTTCACAGTTGAAAAGCTGTGTTAACTCCTGCTTTAGTCAGCAAAGAACTAGGAATGCCACTATTCAAGGAAAAAAAAATAAATCTCTACACAGTTAAGAGCTAGGGAAAGTATTCTAGTGAACTCTGCAGCAAGGACATGCTTATTTATTTACCTATTCCCTCAAAACCAAGTATACTCTTTTCTGCCACATGAAGTTGAGGGTTACTGATTCAATATAATCCCTCTAAGAGAAGATACCAGACAAGTCTCCAGTTTGCAGCCCCTTGAGGATGAACATTTTCCTGTAGTACAGCTGTTTTTCTGGGCATAGGAAGGAACACACTTTACACCACTGAACTGCTCTGGGGAAGAATCAATCACAACAACATTCTTTTCTGTATAGTTAAGTACATAGCTATGGAGGAGCTGGATATAATAGAATTTTTCACATTCATACACTAAAGTATCTTTTAGCATCAGAATGTTAAAATACGTGTGGGATGCTCCCACAGTATCACAGAATTGACTGAAGAGTCTCCTCTTCCCTCACTTATCTCCATCCAGAATTCCCCTTTCCCCCACCCCAGATCAGCAGCACCCACTCTGTACCCTCAGAAGGGCCAGAGAGGGAAAAAAAAAAAAGTTAGCCACACAGACACTTCTGAGGTCTTGCTGAACAGAGAAGAAAGTGCAGGCCCAAATTACATTAGAAGGAGAGAAGAATAATCAGTTATCACTTTAAACCTGAGGCAAAAAGGCCAAAGATACCCACCACAAGACAAATGTATCCAACACAGCCTAACCTTACAGGTAGAGACAGGAATTTGTTAGCACAGATGAGTATTGTTATTCAGTTTAGAGAAAAGTTATCTATTGGATTTGGCATTCACAGATGCAAACCTAAGCTAAATACAGTCCTAACAAAAAGCAGCACTACAAGTGGTCAACTAACAAGTCTCAATAATACTTACAGCTTCTCCTGAACACCACCCAACACAGCCTGCTCACCCAACACACACTCCCAACCCCACTGACTTGCTCACCCCCTTCCCTTTAAACCCTCCAGTCCCACAGGTGCTGCCAGTCTCTGGTAATAAGTGAATTGGGTCCAGCTGCTCCTCCAGACAGGCCAAGCCACTGCTTCCAGTACCCCGTGACAGCAATCTGCTTCACTCCCACCCTGGGGAGCACAGTGGGATATGGCAGCAACCACTCACAACTTTACCAGAACTTTGAAAGGCTGTGGCCAGAGCCTACAGCAGCTTTTGCAGGAGCACAGTATATTTAGGCACACACAGAGCACAAGCTTGACTTCAATTTGACATTTCTTACTCCAAAACTCCCACCAATGGTATGGGTGCCTCCTCCTGCAGGGACTGGCAGGTGCCATGAGCCTCCTGCACGTCCTGGTCACTTTGTACTGCTGTGCTGAAGAAGTGTGGCTTCAAAGCAGACACACATCTCAGTCACAGACATTTTAAAACCTCTGTTAGTTTCTTTTAGCCTTCCAAACTGCTGCCTTGGCTGTAGTTCTCATAATTGATATAGTGACTCTAAAAGAGTTCCAAGGGGTAACTACTACCTTTTTCCCATTTCTGATATGACACCACTGGAGAATTGTCCCTCCTCTTTAAACATTTTCTGTATTTCTTGAGCAGAAATGTAGAAACATACTGCCCTTCACCACAGACAGAAATCACCAGTGGTACAAGGGAACTGGAGGGAAAAAAAAGTTAATTGTATTTTTACAAATTTCTTCACTATAACTCTAATTTATGTGTTGAAATACTGCTTTTAATATATATGGATAAGATGCTCTAACTCAAGAAGATCAAATAATTAACTCTGCCTTTAATAGGGAAACATATCTCTCAGTGACTTATAATATTTTGTCCTATTGCCTTCATTCCCAATTCTGATGTCTCAGATTCTGATCTGCAAAGACTCACATACAGAAAATCAACCAAATTCAGGACTGATCAGGACTGAAGTCCAGAAGTACATCCCCTTTGTTCACTGCTTCATGAATCCTCAAGTGGAATTTCTCAGGGATCTGGGGACAAACTTTGCCTAGTTTCCTCTAAGAATATCTGTTAGAGCATTCTAGTTCCCACAATTCCCTAGAAACAGTTTTTTAATTTTTTTGTGCTGGTAAACAGATTATTTTTTTTTTTTTACCGTTTGGGGGAAGGCTTACAGAGGATTGTCACAATTTTGTAAACTCTAAAGACATATTCACAATAATTCTGCATCTATATTGTAAATGTTAATTATGACTATGTTAACAATATTCCCTTGACATAATGTTGCTGACATCTTTAATTTAAATCTGAAAATAGTATTTTAATGTCAGGTAGAATAAAGATCTAAAAACATATTCTGTATCAAATGGTAAATACTACAGAAAAATTAGAGTGGAGACCATGGAACTACACCACATAAAACCAAGCTCATAATTCTTTTTGAACTACACTGACACAATCTCTAGTTCATCTGATATGGAATCCAGCTATCACAGAATTACTCACAGAGCAGCTCTGCTTCATGGTGGGGTTTTTATGTTTGAATTTCTTTTCAAGAGTCATTCAGCTGTGCTGCATTGGATGTCAGAAAGAAAGTATTTTTCGGAAGTAAAGAAAAACCTTTGCTTGCCAGAAAGCTGATGATCTTGATTGTATTTATGATCTAAAAAAATCCCAACAAAATATTCACGCACAAAAATTAAATAATACACGAGTTTACCAGCCTCAGTGGTGAAAGCTTAAAATGTCTAACTCTGATTCAAGAATCAATTATTCTTCTGCTGGAATTCAAGGGATCTTAGTTACATTGACAAATCTGAAACATAGATTTTTTTCATTCCTAGCCACAATTCATCATCTTCAGAAACACAAAGCCACACAGTACAGTAAAAAAAAAAAAAAAGTCCTTTTTAAAATGGCAATACATTTCAAAAAGGTATTTTAAAATATTTTCTCCGTATTGTAGCCAAGCACAAGAAAGGAACCATCCTCCAAACTCATTTAAATTGTTATGCAGATGTAGAGTCAAAATTGCCACACAAAGCCCAGAATGTGGTCTGAGGCTCACACAGAGCACAGTAAGGCCAAGGGAGAAAACTTAGTCCTGCTTTGTTGTGATGCAAGAAGAATAACACTGCTGTTCCTGGAGCCAAAGCAGGGCACGCGCTGCTGCTCCCAACGCAGTCTGTAAGCCCAAAGGTGACCTGGATTTTGGCATTCAGCAGCACTGTTCTTTATTCTGGCATCTCCAGAATGGGAGGTGTACAGCCCAGGGCTTTGACTGCAAGGACTAGGCTATCCCCAAGGTATTCCTGAACTTGAGCACATTTCTCCAAGAGCTCCAGCCATCAGTAGTCTGAAGTCTTCAGTTAATCTTTTCAGGCACGTGTGGTAGTGAAAATGCACAATATACCCGCATTTTCCAAATACCATTGCTCTTTACCGAAAAGAAGTGACAGCACGTAACACAGTAACTGCACCTGAACCATGCATTTCCCATTGGAGGGTATCAGATGATCTTTCCCCAACAAGTTGGTTTGCCTGTGCAGCAGCCAGTTCTGGAAGCGCTTCTCTTTGATTAGAAAATCATCTGGATTTAATGACCTCCCTGTTCTTAGCCCTGTATCACACCTGGCATTAATTTTTAGCCTTTTTGCAGATAAAAAGAGATTAAAGATGGCTAAAAAGCTAGAATGCAGCAAAAATACATATGGTTTGTAATCTCACATAAAACTAACAAGTTACATACAGCCATATTACCCCAAATACCACTCCTCCATATAGACAGGTTTTACTTCCTACCCTATAGAGAAATCAATGAGAGAAGGGGGATAATGCTACGAACCACAATACTGACATGTAATTATGCGCCCTTGAAGTATTTCCAACATAAGTTTCCTCTTAAGTCACGTCAAATCACTAGGCATCAGAATGCAAATACCTAAAATTAAGCTCCATGTATTTCAATTGAAAGAAAACCTTATCTTCATCTGTGGAGGTCTGATTATACCTTTCAAACCGCTTCTATGAAACTGGAAGTTAATAACAGTATTTCTGCTGTCTTCCCAAATACTGCTAAATAATTGTAAACCGTTTTATTTCAATAATTGATCTAAGAAAAATCTAAACCAACTTATCATACCATTTTGAAATTGAAATCTGATAGTTTACATATAGCTTTCTGTTATGCAGTGAACTGTCATTGGCAGAAAAACTATAAAAAAATACAACTGAGACATTGGTATATACAGCATTCCCCATATAGCTTTCAGAGTAAATCACCCTTTTTCTCCCCCATGGATTTTCATATTACACAGTATGACGCAGTATTAGTTAGGACAATGCAAAACGACATTAGTGGTCCATTTATCAGTTGTGGTATTTGTTTGAAGACAATTATCATCTCTACTTTTGAATAGAAATTAGATTTCCAATGCTATGTATGTTTGCTCACTAGGAAAGGGAAAGCCAAAAAACCCCTGCGTTTTTGTGAGTATTCTGCTGAGTAGAAATAAACACATTGCTTGCTGCCCAAACAATTCCTAATAAGGTTCATGCATACCTCATACATACAATGAAGAAATGCAGGAACTTTTTAAAGAAAGGTTACATATTTTGATACTCGCAACTTTGAAAACAAATGAAATCAATACAGTTGATGGGTTAAGAATCACAGCAGCTAAAAATATCTTTCTGTCATGATGTGTTGGTTCTGACATTAGGAAACCATAACTATAAAATTTTTATTTATGTGCAGCCAGAACAAACTGATTTAGAGCTTCCTTTTCTCTAAGACAACTTAATTTATATTTTAATTTGCTGGAGGTAATTGATTATCATGGAGTAAATGCATTGTACTGAAAACTCTATTAAATCACTGACTTAATGGGAGCAGAATGATTTTTTTTTCTCTTTTTGGATAAAGTTTAACTTTGTAAGCATTTTAAAACTAATGTATCAGGCTCTAAATATTTTATGGTCTGTATTAAGCACTGTTTGGGGTTCATGTCCCTTTAGACTCCAACACAGTACATTATACTATACAAAGCAATTTGCCCAGAGTAATGAGTTCTGTAGTAGCATCATGAAGACCAGTATCGAATTGCTGCTGCTGCAGGCAAGCATTTGATCTGATATAAAGCATAGTGGGGAAGAGGCTGGCAGATTGCTGCTCGTCCTATTTGTATTGTAACGAGCAAAGACATGAATATTCTTCAACTAATGGGTGGTGGTCAGTACATGGCCCGTACAAACCAATCCAAATTTACAGACAGAGTGGATAAACTCATCTTTTTAAATACTCAATATCAATATGGCTATAAAGTGTAATCTAGTAGATAATTAGAGCGAAAAATCAAGGAAAATTGATGAAGTGTAAAGGAAATAGAAAAATCTATGCATTCCCAGCAACCAATACCCTCAAACTGAAGACCAGAACTAAATGAATAAAAACTGGAATATTAATTCAGATAATATCTATATTTTATTAACCTCATGTCTCTATGTTTCTGCAGTGTTTGCTTATACTGATCACATTTACCAAAGTAATTTTTATTTTACGAGGAGTATAATTTTTTCCTTGGGAGTAGCTATTTAGCTTTTTTAGCTGCTTGGGTTTAGATATGCATAAGATATACTCAGTTGAAAAGGTTCAGATGTTACCGAGCATTGAGATTCTTTTCAAATACAGGAATATTATTTTTCTAGCAGATGGCGTATTCTCTTGTGAAAAAATAGCTGCTCAAGAAATGGAAAAAAAAAAAAGTGGTTCTTCTCCAATTTTTTAAATTTAGATCTGTAGTATATTCTATACAAACATTTTGAGGGTTCTTCTGTGTACAGAATAAATTAAAACCAATTCTGAGTATAATATTACTGACAGGGGGTTACCTGATAATTCATGCTGTGTAGGAGGAAGTGCATAAGCTCACTTGTGAAACTCTGTAGAGATGAGACTGAAACTCTAAAAACCTTGACCTTCATCTGTGCTGACCATGCCAAATGGCTCATTGACTGTTTTTGTGGCCATGTTCTAATGGAAGGGGCAGCAACCTTTCACAGGAGGCAAAGTGAAGTTCTTAAGACAGTAATATAAAGGTTTCTAGTTAATATTAGTGGAAAAGATATTATCATTTTACAGCCCTGGTGTAGCGCCAGCTATAGCATGAAGTAGATGGATAAAATCTGTATCCTTCCTTTGGTCCAACTGTGCAGCTACATGAGCCGCCTTCTTTCTCATACTGCCTGTGATCAAAAATGCTTCAAAGCATACTCCTCGGACATATGCCTTACCATGTCTCCTGTTGTATCCTTTTCTTCTAATCTGAAATACAGCAGTCCTGGGCTTACTGACCACCTGTACTGTAACATACTGACCAGTTGTACTCTAACATACATCTGGAACAATTTGTTATTCTTTGAAGCAAGCGACTATAAGGCAAACAATGCTAACACCAAATTTCTGGGCAGCTTTGAGGATACGTGCCTCTGTGGTGCTCACTTCCCCACATCTGCTAAAACATTTCACTTTAAATTACATTCAGTTTCAAAACCTGAACTCTTTCAAAGCAGATGGTAAACTTCCACTGCAAATTAAGCATGCTGCTCCTATTATTTTTTAACAGAAATCAGATGCCTAATTTCCTGTACACCACTCTGATAATTTAACCCATCTAGTCCAAGCAGAGAATTATTTAGAAAATTAACTTCCTCTGGAAATGAACTGATAGCTGCAGGCCTAATGCAAGCTGTAAAGCAGAAAGACCATGAAGCACTTACAATAAAGAAATAGCAATATATAAACATATGATCTGGATTCTTACATCAAACTTACAACTAAAATCCTGGGAAGTGCTATGTATGTTGACAGTAAAATATTAAGTGTCTTATTCCTTACGGTTTTTTCAACTAATCTCCATCTTCTCAGGCACATTATGTGCTATCAGACCACAGGCCTGATTTTTACTTTTGATCTCAGTAAACCCTGGGGTCAAAATATTAGTTAATTCCCTCATTTTGTCTTTTAGAAGTGTATACAGTTCCTTCAGCTGAGCTCAGAGCACCATCAAGGACTGATCCTGAGCTCTTTCATCTACCCTCAGATCAGCAACAAAGGGATGATGAAATTGCAAAAGTTATAAAATAAAGGCAAATTGAGGGAATGTTTGTTGCTCAATAAGAAACTCCCCACAAAGAATTCAGCAGTATCAGGCTGCTCTCCTTGCCTGCAAGAATGATGTCTCATAAAGTTAGAAACCTCTTCTTTGCCACAGCACACACAGAAGAACCCCTCAAAAGTCACTCAGTCAAACAGAGGAGGGAGCAGCATGGCGACTAAAAGGCATGTCCTTGATTTTTATAAAACAAGGGGATTTGATAACCTAATGGGACTATTGCATATTGGAAGACTCTTTCAAAGAGACAGAAAAGAAAAAGTAATGCTTTTTACACTCCATTGTCAAATTAAACTTTAAAAATTATGACTCTGTTTATCTATGACTATATATAATCTGCTCAAAAGCATTTACAGTTTTTATTACTATAATGATTTATTGACTATAGACTAATATATACTACATAGTTCCTATAATACTTTGGTATAGAGATTTTGTTGTATGTCTCATCAGTTAACGTTCCCAAAAGCTAGTTTTAAAATGCCTCAGTACATACCACTATCAATCTTTATCTATCTAAATTCTGAGCATTCTGAGAGAAGTGGGAGGCTGACAAGCCTTTTACTCTTTTAAAAAAATCTATTTCTTTGCATTCAGTGCCAATCCCCAAATTGTATTTTCTCCCTAATTTAGTAACAACAGCATCGAACTGTAAACATAAACCATGGCTAAGAACAAGCCTTATTTTCGCTGGCTAAAGAGGTCCAGGTGTCACATCTGGAGAGACAGACACAGTGTGCTTTCCTTGCCAGGTGAACAGAACCATAGATTCTTTGAGGATATCTGGAAATATTTTCACCAAAAGTATGAAAAATTAGTACCTTCTACATTTAAAAAAAAAAAATCAAATACATCTCAATATGTCAGACCGTCTGAAATAAGAATGGATTTAAGAGAAAACAAAACCACGGCAAAGACAAGGCTCTCTCATATGCAATATAAGAGTTTCTGAGAAAAACAATGGGGAATTTACTAAGTGGAAGATGCTTCCCCATGCCTACAAAGGCGTATTTTTAGGACAGTCTGAAATTTTATTTTGTTATTTTTATCATGCTGCAAAAACACATTGTCTATCCAACCAAATATGGAGTTCACTGGATTAAAGGGATCTCAAAAACTGGTCTGTGAAAGACTAAAGCATAGGTAAGAATACAAACCCTCTTCTGCTCTGTACACTCATTGTGCTGGGTAAAAGAATAAAAGGTACTTGTTTGTGATGGAGCTGTTACTATATCAGTCCAATCAGTTTATAAGTCACAACTTCCTGGGAGCAAAACAACTTGCTTAAACAAACCTTAGTTGGGCTATGAGAGGGCTACAGAAAAAAAAAAAGTCTACAACTTAGAAATCCAGAGTTCCTCACTGTACAAGCATGTAAACCAGCTTTTGCGAAACACCAAAGGCAACCAGGTCTGTCATCTTAAGGATGCATTATGGAAAGACTGACAGAGACCTAAATTACTGTGTACCCTGAAACTGAGAAGACAAATACTCTGTAACACACTATTAGGCAAGAGCATCTTAGCTAACTATAAGTAAGTGCCATAAGCAATCTCACCATGGCAGCAGAGTTCTTCACAGGCTGATTCATACTTCTGCAGCTCGTCAACTACTTCACCCTATGCTGTCTCAGGTATCTCTGCAGAGCAGGTGTGATATAACCTGTTATATCAGACCTCTCCAAAATGCTGCATTGTGACATCAGTGCTCTGGGTGTCAGCAGTGACATATAAAGGTTGTAATAAACAACTTTTTCTGATTCACCTTAACCTGAGTTGTAAACAAATTCACAAAGGTGGCTACAGTGTCCACAACCTGCAGACAGTACTGAAAGACCCTTCTCCAAGCACAAACTTATATACTTTGGAGAGTTGTTTAGGGGAGTGAAGGTATGGTTCAAAACAAGCTGTCCTACAAAATCTCCTCTGAAAGAGAAAGAACTGAACTTACTGAACCCAGAAGACTACAAAAATTTTTCATTATTATTTTAAACATCCTATGATTTTTTTCAGTCAACCTCATTTTAAGGCCCAACTCTGTTGAGTGTAGCTGACAATAACAATTAAATAGGACTAAAAACAGGGCGGAATTCAGTTCACCCTGATAAATGCAGAACATTAGGGCCTTCTGTGGCTCAGAAGTCATTAAGCCTGGAAATGCATCATGTTCACATACACAGAAAAATCTAGTCTACAAAGAGTTTTGCTAAAATTCAGAAACAGATTCTTTCTGAGTTGAAAGCCATTTGTTCACTAAAATTAAAAACAAACACAGTAAATCTCAGTGCCAATGCCAGATTTCTACTCTGCAGTTACCAGCGTTTGTTCTGTATTAACATCTGCCTTGATGGTTGCATTCCTAGATCCATCTAGATCCCAGACAGCATTTCGTACGTTGAAACAATGAGCGACCTATTGTTGCTGAATTTATGTAGTGTAATTACTTGTTATCCCATTCACAAATCTTGCTTTGCTGTCATATATTTTAGGCCTGTCCTAAGTGCTGGAACACCAAGCACTACAAGAAAAAACGGCCAAGATGTCATAGTCCAAAACTACTACTTGCTATGACTGAAGAGAACTTCACTACTCGTTTATCTGTTTAATGTACTAACGCTCTTCTATCTTGACTGGCTATTTATTTGCATAGTCTTCCCTAGTGACACAGTTACCAACTGGACTGAAGTAATTAATGGAATAAAAATATATGGCAATGAAGCCTCTCTGAAAAGGAAGCGAGAGAAATTCTTTGTGGCTATTAAATGTCTGAGAAGGGAAAACCAGACAGATGCATTATTTTTACACACATGCCATATATTGCTGCTGGTCAGAGTGGTTTTGTAAGTGTTCTTTGATATAAGTATGCCTCTAAAAAGAATGCTGGGAATCTTGTGCTGGTAGCTGTATTATGTAAGTGTACTGTCAGATAGAGTAACTCAGGAAGTAGCTCTTATTTTGGAGGAAAAAAAAAAGAAAGAAAAGAAAAGAAAAGGAATACATTTATGGTTTTGGTTCAGGAATTCTCCTCTGGAGGCATAACAAAGGGCTTAAAATAATGAGAATCCGTCCTTGGAGGCATCTCTTACCAAGAAAGAGCTATAGTCTAAAATTGCAATGCTAGAAACACAGCCCTAGAGAAAGTTATAATACAATGATGAAAGACAGCTTCATCTCTGCACCATAAGAAAAATTCTACCATGGCTCTAAACCAATGCTATTATAAATTTAGGAACATTTGTGCCCTTAAGACAGATCCTACTACAGCACCACAATCTAACACCTCAACTGTGGAAATCTGGACATGACAATAGAAATATAATATCCTGAAAAGGAGGATTTCCTCCACTGAAAGCTCGTGAAGATCTGTGCCATTTAACAATGATCACTACAACCCTCACCATCAATGTTTTGAAGGTTGCCCTGTTTCACAGTATGCTTAGTAATGCATTTCAACACCTACCACTTCATTCTGTGGTGAAGGGTGGACTTTGAGACAGTTTAGTAAGATGTGTTATCCCTTCTCTGCGGCAACTTTAGAAAACCATTCATCCTGAAGGACACTATGAAAGGCTAACTTGCTACTAGTTGCATTTAAGACTCCTCTACTAGGAGAAGGCTCTCCTCCAGAAATGATGAATGCACAGGTCATGATGATTTACACTAGAAGTCAGCTAAGGAAGCTACCTTGATATCAGAGCTAATAGCATCATTCCTTTTCTAAATTGAGATAGTATCTGCAGAAAGGTTTGACCCTAAGCAAGAACTTCATCATTTTACCACATCACATCAATAAGTCACACTCCTTTATCAACCATCAATGGGTTCATAGAATTGAAAAGATTGTTGTAGGACAAAAGTTAGCCTTTTAACAGACTCCAATTAAGTGACTCTACATTAGAAAAAATATATTAGAAAAGTATAGTAATCATGTAATAGGAATAAAATTGATAGCATCCTTGTATACCTTGATGGTGTGTCTGACAACCTGTCTGTTCTATTGGTATCAGCTGGTGAAGAAAAAATAAATATTATGTCTTTTCTCAACCTTATGCTGCCACATCAATTCTATGAATAAACTGGAATTATATTTTAATTTTATATTAACCCTATGGTCATATATAACCCAAGGTTCACAGACTTATGAAGTGTAGTTCTGACATTGGAAGATTGCTTGGGGTGACTCCATATGCCTTACTGTGGATGACTGTAATGAAAAGACAGAAAAGGTTATATTGAAAAGAGAATTACCAGAATAAAGAGGCAACTAGTGATATTCCCCAGAGACTGACACAAAATTAGAAGGCACTGCCAATACCAAGGACTGTGAGATGAAATTTAACACTATAAAGTGCAAGTTTTTGTAGCTTCTTTTGCTATTAATTATACATTCATAAATTGGAAATTATGAACACAGAAAGAAATCTAGATTATTGCTCAGAAAAATGATTATTATGTGTTACCACCTCGATGCAGCTCTGAAGAAGGTGAATGCAATTCTAAATTAGATTAAATGAAGCATTTTTATTAGGCACAAGGGAATATTAATGCTAGGAAATAAGAACATGGGGAAGACCTAATTTGGCATATTGCTATCTGGTATAGTTCTGAGTATCCTTAATCCTTATCCATGAACAGAAGTGAAACAAAAATATGAAGAAGGGTTACCGGTTTAAGTATTTGCCTTCTCAAGAGAGACTGGAAGAGCCTGGATTTGTTTAAGCTACCTAAATAGAAACTCAGAGGTGGATGTGAGCACTCTGATGATCTCCAAGAGTAAATGCTGAGCAATGAATGACAGAAGTATACTAAAGACAAAAGATCAGGAGGTAGGATGGGTGCACTGGTGCTCTTTGGGGTGTTACAATACAGAGACCTGAACAATGGAGAGACTGGACTGGACTGGAGAGACACAGGCCACTGACAGTGTTAATGAACTCTCCTGTTCCTCTTTTGCTTTTGTTTGTGTGTGGGTTTTTTACGCCACCTTAAGATTTATTCATTTAGTGTTTAGCATGTTTTAAGTTAACTACAGAGCATAAAGTACTTTATGTAGATTCCTTCATATCGGGTATGATGTGGTTACCACCGATCAATAAGGAAATAACTCAGTGTTCCAGATGTTCTCAGCATTTCCTCCAGTCTTCTGCTCAAAAGTTTAATTGTAATGTATTTTCCATCTTTCTGGTATGTGTTTTAAACAGCAGACATCCACAGAGTCACAGAATAGATATTGAAAAGTCAATTCAATCAGTTTTCAATCCAACTGACTGTCCCAAGTCTAAGTAGATATCCACATTTTAAGAAATACAGTTCCCATTTGATAAGGAAAAACTGTAAGTTTTTTTATCTTACATGCAATAATGGATCATTCTTGCTCAGCTATGTATTTGCAATTGTACCTTCAAGGCCAGTAATTGCACCTCTAGGTGTTTAAATCTTCATCATTTTGTATGCAGTTACTTGAACTGCACCCACATGATCTCACAAAAATTAGAAAGTCTCTATACATGAAATGTGGAACTACATTACTAGTCACTACTTTGATTCCTCCTCCAGTTCATTGCTAAATATCCATGGCTAATTTATGCAGCACAGACATAGTGCCAAGTCATTTATTGTTTGAGACAGCAGAAACACTTCTCAGACATACAGTTACTTTAGACTATTCTCATGTGGGCAAACCCATCCAGGCCAGTATGGAACTATGCTTCCATTTTGACCTTAGTATGCATTTAACCCCAAGAAAATAAGAAAATGCATAGGATACAAAGGATTAGTGGTGGTGTAAATAATGAGAAACTATCAAATAGATGTGGTAATTACAATGCTCTCTGGGACAAGGTGTTTAATGGGACAATTCAAAGTACATCCAGGGTATTTATTCCCTTGGAACTCATTTTACATCTGCTTTATTACAAATGAAATGTGAAGACTTAAGCATTGGTCTTGCTTTCATTGTTCAGGAAATAGAGCTTATAATTATCTCCATAAAGCAGGAAAGTATTTAAATACTTTGCCTTCTATGTATAGCAACAGGGTATGGTTCACAATGCAAATCCTGCAGGAGCCTAAAATACAAGCAAATCAAAAAGAGAACTGCAAAGTAATACAACTGAGATGTGGTAAAGTGTTATATATAAAATTCTGCACACTTAAAAATAAATATTGCTTTCCTGTCTGAAAAAAAAAAAAAAAAAAAAAAANACCAGCAATCCTTGCCAGAAGAATAAATCAGACAGTAGAAGACAAAAACTACTATAGATTCGCTGTGTGAAAAAGTGACCTCACTGAAATTGGCTTTAGCATTGTGGATGAATGCCTGATGGCTCGAAACAGATCTAGTTTAGTCAACCTTATCTTCTTCAGTGGGAGATGTTATGAAACACAGCAGTTATAAGGTCAGCACTGCAAGGTCAAAAGCATGTGTTGTCATGTCCTATATACTGCATTTTTAAATGCAAACTAAATACGGGAAAAATAAGGTGATGTGTCATGTATTGAGCAGCTAGGGACAGGTATATAACAGAAGGTGGAAAAAAAAGCAAGGGGAAGTAAAATAATTGATTTAGCTAATAACTGAAATCAAGACAACATGGATTCATGCCCCAAATGCTTCACATAGTATTTTAGCTCCTGAAGCTGTGTTTTAGCCTAGTCTGCCTCTTAGAGCCTTTTCAAATAGCAGAAGTCATCAGAGCTGATTGTGTTCAATACAGTAAAATCACCCATACTGCTTCAGTTCCTCTCCACTGTTATCTGCTGGACTGGCACTGTAAATCAGGCATGACCAAATTAGCTAAAGACTAATGCACCAGTTGTCAATATACAGCTGTGTACCTTTAGATGCTGAAGTCTGCAGAGGAAATGCTTGTTCCATTTGCTGGCAGCATCGGCATCCTTATGCTAAAAACAACCCACATAAACTAATGTCTTTCTCATTTTTAGCAATTTCCCTGACCAGTGCCTACTGAGCCACAGCCCAGTACACCATTTGGAGTATTACCAATTGCATTAAGAGAAAAGGTAAAGAGAAAGGGTAAGGTGAAAGAAAAGTCATTAATGGTATTCCTACTGCTCTAATAAAGAGCTGGAAAACCAAAAAACTATGCCATCATGTTGAGGAAAGGAGGGTAGAGGAAAACAAGTTACTTCAATCACATAATACAAAGTTTACTGAAGACAATAAAATGTGGTATAACAAACAAAAATACTATTTGGGAGAAAACTTTGGTCTGTCCTTATTGTCAGAAATCTGCACCCACTTTGGCATAATGAAATTGTCTTTCACAGCTACAACGTTGTCACACTAAAACCTCCCACCATTTGGAGAAGCTGGTGTATCTAACAGATGCATCTCTGTTAAAATTGTTCATTAGAGAAGTTTCATGTGGCAAAATATGGCTTTGACAATGCCATACAAAGCATGACTGCAACAGTCATTTCCTTTTTTCAGTTCTCCTCTAACTTGGGCTGGTATTTGCAGAAGACTGCAGAGAAGCGCCAATTGAAGGTTCAGGGCCCGGGGTCTGGACAACGAAGACAATTTGTGAAGGATGCAGAGAATCATTTCCCACTGCTGGTCTTCAGAAACATACTACATAAAGAAGCAGTTCTTATATAAAAACACAGTTCCATGCCTTAAATGACATGCATGCGGACATAGCTTTTTTCTTTCCAGGTGCTAAGCAGACCAACACTACCTTATATCTGGTAAAAGAACTGCTCCACAAGTGCAGTTAAAACGTGCATCTTCTTGTTCTGCAATGCCCAGTTCTGTACTGCTCGTGCTATCAGATTCATACAGTGTGGCAGAATCACTCAGACAATATATGATTTATCTGCACAGATGTACAAGGGCCCCTTTTTTCAGAATCTTCAAAATCCTAAAGTATTCCCTGCTGCATATAATGTACGTGGTCTCAGACTTCCCACGTATGAAGCTTGTGCATTGAATTTGCTGAGCAGGTTACTCTACTTTCCCTTGTCTTTCTTGAAGGTTTACAAGGAGAAAGGGGTATCTGAAATTAAAGGACAGCACATGTGGAAACATGAACAGTAGAAAAAAGCTGAACATGCTTCAGTGAATTTTGATTCACCATGTTACCTACATGACTTTCCTGGAATTCTAAGCTAAGGCCACCCCAAGGACTTGTCATTGCCTGTTATGAAGAAAAAGACAAACTGAATCACAACACAGGAGAACAGAAAAACTCTAAAAAGAAACCAATCTAGCAGGACTTCAGTCAGCCATCCTCCTCTAAAAATTACCATTGTTGAATTCAGTGAGGCCAGACATGCACGCTAGCCTCAGGCTTGACAATCTGTCAGAAAACAGTGCTAGTCTCCCATGCCATTTTGCATTTGGATATGAAATAAATTACTGAATGTTTTTTCAGGCCTGAAAAAGCTATTTGTGTTCTAAAGCTTCTAAAAGGATAGGCAGAGCCCGTTAATGATAACGTTTGTCTGGGAAAAAAACAAATGGATAGGTACTAGGTTTCAGGGAAGAATTGCATTCCAGAAACTCTTAAGCACATTGGAAACTCTCCTGCACTGAGCTCTTGGTAGACAATCAAAAGCCTGACTTCTCAGCTCTTGTGGTACCTTCCATCTTCAAAACAACTCATAAGAACTACCTAATTATTCCAGCATCACAGTGAAGTACCATTATCTCCATGTCATGATGAAATTGAGTTGCCTCACTCAGAGGTGTGACTCAGTCAGTTATGAGACTGTAATCCCTGACTCTCAATGCCTCCTTCCCACTGGCAAGAACATGCTTCTCTCCTGGTTGAACTTGGCTGTTTCACAAGACTCAGATCTTTGGAAAATATTGCCCAGGGATGAACAGGTTACTTAGAAGAGTAAGTGGATAAAGAAACCATAAACAATTTATTTAGCAACTAATCCTACCTCCTATTTGATAGAGTGGCTGAAAGGTTCCTCAAAATGAAACATCCTGATGCTAAAACTTTGCCTTCTTGTTTGAAGGCTTTGTTTCCCTGGACTATTTCCAGTTGACCAAGCCAGCAGGCAGAATATCAGGATTGCACAGGAACATCAGTGAATGTAGCCTGGAAAGCAAACTGCAAAGTGAAATGCGACTTCATATTAATATTGGGTCTGTTCCTTTAGGGGTCTAAATGGTTCTTTATTTTCTCAAACACCACTGACAACATATATGCATATTGTATACCACCACCCTCAGATTTGAAGAAAATAAATTCATGAATGTAAACATGGTTTTGAGCATAAGAGCAGAGTTATGAAAATATTTTGCATTCATTCTGAATGACCGAAAAAATGTTGGGAACACTGCACCTATAGACCAGCACCAAAGAAAGGAGCTGCTCCTAAGCAGAGCACAGAAATCTCTGCACAAACTGTGAAAGGAAATGTTTAGATGTAAGTGCAATACTATTTCCCAAAAAGAAGTTCTATACATTTTTGTATAGACGAGACAGAGATTCTTCATCTGAAATGCTGTATACACAATCCCTGTAAATGGACACTATTTATCCATAAGAGGCCAAAACATTTACTTAAATCAAAATCCATTTTTTTTTGTTCCTTATCATTATCATGTCATCTATTGTTACATAGCAAAGCCTTCATTTTATAACATTGTATAGTACTATGTTTAGAAAGATCTACAAATGAACAGAAAATAACTACTGAAAATACCTTTTAATTACCTCTTTCAGTCAGTTTTGCTGTAACTTCTCTCAGGCTATCAAAAAATGTTTTAAAAAACTTCATAAGTTGTCAATCATAAATTATGGCTTCTTGCTTGCTTGCTTGTTTTAAATTAAGAAATATTTTAAAAGACAGATAAATATAATTAAATGAAATGTTTGATACTTTATGAGTTTTAGAGATAACTTTTTCAGTACATATTTTTTGCACTAACTTTTCTGAAGTTATTTGTTACTTCCTCAGTCAGTAAAGAGTTAAATATTAAAAAGAAAACCAGAAGAGAATTAGACATCGAATCCAAAAAGGATCCACACTATCAGAAGAACACTGCAGTTTAAAACCCCGTAGCTTCAACTAAGGAAATGCCAGGAATGGCATAACCTACTACTTTGTGCCCCGTTCTTTTTCCTATGGCCCTCCACTGCTTCTATGAGCCCTGCAATCCAGTCCTTGCCCTCTTCTTTTCAGCACTATTTCTGTTCTTGCTACCTTCATGTCCTGCTGATATTTCCTTCCACAAGATACTTGGGTTTCCCATTCAACGCCGTTATCTGTCTTGTTGCCCACCAAATTCTTCAGGTTTCTGTTCTAATCTGCCCTTTCCTTCACCAGCAGGTTACTGTTTGTGTATCTTCTCTTGCCATTCCTTCACATTCAGTTCAGGCAGTTCTCCTGTTTCCTCCAGACTCTCAGCAGAGGACAGACACTTTCTCTACTCTCAGGTGCTATGCCAGGCCATAAATTTGGATACAGGAACAAAGAACTGCTTTTCTGCTAACTTTCTTCTGCATGTTGGAGCATATTTATTATCTCTCAGTCCTGGGATGGCGTAGGTGCAAACCCATCAGCAGGACTGGTGCTAATCATGTTCAGTTAAGACAAAATCTTCAGAGAATCTAGGTAACAATTGTTAACAAACTTGCATGGATCATGTATGGAATATGTCAGAAGCTTGCAGCTTGTCTAAATTGTTCAGAGATTCCAAAGGATGTATTCCTCCTTGCAGACTTCACTTTCCTCAGACCCAAAACTGCTTTTCAGGAAAAATGGTTTACTGTCTTCAGGAGTTCTTTTTTTGGGATGTATGGATAAAAATCAGTTTTATTTCAGACCAATACTTACACTTTTGGTAAACTTACAAACATTTCTAGGTATCATGAGAATGCTGGGTAAGCTTCACTCTCACCATTCCTGTCTCTTTCAACTGGACTCTTTGCCCATCCACCACATGCTTCACTTCCCATGACTTGACAGTTCTGTGCTTTTTCAAAAGGGATCAGAGCTGAGAGGCTCAATGACATTGCAATGCCTCGTCAGCCCTGGGAATACAAAGATCTTATTCACCCAGAGTTAAACCTCAACAAAAGAATCCAAGAGCACCAGAATCTCACTTTGAGATAAACAAAAACTAGAAAAAGGAGTATCATCTCCTGCATCCACCAGTTCAATCACATCATTTCTAACCATTTAAATGCAAGCCACAAAATACCACATTGGAAGTCAGAACAGTACAAGCACATGCGCTCCCCCCACTATGCCTGACACCATGCAAATACACAGGCAATATGTGTGCCTATAGACATGCCTATCATTTGTATACAGTCTCTAGAGGCTCCAGGAGAATGGATCTGCACATCAGAAGCAGATTTATTGGACTGTGACTATGTGCTCTGCACAGTAAGAACCAATGAATCTTGCGTTGGATTGATTAAAATTGTAATTGTACAATCTCTGTGATCCAAAGAACAAGGAGTCATTTTTCACAGTGAAACACTTAACAATTGGACAGACTCAAACTGTCTGCCTCATGGCATTTGTAGCTGTTCTTTACATTGCCACATAAATCAAAAGCATGTATTTCGACCCTCCTACAAATTATGCAGCGAAATAGGAAGCGATACAATAAAAAGAACATTGCTGGTTGGATTTAGAACAGCTTTTCAGAAAGAAAAACAATACTCCATATAAAACCCTTATGTTTTCACAAAACTTGATATGATCTTCATAATAAAAAAAAAATTAAAAATTAACAATTAGGTTGCTTAAACTGTACCAATATTCCATTTTTACTATTACATGTAAGGGGAAGAAAGAGGGGGAAGTACAGACATAGAAATAGCTAGCACAATGATCAGGTTTGTTTCAAAATTAGAATAGGGTGGTGGGGTGGGGAAAGAGACCTGAATTACCCTCACTTATCTGTTTCTGTTTCTGTAAAAGCTGTTCATAAGACCAAGAACTAAAAGCTCTTGCTCTCCATGCCTAATAAGGTTTTCAGGCAATCAAACCTTTTCAGGAATTCTACTATAGCTCATGGGCTAAGAATTGGGCGTCAATTTACATTGCTAGTGCTCAGAAAATTTCTTCACAATAGTAGAAAAACTGCAAATATTTATCTTTGAGTGACACTGCCCCCAAAAATAAAAGGTGAAAGAGGTAAAAAAGGACAGATGCTCAGAGCAAACAACCGTATTTCCAGCAGTCAGAAGGTTTTCTTAGGAGACTGCCCAGACAGCTACTGACATCTAGTATGTCTAGGCTGATAAAGAACTGAAGCCAGGGCAGAGTTCAGAGACAAAGCCTAGGACAGAAGGACTCACCTAGGGGACTGCTATTGCCCAAGACTTTTAAATCTGACTGTTCAAACTCATTGTGTAATGCAGTTAATGAGTTACCTTAGTATTGCATTATTGATTCTATGCTCTGAACTATCTATTTGCAATTCAAAGAGCCACACAGAGAAGAGATTAGAGACACATTAGTGACACCTGTGGAATGCAGTTTAGCTGCCCACCAGAGCACCCCTGATGTATATATGACAGATCATGCTAAGACTCCAAATGCCAGTTTGTGCCATGAACTATGTTAAAATGATGAAGTCAGCGTATGGGCAAACAAGAATAAGGAGCTTAAGATGGAAAGCATCTATGTTTTTCAAGTTTATATACTCTGCTAGTAATTGCAACTTCTGTTGCAGTCTTCAGCAGCTACATCTGCTGCTCAAATGACTGAGACTGACTCAAATGACTCAAACTGAGACATTTCCACCTAGCCAGTTTACTCATATTCTGTGGAATCACTTGCACTAGGCATCACAGCCCTTGATTTTGAGTCATCCTTAGCAAAGTCACTTGCATAACTCCCACACCTCTTATCTGAAGTGATAAGAGAGCAAATAAAAATTGTATCCTGCTTACCATAGTTCATATATTTACCACAGGTAATGCCACAGTTATATCCAATTAGTGACAGTACAAACATATTTTCCACTGAAAAACAGAGTGGCTATATTTAATCACTTCCTCTGTTTCACATTCATAGAATCATAGAATGGTTTAGCTTGGAAAGGACCTTAAAGATCATCTAGTTCCAACCCCCCTGACATGGACAGGGACACTTTCCAATAGACCAGGTTGCTCAAAGCCCCATCCAACCTGGCCTTGAACACTTCCAGGGATGAGAAACACTATTGTTTTAGATTTAGATACAAATGAATGGAAGCCAACAGTATTTTTCACAGCCCGATAAATTAAAAGTGCATTCACAGAGATTTGACCATTCAGAAGCACAAAGCTCAGATCCAACAAAGCAAATTATTTTACCTAATCTGCAAACTAAGATCATAAAATATACCTTTTATCTACCCATAATAATTTCAGGGAGCACATGAGCAGTGTAACTACTTGCCTGCAGCTAAGGTAGAGAGTCGGCCAAGTCATCCAGTATGGTAGTGAGAGAAACCCATGCACAGCTTCTGCCCAAGAGCCTACAGAAGTATCTGTTACCATGTCAGACCTCAGTCTCCAATACTTCAGTTGCCAAGGTAGACGTATGTTAAACTCTTTAGAAATGGTAAGGGAAGGGATCATCATGGCCCACAGTATCCCAACATATTCCTTTTTCTTTGGAATGCTGCAGAACCACTGCTTTTACTTAGAAAAGTTGTAGCAGGGTGACAAGTCAGGCCTCAGGGCAAAATCAAGACTTTAAACTTGACCTTGACATCAACAGATTCTGAAGTATAAAACCCCTGTGTTCAAAAGCCTCTCCTACAGGGTTTAATATTTTCTGCACCTGAACCCAAGTAGTTTGAAACTACAGTTCAATTTTTCATTTCTCTTGAGAGCCCTTCCATGTAGTGGAAGAACAGAGCTACTGCATTGCTAAATCAGTGAATCAATGTCAAGGTCATGTGTTTATTTGATAATCTCCGATAGGCTGTAAAAAACATTTCTTGAGATAAATGTACCACCATGACTGGGATTCTGTACCTTTTTAAGACAAATGAGAGCTACTTCAGAAGAAACAGAAACAAAGGTATGCTTAGTTTTTTAAAAATTGTATTAGTGATCTGTTTTCTTCATTTGAAGCCTCCTCGTGTTAAGTTACTGAGTATTAGCATAAAAATTGTCCTACCTGGGGGGGGTTGAACAAAGTTTGTTCCAGAACATGTTGGTCTAGCTCCTGATATTTGCTGGTAACTTTCTTTGCCAAAGTGACACGAAGTAATCCTTGTTCTAGGAGTCCATTCCTAGGACAGTCAGGAGGGCTGGAACAGGGCACTGTCAAGGGCTGGCGGTCCTATAGGTTACTGTAAGATAAGGACACGCTGTAATTACAAAATAAAGCAACTGGCTGTGAAAGATTATAGCCAGCCAAAGAGGCGTTTGTTTTTCCTTATAAATATGTAGGAGCTGTTCTTTTTCCATTTACTGTTTCAGCTAATGGCCATAGGAATTTTGCCAATTTGCTGTGTCAGGTATGTCAGTGCTCATTTGACTTTACTAACCAGGCTTTTCGTAGTAATGCTAACCAGAAATATACTAAAAAACAATTAAACAAACCCTAGGTCCTTTATCATCTGTTGCAATTACAAGAGTTTTCTGAGATCAGATTGTTATGACAAAATGTTCATTAATACATAAACTGTTTTATAGGTGAATGATCAGTAATTCAACATACACAACCAGACCACTAGAAAAAGATGCTATGAGTTTGTACCAGCTTTCAGCTCTGACATTCACTGCTGTCCTTTCAGATGCTCACTACAGTCAACTTCTGGCTATACTTTTACCTCCTCTTTCTGAGAGCCACTTGAGAACAGAATAAACATCAATAAAAACAAAACCTAGTTTAACAGCAGAGGAAAAATGTGATAATATGAAATGCCATCTAGCACTCTCCTCTTCTGTGCAGCCCTGGAAGGCTGAGTGGGAATGAAGCCCCCAGGAACAGACGCCTTCAGTCTTGCAGAACACTGATTTTGGTAGCAAATCACCACCCTTCTAGTGAAAAGCTTTCTATGCAACAGCAGAGAGAGAAATTCTAACATTTGGGAAAGTCAGTCACATACAGGGCAGTCACAGCCACTGTGGAGTTCCAGAGGCTTATCCCAGAATGACTCCCAAACAGTTACCTGCACAGGTCCAGCCCTCTCCGTCCCCTTCTCGGGATCTGTACGTGGTACAGATAAGAAAAGTGACTGCAGCTGGGCTTTCTGTGCAAGTCTTTTCTTTTTCCATTGTCTTGGTTTTTTTCCCACTCAAGAGAAAGGCAAGTGAGTCCTAAACTACTGTCAAGAATCTGTGAGAGGAAACAAACCGCAAAGCAATTTATAGCGAGTATCGATCACTTGGTTGAATGTCCAGGAAGTCAATCTGTGCTCAATCTTCCCTAATGTACGCTTAAAGACTATAAACTAACTAAGAGGGACAGCAGAGCTCTGATGGCCCATCTATACTAAGCGTCATTTAATTGTGCACATACCTGAGCGATCTTTAAATGAGCCCCAGCAGCCAAGCCCTCAGCAGCTACCGGCCGTCTGAACACTCATTTCTTGGTTGAATTTCACAGCCCATCCTAAACTCTGTGTCATTTTTCTGTAGCAAGCTTCAGGTGTACGTATAGATGGGCAAATGTGTACAGATGTACACAGTGTAGGCACCTGCCTACCCTGAAGAAACACGTTTCGGGCGTCAGTGTCCGTGTTCCCCGTGGGGCGGCGCGGGGGCTCTCTGTGAGGAGAGGGCGGGGCCGCCCAGGGCCAGTTCCCGCCGGTTCTGCGCAGGGCACAGCTGAGCCCCTCAGCCCGGCTGGGGCGCTGCTGGGGAAACCTCTTGGAGACAGGGCAAAACGCTGCCCGGCAGCGAGGGGAAAGCGNAAAGCACGAGGAAAAGTGAAAAGAAACGGGGAGGAAAAGCACGAGAAAAAGTGCAAAGAAACACGTGAGGAAAAGCGGGAGGAAAAGCATGAGGAAAAGTGCAAAGAATTGCATGAGGACAAGTGTGAGGACAAGCGTGAGGACAAGTGCAAAGAAACATGAGGAAAAGTGTGAGGAAAAGTGCGAGGAAAAAGTGTGAGGAGAAGCGTGAGGAAAAGCGCAAGGAAAAGTGCAAAGAAACACGTGAGGAAAAGCGCGAGGAACCTCGCTGCTCCCAGGGCAGGTCCCATGGAGGACCCCACGCTGGGCGAGGTGGACATTTGCTGAAGGAACTGTGGCCTGTGGAGAGTACCCGCATTGAAGTGGAGAAGAAGTGTGAGGATGGGGGAACAGCAGAGAGGAGCTGTTACAGACTGACCACAACCCACCATTCCCCATCCCCTGCCCTGGCTGGGAGGCAGAGAATCACCCCAGGTATCATCTGCACGTTCTGTTGTCACTTCCCATATCCATTGCTTTCAGAGAAAGAAGACAACAATTCTTACAGTAAAAAAAAATGATCCTGCAAACAAAGTCTAGATAACAGGTAATACAAATCATCAGTTCTTGTAAACCCAAATTTCTCTTTACAGGCAAATACCATCAATGAAATTATGGTAAGTATCATCTTCTATCCAACTTACATTTAATTACTCCAAAAAGCCTGAATAAATTTGAAGGAGGATTAGATGTCCAAAATACACTTTTTTTATAGCAGTTTCTTCACGACTAAAAAAATGTATTAGTTTTCCTGTACGATACAGGCATGCACATATACACATACTCCAGGCTACAATAAAATGAAACATAAATTATACTCTAAAGTTGTACAGAATATGCAAAATATACATTCTATCTCTAGCTGTTCATTAAATTTTATTGCCAAAATGATTTTTGGAATAGACTTCAAGTTTTAACACAAGAAACTAATCTTAGATATTTCTAAACCTTGTGATTCATGTGCTAGTTAAAGTGACTGCCCTTGCTAACTGTGTACTAGCCAAAATCAGTCTGATCATGCTGAAATCTGCCACTCATAGCGCAGCCCCTTCAGGCCACTGTATTTCAAGGATCAGCTTTGGCTATTCTGGATCAGTGCTGGCAGCATTTCTTTGAAATCCACATTTGCCACTTCCCACTTAGAGCAAAAGCAACAGCTTTATTGTTCTGGACTGCATTCCAGTACATGATATTTTGCTTGGAATTACTGGGTAGTAGAAAACAATGACTGCTCTGTTGTTTTCACAATACTGTCTTATGAGTCAGAGATGCTATCACCATATTTCCAAAAAGCTTCACAATGCACCATATAAGTTATGAAATTATGTGCATTCTAAGCTATTTTGGCATAGAAATATACATTTAAATTAATTAAGCAGAGGGGTTGATAAATTTACTAAATTTCAATATAAGCATTTGTTCAAATAATTTTTAACACCTGATGGAAATCCAATCTTTAATAGCCATAAAACAGGCACTCCAAAAAAACTTTCTCCATAAATTAAAGCACTTTGGAAAGGTACTAGAGAAAGAGCGCTGTTGGGAGGAGTGGAGTGAGACAGTGTGATACATGAGGCGGTTCAGTGCTGGGCACTCTGTCCTCGAGTCAGCATCAATACCAACATAAAGCCAGTGGAACCACCATGGTGGACAAAATGTAAACATCAGGTCAGAGCCACCAATGCATAATTATCATATATCCCACAGACATGGCTAACTGTACATTTTGGAGTAATTACACCTTACCCACTGAGAATAGCTACTAGTAGTTTAAATGTAATAGAATATGCCCTGTATTCCACCTCATTAGTGTGTAATGTGGCCTGTCCTGATTAGCAGATGTTTTATTCTGGCCAGAGGTAGCTTATTACTATATAAAAGCAATTTTGTAACTTAAGTTGTGTATATTTCTATCCTAAAACAATAAACTACAAGAGGTGAGGAGAAAGGAGAGTGTGATCATGAAATATTTCACACATAACAAAATGACATATGTAAAAAAAGTATTTGTGATGTGAGAAAGCGGGAAAGGTTTTATATACATAGAATATCATTACTATTGCCTCTAAGTACTAGAATTTGACTGTTTCACCTCTAGATGTCAAGGACAATAGTTAATTTGTACAAAGTAGATAAATGAGGTGGAAACTAATCAGAAGAGGTTTGTTTATCTGTTCTTTGATGATATATTACACCGCAATAATAAGACAGTAACTGTGTGTTCTATCTGGCTGAGAATAACTTCCAACATCATTTCTCATTTTTACGTATCAGATCTGAAAGCACCTCCCAGTCTTTGAAGCTCAGCAAAACTCAAAAACTGTAATTAAGCCCAGCCAACTGGTAGCAAGTGATTTTAACAAGAGAAGTAACAACATTAAATTCCACCAAGTCTGTAATACGTTACTTCTCTCAGCTGACTTGGGTGCATGTCATCTCCTGTCTCCTCTGAATTTAATGGTCTCAAGTACCAGTTCACATTAAAATGGTAATTTTAATTTGTACTGGACAACTCCAAATGTACATGTGGGTTTATTTGCATTTTATTTTTTTTAAAAAATGTTAAAATAGTCATTGTCTTCTGTTAGTACATTGTACTACAATGCAAGCAAACAAATATTTCAGAACATGCATAATATCATACTTTGATTTAAAAGTCTGTATGGGTAAACATTCCCTTAATAATCCACTACAATCTGCATGCCTGCTGGGAGATGGGAGGATGGGGAAGGTTTTTAAAAGGAAATTTTCTGTCTTATGCTGAAAATCCAGACGTTTACCAAAGAGCTGACAGAGTTCAGCAGAAAACACAACTTCCAGATCAAAGACAACTAAGAAAATTATCTAGTTCACAACTTCAGTATACATGTCCAAAGGCAAGTGCCTCTCCTCCTCTCCCTTCTGATAAACACTGACACAAAAGTCAGCTTGCTTTTTCTCGAACTCACAAGAGTAGATCTGCCTTTGCCCCCCAAAGGCCAAGACCTCCGGAACTGGAGCAATGTGAGAGAACACACAGTGCTTCCTTTTTGTCCCCAATTATAAATTACTGCTATTTGGTTTCCCTTAAAGATGCCAATTACAAACTGCTTATTAAAAAAAAATCATTTACAGGCTGGAGGAAGTTGATGAGAAGCTACTATTTCTGATGGCAGATTTATCAACAGAGAAAATGATAAAATAAATGAAGAGAGGGAATAAGCCTATTTAAGCAAGTCAAAGAGACTAGATAGAAGAAAAATAAATTTATGTTGTGATAAGTGGTAGGAATTTTATTTAACAGAATTTATAAACCATACATACAGTCTTTCACAAACACATAAATGCAAGTAGAGGTCTAATACAATCTTATTTCCTTCCCTGCCATCTCACTTTTATAAATGTAAAAAAGAACTGGCAGCCAAGTTAAAATAGTGCATTACTTCAAGAGTCTTTAAAAGCAAAGAAACTGAGTTATTGAAATGCAGTAATATTTGTATCATCTGCCAGCCTGCTATATCTCCTTTTAATAAAACATATATAAATTTTCAAAGAAGAAAGCATATTAGAGCCCTGCCTGCAACAGTGCACAGCTGTTTCTGGAGTAAGTCACATAAGCAGTCATAAGCAGCCATGCATTCACCTTGGGCTTTTAGGAAGGCACAGAAAGCCACCAAAATGTCTCATTATAGAAAGAAAGAGTTTCATTCTGTTAGGCCACAGTTCAATTTTGCAGATTCTTGCAAAATCAGAATTGGTGATAATTTTAGATATCCTGTAAATGTTTTGCTTCAGAATATGATGTAGTAAATGCATGGGATTTGAACAATGTGAAGAATCATCTACACTGAACTGAGTTTTTTCATGTATACTAATAGCCAGCTGCAATCCTAAATTGAGTACAGATTAACTGCACTTACATCTTAGGCTGAGCAAAGGGCATATTTGTATTTTGGAAAATCAGATTTTTAAAAAGCAGATATGTGACATACTATTAACAGATACATGCCAAAAATGAGGAACACGTTCTTTTCGAGGCAACAACAGATTATTTCTATAGGTTTACAAAGAAGTTACACAAGACTAAACTTCTAAAAGTGGTGAATCTATTTCTTATTTTGCTGGGTTTTTTAACATATTTATCTGCAGCACAACTTAGCTTCCCCCCAAAAAACAAGTGGGGGGCCTGCTCCTAATGTTTCAACGTCTTCTGTTTTTCCTAAGAGAAAAGAGTGACAGGCTGTGCTTACCTCACAGCAGTGATGGCTGGAGTGGTTCATGGGAATGCTGTTTCCAGTCAATTTTAGCCTAAGTAAGTGGCAAGTTCTTTAGAGTGCCTTAGTCATTCACAAATAATCCAAAGTGTCAGATGGGGAGGGATTCTCTCCTGCAAGGCTAGAGCTATATAATGAAAATGCTGACAGTCTTTTAATTATCAGTGGCACAAGCGGGTGCTACTATAATAAATCTCTCTTTCCTAAACACAGATGAATCAAAAACCTAATTAGTAGCTTCATCACAGCTCTCTAGGATCAAAGCTGGTCAAAAAGATTATATAGGAAATGCTATTCCAACAGAGTTTAAAATTAAGACAGTCATTTGGGTATACTTAAACACCCCATACTGGTAGCCAAATGAGAATGCACTCCAATATTCTGCTAACATAAAAAGATACCATGTAACATTACATTATGGAAACATACATACACTTGATAGTTTTACTTTGTTTAATTTCCTTATTTTTAAGGAAAACATAAAGTGTGTTGAATAGGATAAATGAATGCCATAGAACCCTGTAACAATTACAATGGTGATTATACAACATTAAAAGATCTCTTCAGTCTACACTTCATAGTAAAAATCAAGAAATGGACATCAAACATTGATAATCTAGCAAAACAATGGCTCTGGATATCTATCTCCCTCTTACAGGAGTGGCAAGATCATAAACCGAGGCAGCTGACTCACACAGCAATTACAAGCTCTAATAAGGAACAGCAAATCAGTGGTTCAGCAAAAGCCCAAAGATAGAAATATATCAATGTAATATATTTGAATTATTCTGAGCATGTTAACTATAAAATATCACAGCGCATTTGTTGGCATGCTAGAAACATGAAAAAGACATTCATCTTCGAAATTCACCTTTGTATCTGCCATTGGATGATTTTCTGACAGAAATGCAATATTATCAGTGGAATTCTGTTAATACACACAGTATGTAGAGCCCTAAAGCTCTGATACTTATCCTATTAAATGGTAAGTTAAATTTCTAGAGTTGAGTAAACCAGTCTAAAATACCGCCAAAAAATATTATTTCACTTTTAAAGACTGTGTTCACTTCAAATGACTGAAAACAATTACAAGTATCTTCCAGTCTTTCATTAATATCATGAAAATAAAACAAATGCATTCTCCTTGCACATGCAAAACAAAAGAAATCACTATTCTGAAAGAAAAACTAACAGAAAGACTCCCAAACCCATATAGTTAGATAAATAAAATATTACAACAGGGTTTCTGTGACATGGAGATAAAACATTAATGAGGAGATTTAAAATATACGAATGACATTATGTTGTCGCCAATGGGAGTTGAGTGCTAGCCTGCCCCTTCATGACTTCGAAAGCCTTGCCATAAAGTACTGCAATAAGGAAACCTTTAGTATTGTTAAGTAATTGTAGGGAAGTACGTGGAAAATATACTTAGAAAACAATGCTGAGCCAATGTAGCACAACAAAAAACCAATTCCCTTTGAATATAAAATATACTAGACTAAGAACTGAAACATTTTGCAAGTCCTATTAAGCCATAAATTGCAAAATCAATATGTACTGTGATTTACACAAGAAATTGCTGAAGATCTTACAATATGAAATTCAATTCCTACAAATTGCTTTTGAAAGGATTTGTGTATCATTTTCTAAATACAGCTTTCAAAATGGCGTAAATTATTTTCCTAACTGCAAAAAAAGAACAGGTAAAATTTATCTCAGCTGAAGTCTTGACTGAGTTAAAGATTTTGGTGGCACTTCATTCCTTGATGCCCGCTCAAGCTACCCAATAATAAAAATACAACAAAGCCCACTGGTGATTCAATCTTCTTTCTTTTCTTTCATAAAAACTACTGTACTTCCAAACTTTGTTACTTGAATTATGTTTCCAAGTGTACATATTGTAAAAAGTCACTTTTTTGGAGTAACATATTGAATTCTCACTCATCATATAGCAAGCAAGCAACAGAAAAAGTGAAACCTAGACACGTATGGATTTTCATCAGGTGAATGTTTTTTGGAGGCTGAAAATGTACAATGTCATCTGAAACCAGAACATCTGTTACGTTCTCCAACGAAACTAGATAAGAAGAATGATGAGCAGCATACAGAATACCCATGAAAGTTATTTTCGTTCAGCACATATGTACAATGTTTAGATGAAAGCAGAATATCACCAGAGATGAGTTCATTTTTGTGAAATTAAACCACAAAGCGAGACATTCCAGGTCCACATTATGAGTTCAGATACAACATCTGGGCAAGGGTAAAGCAAAACAAGCTCACCCTAAAAAGAGGTTCCTTTTCTATCTTTTTCCCTGGGCACATTTCATGGGAGTAGCATCTAAGAACAGCAGAAGTAATTAAGGTCTGAAAGAATGCTGTAACACCTGCCACTAAGTGATACATTAAGAACTTTTGTTATATTGCAAGATAAATGGATTCTCTCTTTTTTTTTCTTGGATGATGTGTAGAGGAAGGAAAATATTCATTCCTTATAATGATAATGAAAATTTACTGAAAATCTTTTAATATCACAAGAGTAATTAATGTCAGTACACATACCATCAAAAGCCAGCCTACTAAGAACAGTCATGTTCCAACTAAACACAACCTACTATAAATTTCTATCCTTTTCCAGAGCAGATGGTTTTTCGGATCCTCTGTGGTCAACATTTAACTTAAACTATTTCCAGGCACAAAACTATTTGTCCATACAATAGTGACAAAGCTTTTAGATTTACGTTAAACAAATAATTAAATCACCTTTTTTTAAAAAAATAGATTTTGTATTACACATTCCGTATATGGTTTCATCCCTGCCAAAATTTAGAGTAAGATATGCAAGCCTACCTATCCAAGAACTCCTTCAATTCTTTCAGTATGCTTTAAGCACTAACAGTGGTCAGGCATGATTAAGCCGCCATTATTAATGATTGAATGGGATTTTCTGTGTGAGGTTTATGCCTGGTCTGTTTTGCTGTACACATATTAATCAGTTATGGTCAACACCTAAGATACAGATAAGATGAAAATTGCCATACTCTGGGCTTGCATAGCTTTCTGTGATTCTAGGGCTGATGTAAATGCAGTACACAGGACAAACAGCTGAGGTGAAAACAAGCCTAACTGACATATCCATTCCATTTCATTTCCTGCTTTTCCTTTTGTTGGAGTCAGAGTATTTTCAAACAGCAAGTAGGATAAGTAAATAGGATGAGAGAATCTGTAAAAGGTGGTACCAGTGAATGAGAGCACACATAAAAAAAATGAATCAAAAGGAAAAGAAAATATAGATGAAATCCAGAAAAATAAAATGAAACTGCTGTTCCAAAACAAAACATGGGGTGTCCTGGGGCTGATGGTGTATTTAACTGGGTTATGGTGAAGCCACACCCTGAACTCATGTTTCTCAGTTCCTGTAGAAACCTAACCTAGACTGAGGCGCAGCTTCTCTAGTTATGCATAAACACCAGCTAAAGCTTATCTCCATAGATGAGAAATTTAACTTATCTTTTACCAATGTGCATTTTCTGAAGTCAATATAGGGGCTGCTGATAATAATACTTCTAAGCTGCCAGGCTATCCAAAATTCACATCAATCACCTGCTGTCTTTTGGCTGCTGCCATACCAAGGAAATACCTTCTAGCACCTCATGGTGCTGCTGAGACGGAACTGTGCTGCTTAATATTTTTGAGACTTCCATACTTTGTCAAACACAGCTGAAACTGGTCTACTAACAGAGTTATCCATAGAGGAAAAAAAGGAATGACATAGACAGCATTGTTTAATTATGTTCAGGCAGAAATATTTTTAGATTTGCTGTAAAAATAAAAAAGACTACACTTCCACACAAATCTTGAACAGCACAATTTATTTTTTCGAAGAATTTAGCATATATATGCACAGTGTGAACAAAGATGTAGCCATCTGATCACATACATGTTTTTAGAACTAACTCAAATACATACATTAGTAACGCTTTCAGTGGGGTATTGCTAACTCAAAATCCATCTGTGGTATTCAAAAAACTTTCAGGTTCTCTGGAACTCTTTATTAACCATCTCGTTAGCAGTTCTGAAATGGTGCAGAATCAATTTGAGTACATCTCCCTTTGTGTGGAGACTGAAACTGGACCACTGCAGAATTCCACAGGCAGCAGTCATAATCATTAAGGGCAAGCCATTTTTAGATCATTAAGAGAGACAAATCACTGCTACACGATTTAGAGAGGGGAAAAAAAATCCTAAACACCACTACTATTGTTGTTGAGACACTGATAAGCCATTTCATCAAAAAATGGATTAGGGACGCATCAGCCTTTTGTTAATTTGCCTCAGATTTCCTGCAGTTCACCCCTGTCCCTTCAAGGTAACTCAACTTATATTGCAAATCTAAATGCTAGACGGAAGGTCCTAAGATTCATTGCTTTTTCTGAAATAGCCTTTCTGATCTTCCCTTGGCTGCATACAATGCTGTATTGGCTGCCAGTGTGTTTGCATAATGCATGCTCTGCAGTAAATCGATTCCTTACTGAAAAATATAACATTTTAATGTTTGTGGAATTTGTTGCAAAGAAAGCAAGCTGTGTCTGGGACAAGCTTCAGTTGAATAGCCAAGTAATTTGACCAGGCATTTTAAAGGACAACTGTAAATGTCTCTTTATGATTTTAAATCACTACAGCTAAAACTAAGTGTACCCAGAGATAGTTCTGAGTTAAGGGGAAAGACACCACCCAACCTGAGCATTTATTCACACATATGAAAAAAAGTGAATCACAGCTGGATTTGGGATACAATGTGAGAAGGGGACAGAAGTGGTGCAGTGACCAGTTCATCTCTTACCATTGCTCTCTCCCTAGTTGTGATATGTCTGAGAACAGTAGAAGCAGGTTGCACTGGTGGACTGAATTAGCCAGTCTTCCACAGAAAACATTTCCCCAGTAAAGCGAGTCAGTGCTTGGTTCCAGAGTCAGCTGAAAGAGGCTGCTGGCCTGTGGCATTCCTGCGTTGATAGCCAGAGCTTATGAAATATGATGACTTTTGTTCCTGTGAAAAAGATAACTACAATCATGAATGGGCATTCCCTCATTAAATTTTAACATCACTTTGTCCCTAGTAGGGCCCCAATGCTCTAAACTCAAAACTGAGCTTCCTCCCAACATCTGAGCAAATGGTTTTTAAAAAGGATTTTTGTGAAATGTGAAATTTTTCTTACCATGATGCAGGGGAGTTCTTGGTACAGGAAACTGATGCTTCTAGTGAGGCAAGAGCCCCCCTGAAGTCAAGGCACTGTCATATAGATTGCTCCAATGAAAAAGGGATGCTCTGGACTCCAGCTAAGATACTCCTTTGTTGTCTAGGAACTCAGAAAATATTATCATACTCTAATAACTTACTTTTTAAAGAACATGGTAATGATGAGCAATATAACCACTGAGATTTCAAAGTTTAGGGAAAGAGATAATATCCATTGCACCATTTTCACACCCTCAGAGGACTGTAAGTTTGCTATAAGTGTAAAGTGTAATTCCTCTCTCCACATAACTTCTATGTCTCAGTAGTGGATGAAGATTTTAAAATAAAAATCTTGCAAAAAATTCTGACTGTGAGGACTTCAGACCGATGTCTTGTTATGCATCCTTGTCTGACTGCTAGATAAGGAACATGACAATCCAGAGCTCACAAATTTTTCTAGCTTATATCCTAAATGACATCCTGTAAAAAGGAGTGGGAAAAAAGAGCTATTATGCTTTTTGTGGCAAATCTTCAAACAATATGGTTAACTGAATAAAATACTAAAAGTAGACACCTGGATCATCCAACCTAAGCTTATGCAAGAGATTAAATAATGATGCATTATATGTAAAGTTTCCTGTGGGAGGGCCACAGCATTGACTATCTGAATGTTGTTGACAGTGGAATTTTAAGCAGTGTTTTTCATAAGATAGTCAAACTTACAAGGTAGAGAAATTTAAGAGGACATGAAGGGCAAGTGCATATGCATGTCTGAAAGAAAGTACTTAATAGCATAAAATATTCTTCATAATAGCCTGATAAATGAGCTTTCATGCATCCTACTCAGGATTCACTGCATTTCAATATGCCTTTTTTTAATTACCGAATGTAAATGAATTGACCTTGAGTATAACTTGAATGCTGGCTCATGATTCCTTACACGAAGACTCAGTTCATTCAACAATGTCAGTGCAGTAAATTTACAGTCATATTGTTTCTCATGCACAAGTCAGCAAAGGAAGTTAAACCTTTTTTGCACAACACTGTTCTTGCCAGTAAGCTGAGGTTACCTTGCCTTTATTTTCTCTTTGTAGTCTGTGCATGACTATTCTAGATACATATGGTCATCATATGTGCAAATTCAAATGAATTTTATACAGAATATAAAGAGAAAAGTTTACAAAAGCCTATAAAAATATCTCTTTTGCCACAATAAATTTTTAATTAGGCGGAATTTATTTATCTCATTGCCTGCTGTATATTCCTCTGCAACTGACATAGCCCAGAGGCAGAAACTGGTTTGATGTCTCCAAGACTTACACCATCAGAAATTGCAACATTACACTTACACTGATACTTGAGAATTCAATTCTCAATCAACTTGAAAAAGCAACTTCTGTCTTCACTGTCTTTCTTATATCTCCAATTAAGATATATTCCAGTCATCACATTACTGATGCTTGGACTTACAATTATTTGCAATTTATCCTTGTTTTGCCTCACTTCAGACTAATTCTATCAACTAAGATCACTGTGCCTGGTAAATTAATTTCTTCAGACGCAGGCATGGTTCATCTTCACACCAGCCATACAATGCTTCAGAGACAGAAAGACAAACATCTTCTTCATAAATTATCTCTACCACCATGTCAGAATTTGTTTTGCTTGAAGAAAGAGCCATCTTTGGTGGCTTTTGTGGTTCAGCACACTCTGTTTCCACAAACAACTTTTCACTCTGTAAGTAAAAAAAAATCCCCAACATGGAGAAAGAAAACTGCAAACATTTAGGAAAAAAAAAAACCAAACAGAAAAGTCTAGAAGTTTTTTTTTAATTTTAGACTTTTACAGACAAGTGTGTATAATATCAAATTAAAATAAACAGAAAAATAATGAGATAATTTCAGAAATGTCACTTTACATTCAGTTACTGTGGCCTGTGGGAAAGTGTTCTTGAAATACCCTCTTCTAATTTGCTGGTGGTATAAATTTAGGTTTGGAATAAGGCCATATATATTTTCTTTATGAAGCAATTTTCTGATCCTCTGCATTTATTACAGCTGTAGTCCTGACAGTTTATACCTGACCTTGATTATCATTTGATATTTATACAATACTAAATGGAATCTTCTGCAGGAAGCTGCCACAACAATCACGCCTAACATTACTTAATTCAGCAACAGGATCCTTGCTTATTGTCTCCATCTACCTAGAAATTTGAAACTTACTGGGAAAAGAGAGGCAGATAGGGAGACACAGAGGAGATTCATCTGGGAAGTAAATGAGAAAAGGGACCTGTCAATTGTAATTACTGCATAAATGAAATACAAAGCCTGGGAAGGTACTCACCCCCTCCTTTTTTTTTTTTTTTAAACTGCAGGTTTAGGTTTACATTCCTTATGACCAGTGTAATTTCTTATTTAACAGTCTTTTCTTTCAATGAATGAAGAGGCAGAAAACTAAATCATCTTACAGATAACGTTTTTCTGTCTAGAGCTTCAACTCAAAATTATAGCTTTTAATGAAAGTTGTAAACACAAGACCTCATTTTTCAGCAAAGTTTTATGACATGCATGACATTTGAGCATCACTGTATTACCTCTCAAGATTCAACACCTTTATTTTTTTTAGAATTCATTATGTCGTCTGTCGTATTTCCAAATCATCAGTTGCCTAGTAATTTCAAAACCTTGTGCAAAGATATACTCTTAACTCCATTCACTCTGTAATTACTCTGGATTTACAGTCCCTGATGTGTATTGTTAGAAATCAAGAGCTTCTTTGACCTTGGAAAAATCATGTGTAGAAATCAAAAGAAACACAGAACTCATTGGCTGAAAAAGTTAGTTATTCCATATCCCTCAAATTATTACAATTATTACAAAATGTTATGCACTTAAAAGATACAGTAGTGCATCATACAGGACTACATCTTTGTGACTTTCACAGATGAAACTTTCAGAAATTTCATTTTTTTTTTATATATTCTATTGAAAAATATTATTTAAAATGTTTCATTGTGGTCCCAATGATAAAAATGTACAAGGTTTTAAGACAATATATTCCAAAGCAAATTCCGTGTAGAAATATTAAATGTATCTATTGGAATCATAACATCAGGCAACCTTGATGCTCTGAGTATTCTTCCCTTCTTTGAGCTTGACTTTGCAAACTTTACCTTCTTTTAACATAATGAAAATATTTGCACACTTCACATGCATGTAACTACATATTTGCACACATATGCTTTTTGACAATATGATTAAACATTTTAAGGCATATGTGGCAGAACATATTGTTAAAAATCTATGTTCTAAACATGGAAAATGAAAAATTAGCAAGGAGTGCAGTCAACTGCAGTTACAGAGAGTGCCTCTGAGAAATCCTTTCCACTTCACAGGGTGTTTTAAAAACATTAGTAGTTGCCCAGTAGAATTCAGACTCTCAAAAGCTTTACTTCTGTAAATCCCATTATCTGCCTTCCTTTCAATTACATTTTTGTGGAAACAGCTGAAGTATAGCAGACAGTGAGGGGTAGGGAACCTAGGCAAGCAGCCAGACTTTATTCTAAATTTGTCTTTTTGCTCTATAGCAAGGATCTTAATCCAGGATCTATACGCATATAAGAATTTCTAACAGTACGATAAATAATAGCTACTGTTCTTTAAAATCAGCTGCAAAACAGAGGATTAGTTTGTTCTATTATACATACTATTTGAAAAGGAGCCTTTACTTTTATTTAGAAGGGTGTACAAAGCAAAATTTCATTATTATCTTTCTTCACCACATCAAAACACATCAACAGATGATATATATGGAACATATATATTCCATAATTGCATACTTGCAACGCGCATGTCATAAACACTATTATTCTAAGTTACCAGTTGTAAAATAGTTGCAAGGTATATTTTAAACACCAATAATCCAAAAAGTTAGATCTGTTATTGCAGAAAGTTTAAGTCTGACAGAAATAAGTGTATGGCCAAAGGCACATCATACCAACCTCAAACACATCCTAGGAAAGTTAAGGGAGTGATTACGCACCACCAGCATTAGTTTGATTTTTTTTTGTATAATTTTTTATTTAACTCGTCCTCACCTCAACAGCTGGGCATTTTCTCATAGAGTATTACACCTATTTCTTCAGCCTAAAGAAGTATGTTTAGGAATATTTTTGTGATATCATCATTCATTCCTGTTCAGACCTTCAATTTTAACTGAACAATATAAAGATTTATATAGTGGCTAAGACAAAAATGGCTGAAACGTAAGCACTGCCCACTGCAGATGAACAGCAGAAGAAACCAAAAAAGTCACCACAATTACTTGTAATGCAGTAGTGTATTGCCAAGCCCTGTAAAACCATAGTAAAATGATACTGCTGCCTTGCTATGCAAGAGCTGAAGCCAAAAAGACATTAGGTAGGGTAAATTTGCAGATGAAGAAATGCAGCAGAAAGAATTTAAGGTCTAGTTCCTGTTTTTTTAAGTTGAAGATAATCAGCAAGCAGCCCAAAAATATTTTTCTACCATAAAATCAAAATAAAGATACCCTAATAGAAGATGATGGAACATTAGAAAAATTCCTAATGTATTAAAGTCATGTGAGATAATCCCCACAAACCCGAAGTCAGACTGTATGCCTGGCTGTTAGTTCCCTTCTATGCTGAATACTCTAACGGCACAGTGAATGGATTAAAGTAAGCTTTGCTAAGTGCTTAGAGGCTGCTTCATCACTGAGCCTTAGGGGATCATTTTTTCTAATGTGGAAACGCAATTCAGATTCCACCTCCCAAGAACAGCACTCTCTTGTCAAATTAAAATTCATGTTCAATAGAAAATTACATTAGTCTTTAATATTCCTACATCTTTGGCTTCAGCTCTTTAACAGAAAGATTTTAGGAAGATCTGTGCTAAAATTTGAGAAGTCTGAAGTACATTTGAGATGCTGAACTGGTTGTTCAGCAAGTCAATCAGGGATTATGATTTTATAAAGCTGTAACTTTTTTTAAGCACAAACTCTCTCTTCGTGGCTTTGTTACTTAGATGGAAGAAATAAAGTAATTGCTGACTGGTTAGATTGCAGATTTAATTTTTGCTAAAAACTGAGCAACATATTATATCTAATAAATGACTTTACCAAACCTGCAAAACCAAAACAGCTGAAGAAAATAATCCTGGAGTTGAACACACTTCAGACAAAACAACCACGTATCTTGCAAATCCAGAGCAAGAATGTAAATTTCCAAACAGTAACAGTCAGACTTCAGCTTGAAAACTAAATTATCTGCTGAGCACCCAAATACAGTAACAATTTACAGCAGTTTTATCACAACTAAGTGGATCAATTTTTATATTACTGCATGTACCAATAAACAAAAATCTCCTACACTGACAAAAAAAATGGTCAAAAACTGGAATCCATTTCTTCAAGAATGGAATCAAACATGACATTTTCACTCCCCCCAACACTACAAAATTTGAAAAAAATGGATAAAGTCAAGATAAATTTTTCTTAAAATACCCCAACAACAAGATGTTCTCTTCCCCTCACCAGCCCTGTATGCCACACTACATCACAGCTAGACCTATGGAAGCCATGCAGTCAATAAGCCTGATTATTGAAGCTGCTGAAGAAGAACCTGAGATTTTTAATGAATTTTTATCAACTGTCATGCTTACCACACTGACCATAGATATTTTGAGAATCTGTGCTTTTTCAACAGAAAAGCATTTAGTCCAAAATAGTCTAAATTAACTAAATAGTCTAAATTACTGTCTTTATTGTCAAAAGAACGCTAAAGTTAGCAAACATACCTAAGAATGCAGAACTGGCAGGAATATTCTGATGATATTTTCAGCTACTGTGAGCATACAAGGAGGAAACTAAACACTATTTATATCATGAAGAAGTGAAAAACACCACATATATTATGTCCATATATATACACACACATACCCCAATATATAGATGCTGGTTCAGTGTCTTGTTTTGTGCTTTATCATAACCAGATTCTATTTTTACATGCCTTGGGGTGCTTGTGAGAGTAGAAAAAACATCTTCCACAGTGACAAGAGTTCTGCACATAAATTTTGCATGTGAAAGATGTTTGTTCAAGAAAATGTGTATCAATCAGAGATCCCTGTGGAGACTGAAACCTAAACAAAGTAAACAGAGCGTGTTTTTTTTCTTCAAGAAACTTGAGAGGACACCACATTGGAAGAGAACTGCATTAAAGAGAAACTCCCAGCTGACAGCTCTTGTATTTGAGAACATACTAGCTGGCTCCTTAATAATGCAGCTGCTTTTCTGACTGACACATGTTCATCTGCATACTCAAAGCTTTATAAACACCAAGATAAAACTAGCAAGCATAGTTGTTTAATTGAGACTTAGCTATTACAATATTTTAACTCTCTGTACCAAAGTGGAGAATTCAGCTACTCGTTTATACTCTGCTTGGTTGATTCTTGGCTACACCTTGAAAGCAGCTACACTGCTTTTCATTCTATGGACTGGGACGCGACTTAGCCTGAGAACTTCCCCAATCATCACATAAGAGACAAAGAATGCTTTAGGTAAATACTAATAGCTGATTGCTACACAATAGCTTTTCCAAATTATGAACAAGTAAAACAGCTTCACCCATAAACCATCTCTGACACTGCATACAAATTTCTGTAGAGTAGTTTAAAATACTTCCACTCTGTTTTTTGTTGGTTTCTCCTTGTTTCAGTTAATGCTGCACAAACACTTATTGCCAACACCTGGCCAGGTGGAAGCTTCCTGTGAACTGAATTTGACCCTCAAGTTGCCTATTAGATAACAGTTACACATTAATATATGATACACAACTAAAACTCTTTAGTACACCTTTGTCATTTTTTTTCGTTATTCTCCTCAAACACCTGTCAAATATTTACACACATTGACACTTGTCAAATATTTATGTATATTGTCAAATATTTACATATGTAGTCTGTATATGCCCTTTCTGGGTGCCTTATGGGCCAAGGACAATGAAATGTACAAAGCCAACTTCATGTAAAGATCCCTAGAAACCTCATTCAGCAGTTTACCCTATGAATTAAGATGCATTATAGGAAATCTCAGAGGACTGAAATTTTTGCTCTTCATTCACAGAGCCGATGACATGAATACACATTTCACTATACTCAGTTATGACTGTCCAGCTAACTTGACACTAGAGATCCAGTTAATAACATTACTGCATTCCTATTTACAGAAATACACTTTCTCATGGACAGATGTACTTCAAAGCAAGAAAAGCCACAGTGAGCCTTTCATCACAGTTGTGCCTTTTCATGCTGTCTTTATTCTTACGTAATTTAAAAATAATAAAAAAAAAACCTACAGTTTTGTATAGTCTTCAAATTGTGTAGCATTTAAACCCATGAATTTTTACCACCTTGCATGAATACAGCACTTGCTGACAGACTACAGAAACTTTGTGACAGATAATCCTTCCTATGATTTGCTCTCAACTGCTAAAGGCATACGTGACGGGCGTCAGCAATCACAGGCTGCCACTCAGCGAAGAAGTGTGATTCAAATAGAAACCATTTTAAGCATGCCCGCATTGATAATTTTCTATTTAGTTGTTATATTTTCCAGCTCGATGAACAGAGACAACATGCCTTCTGCTTAGAGACTCACCTTAACACAGAAGGTCGATGTCTCTGTAGCTGTAAACTGAATTACATTTCTTCCTGTCTCTCAATTAACAGAAAATGAACATGGTCTCTTCTGAGCTTTCATGTTGGCCGAGTTGCCCAGTCAGACCTCCCTGAAATATCAGAGCACCATTTGGGAGTTTCATTTAACTGAAGTAAAAAATTGGAGTATCAGCATGGTCTGGATGATTAGGCAAGTAGGTGGGTGAATATAGCAAGGTGTTCTAAACACAGCCATGTGCCTTTGCAGTCACCTCTTTCAAGAAAGAGCAGAGCATGTGAAGGTCCAAGTGACCAGACAGGCTTGAGATGAACTGGCAGAATCCCGATGTAGGTGCATATTAATGCAACTCTATTCACTAGACAAACCAGAAGCCCAAATTTCTAGTAACTGTGTGAGGTGCGTGCTTCCTGTTACACTGTTATGTTCCAAGTTTTTAAACTGTGCATAATCTTTAAACTGAAATACTTTTCCAGACAGCTTCAAAACTTCCAGGCAAGTGAAAACAGGCATTTCATTCACTCAAAATATGATTTGTACTACACTATCATGTATGTAACATTTCATAAATTTTTTTACTATGTTCTGAATGCACCTGGATATTTTTGAGATATACTTGTTGATCTATTTCATTTTGATTCTTTTCTTTCACTGTTCTGGTAGGTGATTAGAGCAGTGTTAGAATACATGGACCTCTTCACTTTTCTGACACAAACTTGTTAGTTTGTTTTTCATGGTTTTCCTAATGGGTGGAGCCTGAAACATTTAATTTTTTTTTTCCTCTCCTTCTACTTTCTCCCATTCCAAAATGTTTTCATTCCCACAGGTAATTTTCACTTCCAAACTTCTTATGTAACACCTGCTTGCATCAGCTAAAAAAGTTCATTTCTGTGGTTTTCCTATTGATGATTTTGCAACATTGTTATTCAGCCTCGGTGAACATTGTCTATGGTGGGCATGACTGCATTTCAAAGCTCAGTATGATCAAAATGGAATTATTACAATTTCCTAGCTGAGTTTTAGAGCGCCTAGTCAATATTTATCCTTATAGTTTTGGACACACAGAACGTACCCATGTTCAGATTCTGGGATATAAATTCTGCTCTGTCATTTCAGCCTCTCATATCTACAATAAGCTGATAATTATTCAGAATTTCTAATGCCAGCTATCCAATTCAGAAATAGTTTAACACTCTCTCTATTCAACTACTAATTTTGTTGCTGGTTTTGTGGAAGAAAGATATGGACTATGCAAGGACTCCAGCTTATCAAATATCTTCTGGAGTGAACAACAAAGCTGCAAACAAACTTACTGTGTTATTTCAGATATTCACGCATGAGTTCCAGACTGTCTCAGACATTCTTTGGCACACCCATAGTATGACTTTCAGGAGCTGGAATGAAAGTCCAAAGGTTTAATATTCTCTGGTGTTTCATTTTAAGATATTGATAGCCACAATGATATTCTGATATGCTAAGTTTAAATATGCCTAGAAATTTGCTAGGAAATCACCTGCAATGGTGATCGCCTGCTTGGTTTTTGTCTTTGCAATTAGTATTTTTTTCCTCAAAACAGACAGATAAAATTGCTGCTGCATGCACAAAAGAAAATGCTTGTATTCAGTACAAATAAAAAGGGAAAAATATGGAGAGAAAATCAGATGCAATAAATAAGGTGGGAAGATGAGAAGAAAAGGCAGTGGACTCCAAGAAAATGAAACTGTGAACACTCCTTACCCAGGGGTACTGCTGATTCATAGCCTCTGCAGCTCAGAGAGAGAATTGGCTTGCAAAGACCACTTGCCACAGATTCAAGCAACATTTTTGGATGTCATTTGATTTCTCTGAAAACAACATTTTTAAAGAACTTTTCCACTAAGAGCACACAGTAGTAACTTCCTTTCCAACAGATCACTGAATACTGCCCAGACTAGAACTGTCTGTTCTAGTTCTGCTCTCCATTCCTCACTCATATCTTGCCTCATGGATACAATATGCTCCTTCATTCATGAACAATGAAATAATGTCTATCCTGGTGGTTTATTATCAGAATACACAGCCTAGAAATGAATGCGCCATCTTTTGAGTCACAAAAAAAGAAAACCCAAAGGTTTTACCACTCGTAGATCCAGATGCCAAGGTAGAAAATGTTTTAGTTGATGATCAAATGCTAAAGAGCTCTTTGGAAAGTCAAGTGTGAGCTTGCAATTAGTGTGTAGTCTAGCTTATACTGCATCATGTGACAGAAAAATGCTGAAAAAGGTAAAGATATAAAACTTTTTGGTTGTCATTTGAAACTGGATTTATAATTGCATTCATATTATTCTCAGAAATATATAAAATGGAATAGCATTAGTCTGTAAGCGTATATTCAAAGCTAAAGTGATGCAACACTTTAAGATGTCCTCCACTGTGATATCGATTCACTGTTACAAATCCATGTTCATATCCTCTGGGAATTCAGAGGACCAAGTATCAGGGAAATATTCCAGTCTCAGTTTGAGGCTGAAATAGCAGCACATGCATTTTTGCATGGACAGTCAAATCTAAGTATTTCTTTCTCTGTCTTATTGCATATTTAATGAAAGTTAAAGTTCAAATATATGTATATATATTTATGAACATACTTATGTTAAAATAATCACATTTTAGTAATACACATGAGTATGCTAAATATTAAGAGCCTGATAAACTGGCTCTTTTAAAGCAGTGGTCACTATTTGCATTAGAATTAAATAATCTATAAATACTAGAAGAAAATCTACTGCATTTTTTCCCCCGCAGTAACATGATCTTTTTCTTACTATGTTGAACATCCTGAGAAACAACTGTGTAAGATTATTTTTTTCTTCTTCTTTGGGAAATAGTGGTTGCAACATGAACTTAAACTTGTTTTTACATTACAGGGTAGTCAAAAACAGTTTTGAACATAAAATCATTTCTCAGTTCATTAGTTTTCCAAGCTTCTCAAAATTGCCAGTATCAAAATGGGAACAAATGTTCCCTTTGAATGTGACCAATTTTTAGTATTTCAATATGTTGAATAATAAATTAACACTTCCAAGTGAAGAGTTGCTTTGAAATGTTAAAGCTAAGCAATTCATAATTAAATCTTGAAGGGTGTGGTGGAGGCTTCTTAAATTTTTACTTTTTTTTTTTTTAAGGACAGTTTGTCAAACTCTATGAAGATCTACATCAGTAAACCTGCCTACGTCACCAGAAATGTTTGCCTATTTGCATATATTCCACTGAGTGCAATTCATGAGAAACTCAGAGGAGGTCATCCTAAAAATGACTAGCAAAGACTCATAAATCCATTCTATCCTGCTTTATTACTATGTATCATCCTTTTGTTTCATCTATTTATGACAAATTGGTGCAAACTGAAACAGTTCTTTATATAAATGTGCATAAAGATACATTGCAGCTAGCAAGTCATGGTATAATTCTCTAGGATTCATGCAAGTCTTCAACAGATTAAGTGCACATGGAAAAACGTTTATAAAACATACTAGTTTGTGTCCTCAAATAAAAGTAAGTACAAAGAAAGTCAAAGCAGAGTGACATATTTTTAATGCTTCTTTGGCCTCTCACAATGTTTCCCCAGAAGGACAGGATGATGGACCTATTACTGCTTTCTTGATCTAACATCCAGTTTGCAGCTGAAAAACTCCCAGGCCATAAGTGACAAGCGTCGTAAGTACCATTACTGCTGAACTAGACTGTTTTAATTTCTGCCTTTGTCAGTCTGCAGTAATGAGCCTGTCTGATCCATCATCAAAGGAAAACACACTAATCTTTCTGAAGATATCTGTTTGAAGTTCCAAACTTTATGCAGTGGACTCACAAATACAAGTGACTACCCTGCTCATGGCCTTTTTGAGACATTATTAAAGCTCAGATGCCAAAAATTTAGAACCATACTGTACTAGATGATCTACAAATGTGAACCAAACTCCAAAGAAAACTCTCATACTCATATAGAAAGGAATTTACATCATCTTACTAGACTGAAAATGAAGCAAGCAGGGTGACAACTGAGTGCAAAGTACGACAAGGAATGAAACCCCGGATGCTACAGCCACAAAATTACTAAAATTCATCACAGCTGTAGTAACTGAAGCCACGAATACGAAACTCCAACGGTAACTAAATTCCATATTACCTTCAGAGAAATACTGAAACTGCACGTCACCTAAATTGTTTATTTTTGTAATTAGTTTTTTTGTACTGAGCACTGAGGGGTTTTTTGCTGAATCCTCAGACTTCACTTCAGCAACGTCAGTGACGCCTAATGCTTTGGGGTTTTTTTAATGAATAGGGTTTAGCTTTATCCCACTGCTCACTGCCTCCCTTGGTGCTTACTTGTACGAACCCATTAAAGCGAACAGAACTACTCATGACAGTTAGTACCCAACCTCCACCACCAACCTGACCCTGACTGGATTCATACCTTACCAAAAAAATTTTGAATTCTTCTGGAAGTGCAGTAACATATTCATTTAGAAAGGATATAGATATCAAGTACTATTAATCTTGAAGTGAATATAAAGAGCTCTATTAATGTGTGAAATACCAAAGAATCATTAGATTTGGCATTCACATTTTCTGTTTTGTGCTGTAGTTATGTACTAAAATATTCGACCTGTTCAGGTAGCTATGACTACGAGTGAAATACCATCTGTATTTCATGATCATTCAGTAAATAACTCCTGGCAGTGCAGTAAAAAGACTCATAAACTGTGTGATTTATTTGATAATGGAATAATGTTCTTCTTTGCAGACCCAGACTTTAAATTTGATTTACCTGCACAGAATTTTTATAAGCTTATATACACAAGATTTATCATATTTCAAAGATATTCTGAAGGAAAACTGGGGTGGTACACTTCAGAAGAAACTTAAATTAGAAGCTGAAATTTTAAAGAAAAAAATTAGTAAAATGTATAATTAATTGAACAGCAGAAACAGCATTTTAACTTCACAGAAAAAAAGTTATTCAGCCCTTTGTATTAGGAATGACTTATTGATTAATAGACCCTCTTCCTTCTTTGGAAGTGATTTAAGTTGGTAACGTTTTGCACACATTTTTAGACGTGGTTGGTCTTACAACTGTATGATAAAGACATGGGGAAAGGCTGGATTAAAGTTGGATCTGTTTGGGGTTTTTTTTCCCCCGACAGCAGACCTCATTCTTCTGGTCCTTTGAATGTTGCTCTCATACACATTAATTGAGTGAAAACACTTCAAACTTGATAGCATTCCATGTCCAGTTTTCACTCAACAGAAGGTAAGAGATTTCAGAAGGTGCATTGCAAAGAAACGTTTTTCTTAAGGAGCTCCAAGGATAGACCAACATAGTAAAGCACCTGCATTTACTGATGTCACTGCTGAGGAGAATACAGACACCAAATTTGGCTTTTCTCCACTCCAAAGCCTATTTAGGGGTCATAAATCCCCACATATACACTATCATATCTCTTGCAGACACATTGTTGTACTTTAACCCCAAGCAGCAACTAGAACCACAAAGCTGTTCATTCACTTCCCACCCCCTCAGTGGGACAGGGAAGCAGATTCAGGAAAAAAAGGAAAACTCATGGGTTGACGTAAAGACAGCTTAATAGAACAGTAATGGAAGAGAAGATAATAACAACAATAATGATAAAAGAATATACAAAATGAGAGATGCAATGCAGTTGCTCACCACTCAATGATCGATTGTGCAGCCCACCCTGAGCAGCAATGGTGGATTCCTGCCCCCTGGCCAATCCCCATTTGTATACTGAGCATGACGCCTATGGTAAAGAATACTCCTGTGGCCAGCTTGTCCTGTCTATGCTCCCTCTCAGCTTCTATGGGAAGCTAAAAAAGTTCTTGACTTAATTTCAGCATTACCTAGCAACAACTAAAACAGTATGTGTTATCAAAATTATTCTCATACTAAATCCAAAATACAGCAGCTACTAGGAAGAAAATTAACTCTATCCCAGCTGAAACCAGGACAAATATTTACAAGTATTGATGCTCAACCACTGACGAAAATATCTAAGTCTCCCAGGTAAGATCCGGCTTTTCAAGTAATCATGTCAGTCTGTTGAGATCTATGACATTTTCAATCCAATAAAACTGACTCTGTTGGAAGTACTTATAAGATTTTTTAATACATTACATTTACAATACATGCAGCAATATGTCCTTGCAAATAACCAGCTCTCTCCCCTTCCCTTGGTCCGTATTTCAGCAACGTAACTTACACTGACTATAGTAGGATACCATGCAGATGAAGATGTTATTAAATAAAAGAATGTACTAATCAGCCCATACAAGGCTGTTGGTGTCCACCTTCCCACTAACTCAGTAGGAATTTCTTCACTAGCGTAGGAACGCTATCCCTAACAGAAAAGCTGGTCTTGTTACTGTTTTTCATCCCATGCTAATGGATCACATGGACAGGAATTAGTTAAATTACAAACATTCGTGAATTTAGTGGAGGAGCTAAGCACAACTATGACAGATATACAATAAATAATTTTACAGTCAAGTCAAACAACTATTCAATTTGATAGATAAGTATTCTTGCATATCCTAGCTCAGTACAACTCTGTTCAGTGCCTGAAACGTTAAAGAAAAACAAGAGAGCTATACTCAAATAAGACCAATGGTATCTCACCTCACTGCACATAATTTAAGCTTAGTCGCAAAATACCACATCTGCTGCATCTCCAGTTAAGGAGTCCAACTGGTGGCTGGTAAGATTCTACAGTTCCATGAGTAGCCCCCCTAGAAATAGTAGGTCATGTATACAAATATATTGACACAGAACGCACAGGCATATTATATAACTATTCTATTAATCAGAAAATGGAAAATTAAGTTTTTCCACACATAGGCCATGCCTGGAAGGCAGCAGGAACCTAACTGTAGTAGAGCACAAGGCAGAACTTTTATATTATTTGAGTTCACTTGGAAAATTTGCTTAAGATTATATCACACTTCCAAAGTGTGTGCTGTGTGGAGAGAATAAATAATTGCATTTCCTATCTTTTTTGTAGTTACTAATACAATATTGATTTAGAAAAACAACATTAGTCCAAAGATTGCTCCCAGAACAATCCAGAATTTTTATCATGTCCAGAATGAGCATTAATGCAACTTAGATGAGCTGCTGAATAAAAACCTGATCACAAACCCTTGTTTATTTTTTTAATAAACCCCACTTTATTTTTTTAGTTTATTTTCATACTACCTGGCTTTCTGTTGTAAACAAAACCTGCTTTTATGTGCTAAACACAGCAATTGGTTACACTATTGTATCTCTCACATAAAAACTGAATTAGAAAATTAGAGATTCATTCTTATTCTCATCTAATTTTTCTGGACCATTCCATCCAAACAAAAGACCATCACCTCGTGATTGCTCTGATTTTTAGCATTATTCTGGACACTATTTACCAAGAATGAGAAATGAAATGTTTGGTCTTCAAGTTATTTGAATTCCACTAGGATTTTCCTATTTTTCTATTTAGTAAAGAATCACTAGACAATCTTGTAGTCATTCTAATAGTGTTAAAAAACTAACTGCATGTGGGGAATTACAGAATGTGAAACTGAAACCACAGAGCTTGGCCTTACAAGCTGATGGCTTTGGGCTAGATTCTTGTATTCAACAACCAAGTCAGAAGTTTCTGAACAAGAATAGGAAGTCATAAAAAAAAAACAAAAAACAACACAACAGTTCTGCAAATTCAGATTTGTTCACATGCCCCATATCCATGTAATAGCTCATATCTGTTATACAGAAATGGACCACCTTTTTTTCAGACAAACGTCATATACTATAAAGAATATGACCACCTGGTCAGTAGCTTATTAGAAAGTATTGTATTATTAATATATCTGTTTGAATCTGAGAGAGATCTTAAATTTATTAGGCTAGTATTTATCCATCCTATGAGGTAATGTATTTACATTTACTACGTTCCTTACTTCTCTTCAGTGCAATCCCTGTGTACTAGAAAAAACAGGTCCTTTACAGATCTAATGCTTCAGCTCTGACAAATCCTGATATTTTTCTTGTTTTGAAGTATACTGGCTTTATAGCTCAAAGAGGCCCCATGACTGAAGAGACAGCATGTTCCCTTACCTGTTGCTCTCAAACAAGGCTCACAGGATTTTTATGGACACATGTTCCCATATAATAGTGTTTTCACTGTCAATCCTAGACAAATTTAACCTGTGCTAAACTGTGAAGTTGGTATAATCAACTATCCTCACTCTGAACTGAATAATAAGTAACTGAATTTTCACACATGCTTTTGTTGTTCTTTTAATCTTGACCCCATTAAAAAAAAAAAAAATTGTTAATGGCCACCAGAATCTAAAGCAGCTGTTAGTAAAAATACACATACAAATCACATGTGAGTATTTGTTCACTTAGGTTACTAATTTCACACACAACTGTAGTAAACAGTCAGGCATAACTGCACTTACATAATCTTACCTTTATCTCAAGCATACAAATGAGAAGTTCAAGGGGTTATAGATAGGCAAGTGGAAACAAAATTCTATATTCTAGTGCTTGAAAGCTGTCATAATTGTGAAATTCTAGATGGCGTGTCTTAATGCATCACTATACCCCATTTTCAGCATAATTTATAATACAAAGGGATATTCTGTATGCAATATTCTGCTCTCATTATACAGCTTGTTAGGCTAACCAACTATTAGAATTTTAACATGCGCAATATTCAATAAAGTATGGTCACACGCCTTTGCGAGACACTGTTCAGTCTTTGTTTAGCAGATCGTTATGCACCTTCCCATGATGAGAAGAATAGGATAGAAATGACCAAATTATTGAGCATTGAAATGGTTCTATATGCTGAGAAGCATCTTTCATGACTCACACAATATTACAGATAATTACAAATCTGATAACTCATTTTGTGGCAGAAATATTAGTAAGCATAGAAAATGGTACAAATTAATCAATTCCATGATACAGAACAGAATATCAGATGCAATTTAATAGCTCTTATTACTACATGAAGATAGCTGTGCCAGCCTTATCTAAAAATATATATTCACACACATATATACTGCAGTTTACAAGAAATTTATGAAAAAGGAAGTTCCTCACAAAGTACTACATGAGTACTAAATATCTAAAACTAAAGGTAGCTTAATATGTAAACTATCAAAATTATTCAAGATATGTGGGATGAAACAGGACATTCAGTTGCTATGAAAGTGCATAAAGTTCCCATTTCAGAACTGCATAGTTCTCTGAAACCTTAGCAGACTAGTTATGGTGATGCATGATGGCATGATTTCATTTCACATGATTTCATAGTGTTGGATTCTCAGATGCATGCAGCATGCAGACTCTCATTTGCCCTTTAACTACTCAACTAGGCACCAGAGCAAAAAGGTTGATTCCACCATAGCAAAACTCATCAAACCTTTCTTATTCTGTTAGCTACATTTTAACAGACTCCCAGAAATGTTTCCTGCATTTGCCACCTTAATCTCAGTTCATACTAAAATTCCCAAACCAAACTGAAACTGTATAAGAATCAATACCCTTCTATAGCCTGGGAACAACTGTGCTGATAAAACTCAGTATTTCCAGTCGAAAGTGGCTATCCTAATCACGATACGATAAGTTTCTGAGTACTTGTCCTGTGAGTTCAAATCAAGAAAGAGATTAAAATTAAACTAAATATTCAGGTAGTTATTAAAAATAACACCACATGGGCCACCTTCTTTCCAGCACAAGTCTTGCACGCTTACTTGCCACCGTTCACTGGTCTATTACCTTGAAATTCATGCCAGGTTTGTACCTCTCTGGGGTACGGAGAGGTACTCTGTGTGAACAAAGCTAAATCATGCAGTTAGCATTTCACTATCATTCAATATGAAAACAATTTCAACGGTTCATTCCTCTTATATTAGATTCAGCTCAAATTTCTGCTTATGCTATGAACTTTTATGAAATTCTTTACAATATCCAATCCATCCAGAAAAGATACACTTACAGTTTTCTGTCTTTATTGAGGTAGATTTCTCAGTTTTGTCATTGTGCCAGACCTTCTCTGCCTTCATCCCTCCTTCTATCTCCAATTATTTTGGCTACAGATAACCTGGAGTTCTGCTGTTTTTTTTCAGAATGTTTCTACTTTTAGTGTCATTTGGAGCAATACCCCCTTGCCAGAACATGAATGAACAGTTCTAAAAACCTTTTCTTTCCAAAAGTAAATTATAACTATGTATTGTGGTTGCATTATTAGTCTGAGAAGCAGGAACATTTCCTAGAAGAAAACACCCTGATGTATTTCGCTACAGTTTGAACACAAGCCACATATACACATTATTATAAAATCTGTGCAAAAATAATGCTGGTGGGATATATTAACTGAAGTATCCCAGTTGCAAACATCTACAAATTCTGTGAACATACACCCATGGTTTTGATACTGAAATGTATTCAGACATAAAAATTACTTGATGTATAAATAAATGAAGCAAATATATTTTAGATGGACTTGCTGCACTTCTGTATAAAACTACTGCATTGACCCCAACTGAGAAACCACCGCACATTTAGGAGTTAGTGATTCACCTAACAGTTCACCTGAGCAGTCACAGGACTGTGCCATGCTGCCCATCCTGTGTGGCCTTCAGCCCTGCACTGGGCTGCGCAAACCCCTTGGCTGCAGGACACCCTCCACCAGATCACTGTAAGAGAGGAGTCTGAGGGCAAGCGCCATTTGGTACTGCCACTACACTACCGCCCTGGCCTTGCCTTTGTCTAGAAATGCAGCAGGACAGTCTCATGCAACTGCAAGCACACAGTGGGAAAATCTACCCAGCCTCCAACCAATGCTGCATGAACACAGGGTGCCCAACATCTAAAGGGATGTTAAGATTTACTCACATTCTCCCCTTTTTATTCTGTCTTTTTAAAGCAGTTGTCTTCTTATGCCATTTGTTGTTGGATCTGAGATCTTAACAGAACCCTGCACCATGTCTCTCTCTCTCTCTGGACCTCATGCCCCTTCTCCAAGTGCAGAACAACTGCTGTTTGATGTACTTCCCCATCTGCTTCAAATTTGCATCGGACAACCCCACACCACATTAGAGCTCAGCAGGACATAGACAGCAGCAACTCTGGACAGACTTGGCCTCTTATCCAGTGCCCTGTATTCCACCCTAGGGCCAGACACAGCCATGTCAGGTGGATTAAGTTAATAAAACCCCACCACGGTCAAGCGCCACTGTCAACACCTATGGATCTTGCTCATAGTCCAAAGGATTTTTTCACAGAAAAAACACCTCACACAGAACCCTGGACTGCCATTAATACAGTCTATTTGGTTTCATTTATCTTCACCTTTAACAGAGAGCAAGTCAACTTAAAAATAGGAACAAAGTCTAATAGCAATTTGCCAACAAGGCTTTTACTTCTAAAATATGTTATGTAGATAAGGAACACTTGAAAGCTTAATGACTTCTTACTAGATCAATGATAGCATATAAAGGTGTTTGTCTTTTTAAGGGGAAAAACAAAGGTTTTTCAGCTCCAGTCTCATTTCCTTTGAATATTCTTTAAAAATTTTCAAAAAAAAGTTAGAAAGACTTTATTTAGTTTTAACAAGGCCAACAGACCAAAGGAAAAATGAAAATGAAAAGAAACAGCTGGTACCCAAATGGAGGAGGAAGCAAACCAAAAGGCAATATACACTTGAGAATCACAGGATTTTGCTATTTGAAACCTCAACATTATCAAACACTTTCCCTAAAAATCACCCCCCATTTTAAAGTTCCACATTTCCTTCTCCTCAATGGATTCTGAATGCATCCTGTCCAGAGCAATTTGAGTAAGCTTGGACACTCCTTATATTGACCACCCCAACACACCCTCCAGTCACTACCAGTCCTACTATCTGCAGTTTAGGATATTGCCAAAGACTGGCTGAGTAGGACTCTCGGACTTCCAATGTTGGCACCGCTTCAGCACATGAAGGATTAACAATATGACACTTCTTAAACCAGTGACAAATTCTGGAACAAAAAGGTCAGATGATCTCAGAACCACCTAGGTATCAAAATAAAAATTTATTTCCATTCAGATTTTCATGATAGCTATCTTTATTTCTTAAGGGAATTGTCCCAGCTTGACTGAAATGACACTCTCTGAGATACTCAGCAAAAAGCGAATGCTACCAGTTCTTGTACTTATGGGTCACCTCTGTCAGACTGTCTTGATAAATAGAAAAGTCGGTCAGTACACAATAAAGATTTCTTTCAAATTAAGCACACCCTAGAGAGTACTTTCTGTCTGGAAGATACTGAAGTATAAGATATCTTCTTTATTAACAATACTGAAAAGTTTACCGGGCATTGCAGGAGAAAAAAAGAGTTTTACATGTTATGTGGTTATACAGTCTGGTACATACCTCAGGATTATACCAAAGTATCATATCAATATGTGACTTGTTCCTTTACTTGTAGCCATTATTTTAACTCCTTGGTTAAACACAAGAAAATGTTTATTATAAGGGTTTGCTGCATTTTCAGAAGTAGTTTGTACTGTAGATGGGCAACATTCAATTTTCAAATAATTGCAGGTAATTTCTATTTTTAAAGGACTGAAAATGCAGCTTATTGAACCTTGTACATATTAGTCTACATTTTTTTTCTAAAGATTACAATACTCAAAACAAAAATTCTATTAAATCCAACACATACAACATTATGGAATTTTAAAAGTCTAAATCAAGAATTAGCACTGACCCCCACTTTTTGTGTTTTACCCCAACATTTTAGTTCAGCAATAGAGAGAGGAGGTTAAGAATACACTAATCAACTATCCACTGAAAGAGGTCAAATTCTATTGAAGTTCAATGGGCTTTTTTTGTATTCATAACCACACACACACACTCTTCTTGCAGCAATTTTTCTCCCCAACTTTAGACTTTGAAATACTAGTTTTGNGAAGTTATTCCAAATTTTTGATTCTTAGAGCTCACCAGTGGTCAGAAAGTCAGACAGAGATGAGACTGGGCCCTAGAATGGAAAACAGGTTCTTCCAGTCTTTACCACTACTTTGTTTTACATCTGTGAATAAAAATCACTTTATTGTAACGTCCCACAATAACAGATTACCGCAGTAGCATCAAGAGGGCTTTAGGAGCATGCTCTTACTTTAATACACGTGTTAGCAAACCAGGAAGAGAAACCAATGAAGACGACTGTTCCCTCTGAGCCTGAATGCGACTGCCAATTCAAAACTTGGATTGTAAAACCATCTCTCAGGTCCAGTGGGAAAATTATGTATTAGCTACTTAGGGCTTTTCAAAAGGCACAGTCAGTCACACACCAAGGGCAGAACTTGTCTTGGGGGTTTTATTCACACACTTTTTGGTGCATTATCAGGAGATCACAGATTTGTGACTCCATACATAAGGTTACTGTTTCCAACTATCAGGATTTCCCACGGAAAGAGCAATAATAAGATACAATAATCAAAACCACAGACAATGTGGCAGAATGCTTGAAAGAAAATACATTATTGTGGTAAACACTGTTGCTTCAGATGCCACTAGAGTAACTATGCAATTCATAAGGCTTGTTTAACAATTGGCAAGTGTTCTGTATTACTGCTGGTTTACCACTTCCTGAAATTGTTTTACTAACAGTCTTTATAAGTTTATTACAGAAGCCATCTAGCAAGGTTTTAATTTTCACTAGATATGTTAGCTCTAAAACCATGAGCCTATCAGACTTCTTTTTGTTCAGAAAGCCTGTACACAAACAAAATTACAAATATCAAGATAATTGACTTTACTCAGGTTAGTGTAATAATAAAGTTTTCTGCTTTATGTAAATTCCTATAAAAACCAGACAGACCAAGTAATCACTGATGAGATTGCCAAACACTTGCACAGAAGCAGTGTCATATTAATAAAGCATTTCTGAGTTGCTTCATCCTGCAAAGAACATAAGTGGAGCATGGATGAAATATATATCAGCATTCACCAAACCGGAAACCTAATCCCATTTAAAAAATCATGCTGGTAATTCACCTTTTCATCTAAACAAGCAGAAAAGCTATATATAAGTAAGATTCACTGTACACAAAAAATGCATTTTTTACCCCTAATTCATATCAATCAATTTCAGCCAAGCATAAGGGGGTATATGATTTTATCTAAGAGCAGACCTGCTAATTCAGTGGCAATTGTTCTCAGGATTATCTCTGATTATTGTTATGGATCCAACAAGAAGCACGTGGACCAGAACTCAGAGAAATGAATTAATCCGAGTGAAACTGAAGCAGCAGTTACAGAATGAAATTCTGACACAGTATCCTCCCAAAGAATGACTTCATAAAGTATTAATGGAGTGTGCCCACTGTGGCAATACAATATGAATTTATCCCAGAGGAATATAAAAAGCAGCATCTTCCCATAATAGGGCAGAGACAGCCTTTTTTCTGTCTATTTAGCTACAATGAGATTGCATCCAGTGGTGAGATACTGCGGTGATACATCAGACTTACTGCGGGAATATTGGTGGCAGCCATTGTTGCAAGAAGTTTTTAAATATAATGAAGTAATAATATAAAGGGGGAGGGGAGGGGAAGTTTCAGAGCAGCTTTGTGTGCGCACTTGTTATTCTTGCCGCTTGCTGTGAATATCACTGGCAAAGGTCACATGAATCCAGCAGTTCACAGCATCATGAACTGCTGGCTCAGATAAAGGCATTAGACTGTGGAAGATGATAATATGTTCTTCCTTCTCCAAGATATTAATCTAAGCTACACCTCTTGATTCCTACACGGGAATTTTAATTTGCCCAGCAAGGATAACACTGAACACCATCAAAATATTTACTTTTTATAGCGGTGCAAAATCACAGAAAGCCTTTTAATGAACCATTTAAATCTTACTGCTTACAGCAGATTAGTCTGTCCATGCAACGTAGCCAGGGTCTAAAGATACTCACTACACCATACTATGCCATAAAAGTCGATGCTACCAAAAAGCAGCTCCACACAACTATGTCTGACAATGATACCCGAGAGCTGTTTATTAGCATCACCATACTTCTCGTGACTCACCTCACTTGACCAATTGATGACATACATAAATTGCTGGGTTTCAGCTTGTTTTTCCTTTTTACTGTACTGTTCTTGAAACATTTTAACACCCTCTGCAAGGAAACGATGACAAACAGCTCCGATACAATGGGGCAAACACACAGTACTGGCCTATCTGTAAGCATGACTTTGGGAAGGATGTTTCACTTTCATTTCTTTCACAGCTTCTCTGTACAGACACAGGAATTCATGATTTAAGAATACACAGGGTTTCTCGATTTCTGTAATAATTTCTGGAAATGAGGCTCAGGCCAAACCTACATCTTTTAGGACTCTAATTAAATTGAACCATATATCAAAAATACTATGTGTTTTCTGTATATTTAGCTGCAAAGTGAAATATTTTAATGCAAGATATTTTACATGTGCTTCAACATTCAAAATCCCAGGAAAGAAACTTCAGGGTTTGACTCATCCTTGACAAGATGAAGACAAGCTTTACACATTATGCATTAACCATCTAGGTTAGCACTTTTTGTATTAGCTGTCATATTGCCCAAGCTCTCAAAAAACCATAGATCAGGAAGAACAAAATTACATCGGTTTATGTGGAAGCATGATCCTTAAACTTAAGAAAAAAAAGAAAAAAAAGGAAAAAAAAAAAACAAACAGAAAGACAAAACGTCATAAAAAGTAAATATGATTTTTCTGGCCTTACTTTTTTTTTAGATTTTGATGATTATTCCATCAGTATTTCTCAAGTGGAGATCCAAGAAAGAAACACAACACCTGTCGCAGAGCTACATTCTGTTCTCCACATGTGAAATTTTAAATATTTTAAGAACAACTATGAAATGATATGGTTTTGAACTATTCTGCAATTATTTTTTCCAAAACAAGACTAAACCATGAGAAACATTTTGAATTTTTCCCTGTAAACACTGCAAAACCAGTCAAAAGCTGCAACACTATTTAGTATCAGGCTGTAACAGTAATTATTATCTCAAGCAATACCAAAAGCAATAAAAATGTGCTTATAAACGTTCACATCATGTAAAGTCATTTCTTTTGTATCTTTCTGCTAGAATAGGAAAGAAGAAAAATAATTCTGTGACAAAAAGTACCACAGTAAAAGTAAATCATTACAAAGATGTATAAATCAGAAACTTTGAAATCTGCAAGATTAATCCCTTTTTCCTTGTTTTTTAGCATTTCTAGGTTAACTTATTTGAGCAAGGTCTAGTTACCAATAGCTAGCCCAAATTGTCTTTTGTTTAGCAACATACTATATGTATCACTTACATGCAATGCAAAGCTAGCTAGAACTAGTTTAAAGAATCACTATCAGGATTTTAAAGTGCCTTATAGTAACTATTCCCTGCTCTTTTTTAGTATCACAGAGATGTCTGAACTAGAAGTATTGCATGGCCTTGTTTGAACAGATATTTGTACCAAAAGCCCTAACTACAATTAATATAAAAGCATTTGCTGGAATTAAAATCCATTTAATAAGAAAGGAAAAAGAAATACTTCTAGCTTTCCAGGATTAGCAGTCACACAATAGCAGCAATATTCAGAGCAACCACTGTGGTGAAACTGCATAAATAAGTCACAGCCTGAATTATGTTTACTTGAGATTTATCTGTTTATACTGGGTAACTTTCAGCAATGGATTGTTAAAAGTAAAAATACTTAGAATCTACCCAGAGTAAAAAGCCAAATTTGACAGCTGCATCCCTACTCCTACCAGTATTTGCAGACATTTGGGAAATCTCCTTCAAACAGGGTTATTTCTCCCTGCACTTCTGCATGAGGGCTTACATTTACATCCCAGACAAACTTTTGTCATATATCACCTTGAAAAAAATAAAAGGAGTAAATATATATATTTGATTACACTATTAAAAATTTTAGGACTATATTTTTAGGAGTACTACTATGCCTTTAAAATTTGGCTCTTCGAGGAGAAAAAAAAAACACCCCAAAAAGCAGCTGACAGGCCAATAAAAAACGGCTTTAGAGGTGATAAAGATCCCAATTACCGAACTAAAATTCTTTGTCAGATCTGTCAGTAGGTCTGATTTGTATATAATTTAAGAATCACTCTGTCTTCTATGTTTCCCCAGTGGGTAGCCAAAAATACCGAGTTTCTGCCCACTGGATGGGAACATCAGATAAAGCTCAAAGTAGCAAACGACACCTTTATGTGGTCACACAATGACAGCAAACTTGGTCAGAGAAATCATGTATGATACAAAATAGCGCTAGGCAGATCACTAGAAAATACACTTACCTCCAAACGGATTTTCTCACCTGAATCAGGGATTGATTTGGATCAGCACGTTAGAAGTAAGAGAATTCTGTTAACATTTTCCCATATTGCCCAGTACCAAAGCTTTAATGCGTAATACCACATTATATTTTGGTAGGTACCTATTAGAGACAAAATCACAGGCACACAAACCTTAAGTTAACTGAAAATCTGCATTTCATCTGAACGTGTCTCCAGAACAGTATTTAAATACATTCCATATGACTGCACAGTGGGATACCTCACTCATTTTTCTCTATTATGGAAGAAGGAAAAATGGTCTATTTGTTTTTAGAGTGCAAAACCCCCTTTTTATACAGGGCTTTCAAATGACTGAACAATTCAATGATAAAAAGGGGATGCATCTGCTGACAGTTGCAGACTACTGCAAACTATTCCTGTTCTTTGAAGTTATTTGACAGAAACAAGTAATTGAAGTGCTACTTCTCTATTTATTGTTTATTATTATTTTTTTGTGCTCAGAAATGACCTTTTATTTCTCGTCCATGGTAATGAAATACTTGAAATATCCATAGGTGCACACACAAAAAATTATAGTAGTGTATCTTTTAAGACTGCTGTTGCATTCAAGGTAAGTTTTCTACTGAATTACAATAAATTACTTAAGATTTTTCTAATTCCAGCAGTCTTAAAACACTTTCTATTGCTCTGTGCATCTTATTATTTTGTATAAGAACAGGCAAAATCTATTTGAGTCTGCTAAAGATGTATATTTCTCAACAGAGAAAATGAACTATTTCATTCCACTCATTTCTGCATTAGCTCTCAGTGGGATGACTTTTTGTTTGGGTGTATGGTTTTAGGGCTCTAACACACAGCAGTGTTTTTATTACACCCTTAAAAATGTTTGCATCATACATTATAATCAAAATATACATAGCAGTTATAGACATTCATGTGAGTACCTCATTTACTTTATGCCACAAGGTAATAATAACATTTTATCTTCTACCATAGAAACCCAAAGCATTTAAAAGCATTAGCAAGTTAAATTATATGATGACTTCATGAACTAGGTTCACTTCAATATAACTTTCTACACTAATGAAATGAAATCATTTTTATATGAATAATGTTCTGCTTAGTGAAGAACAAACAGTGGAATTAAAAAATCTGATGAAATTGTCCAGCAGGAACAACACTGAATAATTTAATCCAAAACCTCACTGTAGAATATTCAGCTCTCAGAAAATGCTGTAAAATTACTAATGTTATTGATAATGACAAACAACATTTTATGTTACTCTGATGAAAAAACAGTCAGAACACAGTAAGTGGCAAATGCAGTTTGATTTTGGTGTAATACAGTTTCTTCAGCTCTTATAAATAGAAAATACACTGGAGAACTGCAAAACTTTCTAAAAAATTCGTTCTTTAAAAAAAGTTCTTGAGATGGAAGACCCTATATGTCATCTTCTCTTAAGGTGTGATCATTTTCCTATTAGGATCAGGGAGGAGTTTCTTCTTCACTGCAAGCAGGATACTACTTTGTACGTTGGTAACGCTTTTTATTCACAATTTATTAAAAAAATCCCATCAATAAGATTTAAGTAATTTTTAGAATACAACACAAAAAATATAACAACAATTTTACCAATGCAAACCAAAGACAAATTTCATTTAGCGTTGTTCTATCATCACCGTAAAAAAAACCCCAAATATAAACAAGCAGGTCTTGCACTATACGTTGAGAGTCACAAACCCCCAAACATTCCAAGTCTTAAAAGCATATTTCAGAAACATACTTTCATTTTTGAAGTCTCAGCATCCAGATACAAATACGGGGGGGGGGGCTAGGGAAATGCACCAACCATTTGTAATCTTCCAGTTATCATAAGGGTACATGGGGAAGAAGTTCCTTGTGAGGTACTGTGGTCAGAGATCAAATCATTTATATGCTCATAGTACACATGGAAACAAACTGGAAACCACTGCTGAATGGGGAAGGCAAATAGTATAATTTCATATTTGCTGGATTCTAAACAACGCCCTCCTATTTGAACCATTGCCTGAATACCATGCAGCTGTGAATAGCAGAAGTGGCTTTCAAGAACACTGTGACTTGGAGGACAGCGTGTGATTTCATACAACTGATGAGACTTAAAATAAAACCATATTGCATCTTCCACAATATTTAATAAAAGTTGTTGAGAGGCATATTTTCAAATCAGGAGTGAATTTGACATTTACCATATGTTCACACACAGCTTTCTTCACTGTACAGACAGTATAGAAATTTCCCATAAAGCTCCACTAATTAAATTAAAATAGAAAATGACAAACAGGACGAAGAGCTGACAGGTTTTATAAGCGCAAACCAGACTAAGTGTTCATCTTAAATCCTAATAGCACCATCTGATGGAGGATCATCACAATACTATAGAAAATATTCAAAGTGTGCTAGAAATTAATTAATTTGAAAATGTTTTAATACATTTCCTTAATTTGTGTAATAGACTGTAAACATAAGTATACAGAATAGCGGTGATCTGCTAAATAAACTTAATGTAAGTTCTGACATTTTAAGTCAATATAAGTTTTGATTTAGTAGGAAGCAAATCCAGTCAGAGGCTAAGTCAAAAGGAAGAAAAAACAGTTTCTTGTCAGTACTCTTTCCAGACACCTCCTTCTATGAAGTCTGGGTAATAAATTTAAGCACATCTGGTATCCAAGTCAAGTCTTTATTGCTTGTAGACACTCAAGTTGCAGATATAGACTAAAATATAAGTGAAGAATTAAATGGTTTTGCTCCCTTAAAAGATACCAAGCAGAATAAATTTTTAACACAGGGGTCACTGAATATCCAAATGGTGTAGGGGAAGAATGCAGGCATCACAAAGGTAACTCTGGAGGAGAAAACCATGGGGATCAGAGAGCTGTAGACAAAACATACCAAGTATCTAATCAGAAGGATGGTATGCCACAACTAAACTACATGAATATAAGTAGTTACATGACATTTAAAACCGTTGGGATTACAGTTGTTCCAAGAAATTTTGACAAAACATAGTTCCTTCAGAAAAATGTAATGAGAAATCAGTTTAACTATGCCAATATTTGATGCTGAAAAAATGTAAATAAATTTCTATTTCTTTCAAAATGATTCTTCATCTTTTTCTGTGTGTTTTAGTATTAGTTAAAAACTTTTATCAACTTCCAGTTATTTTTTTTTCTTTGCAGAGAATTCCTTTGGACAATTAAACACATCAAAACCAGCAGCTGTTTTCATAAAATTAGGCAGTTAAACCAGTAACTAGTTATACAGCAGAGATGACACAAAAGCACTAATAAGGCCTTTTCAAGGTTTAATATCACTTAGCAGCCAAAAAGGTGACTAACACATAGATTTTGGCACACATATCCCAAACGAACACACAGAAAGACTCTTTCTTTTTGAAGAAAGAGAAATTTATTTTCATTTTTTTTCTTTCTCTTTTCTTTTTGAAAAGAGAAATTTTCTTTCATCTAGAAATCACAAGTGTATTTCAAGCCAAACAAGAGCTTAAGTTAAACAGGAATATTACAAAATTAAGAAGCAACACTGTATCTAGAACATGAGCGCAGCTGCTATTTTACTGTTCAGAGTCACTCACTGAACACTAAAACAGAAATGGGGGAGATCTGATACTTTATAAAAACACAGATAAAGCTAACCTACTTATCTAAGTATTAGGAGTCTTGCTAATGCTTTAAGGGACAGTATCATCAGGGCTATAGACGTTCCAGCCTTCTATTTCACTCCTGATATTTCCACTGAAATTCTCAGGCTTTCTTTCCCCTTTATTAACATTAATTCCCATCATTCCCTTGATGTATGCTTGAAAAACACTTTGTTGACTAACCAACTCCATAAATCGATTCCTCTCAATGTAAAGTTCAAAACACAGTAAAAACTAAGCATTCTTCTGATTCTTGAGAGCCAAGCGGCCACACTCTCTCCAATCAGATCCTGTTAGATACACCTTAAGCAGCTTACAATATAACTCAATCAACAGTAATCGCTTGCAATAAAGAATAGCAACGGGCCTACGCTATGGTTTACATTACGAAGTTTAGCAGTTGTTGCAACATTAATTTGCATAAAGACAGCCATAGACAGTAAAAGAGATTTGCACTTTGAGGAAACCATCACTTCGATATATTTTCTATGTTATATATATACCCACTCACGGCGTAGATGAATCTTCTCCATAGATAGGAGCGATGACAAACGTTAGAACTTAACAATTGTTTTAAAATATAACAAAACCTTTGATTTTTCTACTTTTCTAGCCTCCCAAGTAAAAGACGCTTGAGACAGTGGTTTTCCTTGTGTCTTCATTGTATGAAGAACTTATTAAATCTGGCTAGAATCAAGAGCAATAGCTATCATACTGTTGTTTTCATCACTGTTACTGCTACCGTATATGGAGTAGATAAAAGATTCCCTCCCACTGCAGCTCAGGATTTCAGACAATGCCGAAGCCGTTTGCATAGTTTCATGTTAATAAAATGAAAAATCTATGACACCAAAGACACAGTCATAGAATATCTTACTTCATACCTCATATCATCATTCATGAACACAATTTACTATGCTTTGCTGTATTGGATGGCCCTTAAACTCAAGGGCTCCTCATCCAAAATCTTCCAGGAAAAATAAATTCACAAAGAATAGGCCTTCCCTTTGGCAATGTCAAGTGTGTGCAGTTTAGATTGTTTCTTTATTGCCAAATTAATTACCTAATCCTTAAATACCTTCATACATACTGAGCAGTTAGCCCAATCCCTCAGTGCTTCTACCTTCTGTCATGCCTGGGCAGCCTTCGTCACCGGAAGCCATTGCTTCTACCAGATCTGAATACTTTCCAGATATGACCCCTTCTCTTCTTATTTTAGCTTTTTTTCCCCTCTCTCTTTCTCAAAAAGGTGAATAATCTAAAGGGCAAAGGTGAATATTCTAAAGTTACTTTAATTTTGAAGATGCATAACTTCCATACACTTTTTCCCTTCATGATAGTGCAAGCCCAAGAGGAAAACTGTTAGTCCAAACCATCTGCTCCACTACCAAAAGTGAAAATAAATGATCTAATGCAGGACCTCATTAGCATACATATTGTTAACCATCATAGCAGTATTAAATAACAGCAAAATGGGGGAAACTAAAAAACGCAGTGACAGGTGCTTTAGACAGAACCAGACAGTGGAAAATGTAGAGGAATCTAGAAGAAAAAAAGTTAACTAATTGGTCCCACAAAGACATAAAAATCCACATGGATTGGACTTTTTCTGCCCTTGTAATAAGAAAAATCTGAACTGGCGAGCATTTTGATCAGTTGACCTCTGGGATTAGAAGCACTTTTAGTTCCTAGCAGATACTCTGAAAACAAGAAACCTATATCTTCCAAGAAAATTCTGTTTATTGTTATTCATCTGCTTGAAAAAAACCCAAAACCATAAGAAGTGTCCAGAGAGATATGGTGGAGCAGCTCACACAACTGGAGCGCTGTGATACAGCCTATTTAGGAAGGACAGGCCAGGAAGGCAAGGAGGGGAATTGTCCTGTATGTGGGAGAGCAGCTGAAGTGCATGGAGCCTTGCCTGGGGAAGGTGATGAGCCAGCTCAGAGCTTATGGGTCAGGGTCAGGGGGCAGACGAACATGGGTTAAATTGTGGTGTGTCTCTGCTACATACCATTTGGTCAGGAAAAAGTAGTAGATGAAGCCCTCTTCAGACAACTGGAAGAACCCTCACATTTGCAGGCCATGGTCCTCATGGGATACTTTATCCATCCTTGTATCTGCTGGAAGGGCAATACAGCAGGACACCAGCGAGCCAGGAGGTGCCCTGGTTTTTGGGATGCATTGATGATAACTTCTTAAGACAGATGATTGAGGAGCCAGCAAGCACAGCTGCTCTGCTGGACCTGATATTTACAAACAAAGAAGATCTGGTTAGGGATCTGAAGGTAGTTAAACATGGAAACAGAGACCCAGAGATGCTGAGGAATATCTGACCTTGGAGAAACTCAAACCTGACTGGACAAGGCCCTGAGCAACTTGACCTAGTTAACCCATCTTTGAAAAGGGGTCTGGATTAGAAGACCTCAAAAGGTTCATTTCAACCTAAGTCATTCTAGGATTTTAAGACTATTTTCAGATAAATCTGATTTATTTTTAAAAATGTTTTTTCCAAACCATTTCATTTTTCAATAAAGTAGAAACCTCCTAAGATAATGTTTAAAGAAAAAAAAATATTACCATCAGCTTTTTGCTAGTATTTTCTCTCTGAATGTCCAGATAGACAATAAAGCAAACAAGCAAGTTTCTTCACAGTTGTACCATTTTGAAACCAAAGACACAAAATAATAAAAACCAGAAATAGCTGATTACACTCTATTGGCTTCAAAGTATTTTGTACAATGTGTCTAAAGCAAAAAAATAAATAACAGATATGAGAGTGAATTCTGAAGCAAAAGACAATCATAAGTAAAAATACTGGAGAGCAAGACAAGGAAAAACAGCACACAAAATGACTGTTGTCATGGTTTGGGCTGGGCTGGCCACTAAAATGAACAACAGATTGAAGTCATTCCAGTTATGCCTCTTGAAAAGTAGAATCCTCCAGTAAAATATAAAAACAGCCAACATCAATAGACCTACTCAAAACAGAAGACCTTAGAGCCAATGGCAAGTGTTTGGAACTAAACACACCTGGTTTTCAGTCAGCTTTTATACATGTTCTTACACAACTTTACTTAAATTAATGCTTACTGCTTTGCATTCACAGGACAAAGGAAAATGAGACATATTTTTGCAATAAAAATTTAAAAGGCTTGTTACAGCTTTTTTACTGCCCTTGTATGCATTGATGTTTATGCTTCATTACTTTAATTTTTGGTTTTTACTACAGGTAGTGCCCTAAAGCTAAGGTGGTAAACTACAAGCTTTTAAAACAAACAGATGTTTCCTTATTATGGCAAAAGACTGTAGCGATGTTTTATGCCAAGAATAAATTTTAACTTTTAATAGCTTTCACCAAAAAAGTCCTTCTTTTTTTTTCTTTTTTTTTTTTTTNTATTTAATATCTGCAATCCATTTAAGAGAACTGAAATCCTTTCCAGACTTGCTATTAGCATAGTCACTAATGCATGAATAAGAGCATGAACAGGCCAAAATCATCCTTGTCATGAGCCTATTGACTTTTCTAAAGTTCTGTGAGAAAGAGTATTACCTATCCAAAGAGTGCTAAAAGTTTAACATTTTCAGTTTGTTTTCAAACTTTACACAGAAGACAATAAATTGCTGAATACATGAAAACATTATTTTTGCCTGTAACGATTTCATTTTCTTCACAATTACTTTCTAGTTCTTAAATTTTGAAGCACAATATCTCACACCCTGTGATGCCAAATATTTTCCATGCACAAAGAAACCTAGGAAATGCCCCTCTTCATCTTCATTAAAAGAGATTTTACTCTCTTATCAAGATGAAAAATTGTCTGAACAAAGTAAGATAAAACAAAGGAAAATTAAAAATAAAACCTACATCTTTCTCTGATTTAAAAAACTATTTTCACTCTTTAACAGTGGGAGGAAAATGACATTTCCTCAAGTTCTCTTCAATTTTTACCTTTCCCAACAACTTCTTCCAGCCAAAAGACAGAAGAAAAGATGAAAGAAATGGCGGAAAATGAAGAAAAAGGTAAGAAAGAAATTAATTCTTTTAGAATGACATATTAAAAGGTTCTTCTTAATTAATAATATGAATAATGAATCTGACTTTTTCAGTGAGAAAACTTAGTTGGAGGTATTTTGACGAACACACAAGCAGGCAATATGCAAAGGGCCTGATTCTATTTTACATTGCCAGTATGCTCTGAGAATTTCCTGGTTATATTTCATTTTAAAAGGCTTGGATAGAAACTCAGATTGGATCAGCAGTGTTGGTTATTTCACAAGTTCCACCTCCAACCCTCTCAGATTTTTTTAAGTCACCACAGAAAAAAGCCCTACCATTGATACTCCCAGTACCCAGACAGCAAATTAAATTGCAAAGTGAGAATTGTGCTTTATGCAGAAGATACAGTTGACAAACAAGATGCATAACTGATTTAGTTCAGTGTATCTGCTATTATTTTTATCTAATCATGCCTTTATACCACCTTATGATCTGATCACTAACATCATGAATTTATTCATTTCTTCTCAAGCTAAACAGTTCACATCATGAGCAAAAAATCTCCAGGGATAATGTTTATTAAAGAAAAAGCTGTATCCATATATAAAGGGCATTCAAAAGTCTACAAGGGACCTTAGGATAGAAGTGTACTATTAAGGACTGTCAAGTAAGCCTAAGAAATTATTGGTATGGAAGGCCAGTAGCTCAGCAAAAGCAGTATCACAATGAATCAATCTTCTTATTTCACACTGACCCTAAAATAACTTCTAAGCTGCTGAAGTCTATGCCAAGCAAGTGCCAGAAAAGGAAAGGATTTCAGGTATCAAGGGACTTCAATTTTGGTCTAGTATATCACTGAAGTGGAAAAGGAACATCAGACAAAGTGGAATGAGCAGCAGAGTGTGTAAGAGACAGGAGAATGATCAATAGTATAAATGATACTTTAAGATTCTTTAAAATAATATATTGTGTAGACAAATTTTAATACAAATCAGTTTCTAGACATTGTAGATATATTTATCACTCCAATAATTGGAAAAAAAAATATCAGTGATTTTTATCTAACTATCCCCATTAGAACGGCAATATTCACCTTTTGGTTGCTTCATGGATGTGTATATAATACCATTATTTGCAGTTGTTTGCAATTGGCTCTTTCTGAGGTACAAACACTGTGTAGTCATTGTGGGACAACCACAAAATACTAGCTACCCCTCCATATAGGCCTATTGTCAATCATCAGAAGACCTGGAAAAATAGAATCTTTACAATTTATTTCTACAACACAATTAAATAGTCCAAATAACAAAAAAAGGAAACCACAATCATTTTAGCCAGCATCACTAGCAGCAATTTTTTGTCTTGATGTTACTATGTAGAAACGCTTTCAAACGTAGAGAGCTGCGAGACTAGTAAAGATATAGCTGACTGTAACTACATGTGATGGAATAACAATATTTTGCACATAGCAAATACCTAAAATGAATTACAAGCCCAAATCTTGCTTGGTTTTTCATTTCACGTCATGGCAACCATCTCAGTCATGGGAGGGATTTAACTACGCAGCTGGTCACAACACTAGATATTTCTATTGTCAGATTCTATTACTTTTGGCAATGCTGTAAATATTAATAGTATCTTTTATTAAACGAACCCTTAGCTCGTTTTTTACTTAGCTCTTATGGTCTAGTAAGAAGTTTGTTTTTAACAGATCTTATTAAAAATGGACTACTAGAGAATATTAAACAATTAGAAAATTATAAAACTGTTTACTCTATGATCATAATTTAAAAAATTATAATTTATCTACTTCTGAAATCCCTTTGACACTGGAAAAACAAAATTTACTGAAAATGAATATAGAAAATGTAAAATAACTCAGTTTTGGACAACTTTGTAGTTTGTTTATTTTGTAAATTATAATATGTATAAGACAAGTCTTGAAATTAATACTATTAGGGGAAAAAAAGCCCTCAACTGCCTTTTTTTTTTATTTGGAGAAATTGGGATAAATAAACCCAATGATTTTAAGTAACTTAGAAACTCCACTTTAATAACACAAATAATCTTATATAAGAAAAATCAGCACATAATCATACTCAGAAGCCACAGAGGTGAATCTTCCCCAGCGTTATGTACTTCAGTTAACAGTTCTGTAACTCAAGGCACAAAGACCGCCTTGACTAGTTTTCAAAGAAAACACTTTACTTTTATTTTTACCCTGTTATATCATTCAACTGACTTAGAGTCCACAATTTTTCCTTTCATACAGCCCAGAATGAGTTTTCAAAAGATTTACAATAATGATAAAGAAGCATTCTGCTCAGAAGAGAAAGCTGAAGGAATCCAAATGATATATAGAAGTGAGCATCCATCAACCAGTCTTCTTACTCTATAAGGCAACATAACATAGACATCTACCGAAACACACAGGACAGTAATAATAGGGTCTAAACTCAACCATTTGGGACCCCAAGAACATATCCTTCAGTGCTCATTTATAAAATAATTTCAAGAAAAAAAATCATTTTTTCCTATAAAACTCTGTTGTAATAGAGCAAGCTGCTATAGAGTATGTAAATAATACAAAGATACACATTCTTCTTTTTTTTTTTTCAAAGATTTTCTGTTTGCTAAGGATAGGAGAATACAGGGTAATAAGATTTGAATTTATAGTTAAAAAGTAATAATCACTAATGCAACTACTCCTTGTGACAGAGTAATCAATTTTATTCATTTTCTTTGTATTATACATGTTCCATATATTCTAGTCTTTAACGTGGGACTAACATACCTGACTGTGAAATGTGTATATATCTGTTTACAAAATACACCCATATGTTACCCACTTTGTGCAAAATTTTTAAAAAAATAGTGCGGACATGCAGGATTTTTTCACTATAGACTGAAGTTGCTTGTAAAAGCAGCTCATATCCTTTCAAAATTACCTAAACACCTTTTAACTTTCCATTTGTTTTGTACATAAGCAATGTTTGGTTATTAAGGTCAATATTTAAAAACAAAACAACCCATGATTCAAAACCCAGTATGCATATAGTTAAATGCTCTCATTATTTTCCATAAATGTAATTTTATTTTCATAAATCTCTTCTCCATGCCCCCCACCCACCCAAACCATAAGCTGTGTATTACCTATTTAATGCACAGTGGCTGATCTCTGATATGCTATCTATCTGCCCTGACAAGACACATGAGATAACTCACCCTTGAGCAGGTATGAGCTAGCTTGTACTCAGATTGAGTACACTGAACTTCCCACACAACTTAAGATACTGCGATTTTTAATTTAGTGCACTCCATAGTACAGTGACAAACTAAAAACAGTATTCTGAAAACCAGACTATTTTCAATCTCCTCAAGATTGTAAATTTCATTTAATTTTTTAGAACAGATCCATTTTCAAATTGCAGCTTTGAAGAAGATGAGGAAGCCTTGGGAATGCATAATACTCTCATAGAAAAGCAATGACTATTTAGCCTTAAAACCCTTCTGCACTTTGATAAAGACTATAAAAAGATCTTCATTGTTTTAGAATTCCTCCAAAATTTCACCTGCATTTATCAAAAGATGTTGTCTGGTCTTGAGGCAGGATCTTGATTTTGAGTCAAAGAATTATAAAAAACATTGAAGACAAGATTACATAAATAAGAGCGTATCGTTGAAAGTGGGATGCATGCCTCTGTCATAAAGACAGGACATTGCGGTGTGCTGAAATTTTCTGTCATCTGTCATTCTTAGACGTAAATCCAGATGGGAGTACTTTAAAGGCAAAGACAGAAAGTAGGAAAAGAAGGAGATAGGAAGGAACAGATCATAACTTGAACTTTGCTGTTCATACTTCCAGCAGTTCACAAGATAAAAATGAAATCTGGATAGTTTGGTGACATGGTTCTATTTCAATGGAAAAAATACTGCTGAATCTCTGTGATTAATTTACATGTCAGACTACACAAACAGAAAGATGAACAAGCTTATACATCAACATATTTTACATTTATTACATGAAGGATCCTTTTTATAATTTTATTTTGACTAATTAGTACTGACAGCAGCAGAGATGAACAAGGAGATTAAAGACGCCCCTTTGCACTACTTTTAAACCATGACAAGGTCAGAAATAGTATAGAATTAGGTAATAAGCATAAAACACGCTCCAATCTCATTCATGCAATTTACCTCAACAAATTTTTCCAATTTCCAATAACCAACTCAATTTCATTTGTTACAATTTCTGCACAGCACCAACAAAATAAAGAATATTGATTATAAATTTAAACTATTATGGCATTTACTTAAAGACTAAATGAAATGCAGAGGGCCACTGTTAATCTACTACAAAAGCCAGAAAACTTTCAGTTGGACAATATAAACTCTTAGGCATCCTTTAAATCTGCAAAAAGCAAAAAACACCTTATCATTTCTGGTCAATTCAACCTCCGTTGCTGTACTAAAGCTGAAAATAAGTCTCAATCCTAGGTGAATGAATTTTCTTTGTTCAAAAGAAGATTATAATGTTTCACCTGACTTTTACTGAATAAAAATTTCAGTTAAAATTTTAAGATTTTTTTCCTTGAAATGGGTAAAAGAGTTTCTTGGTCCCTCCTGTATAAGGCAATAAAGTTGAGTTTGTTAGTATGCCATTAGCATACCATTATTAGGAGCCTAACTACAATGCTACATATCAAAGTGGAATTTTTGCTGCTAGAGAACTAGACATATTGCACTCCCTGCATGCCACGGTATAAATTACTGTCTGCATCAGATGAATTGCCACTCCCATCAACTGCCAGGCTGGATGGGGCTTTGAGCAACCTGGTCTAGTGGGAGGTGTCCCTGCCCATGGCAGGGGGGTTGGAACTAGATGATCTTTAAGGTCCCTCCCAACTCTAACCATTCTGTGATTCTGTGATTATTGTGGTTAGCTTAAAATAAAAACTAGTAGCATAACAAACAAAAGCAAAGCCTTATTCTATAAATATCTGACATTGAGGTTATGGCTTTTTTCCTTAGTAACAGCAGTAGGTATACGAAGTGTCTACAGTGTTAGCAATTACTGCTAATTGGTAAAATCTCTGATTTAGAAATATTTTTTTTAAGTAAGGAACACAAATAACCAGATAATTAGTGGTAGCAGTGCAACTCTTGGTGCTGCTGATTATCTTTTACAAGGAAACAAACTTCACACAGGTATTTGGAAAAGCCACACACCAAAATACGCTATTTTAATGGCAATATTTTCTTTGTTTCTTGAACGATTTTCTTTCCAAAGGACGTACATGCTCCCAAAGTCTGTCCTTGTAATCACAGACAATAATAAAGACTTCCCTATTCTCAGCTCTTTAGGCATTGTCTAATCACTTCTACTGTGAAAGAATGTAACTACTGTAATCATTCAAAGAGTTACCTCTCAGAAATAAACAAATGCAAATCAGTTCTGACAGCTTAGCTTTATTCTTCATAAAAAATTCTTAAATGAAATATCTTTCTATACTAATAAATTTGAAACAGGACCAGTTATCAACTGAAGGGAATATTACTCTGACATTATGACATCCAGGTGGTACCATGGCAGCAGGTGACACACTGAAGTAGCATTACCTGTATGTTGATTTACCTGGAGAGAGTTAGAGAAATAGCCTCACGATATGGCTTCTGGACTGAAAACAAGTTGCCCATTATGAAAGTATTTTGGTGAAGTTATAGCTAGACACAGGCAACCGAGCAAAACAGACAAAAAGCTAATGGTGTTCATTACTGGATTATTGTACTTGTCTTTTGGCCTGAAAAGTTACCTGATGCTTAGAGCCATGCTGTGTAATTTCCCTGGGGAGAAAGGAGGATTTGTCAATGAGTCTGACATTTCTTTTGTCCAGTTTTACTCATTCCAGAAAAAAGATGAAAAGACATCCTATTTCCCTGAGGAAAAAGTAGCAGAATCTATTTCCTTTACTGGCATTTTTCAAATCTGCCTGTCTTCTTCTGTCTCACAGGTGGAATTGCCAGTTAAAGTTTTTCAAAAACTGGTTATTAATTTTTTAAGATGGCCAAACTGAAGTATAAAAATAGCTAACAATAATAAAAAGCGTCGGTTCTCCCATAAACAAAAAACTTGAGAATGAAATTTTTTAATCAAACTGATTAATTAATTTGACCCAAAATAATTATTTTGCAGAGATAAGGGTTGGAATTCATCAGCTCATTCAGGGTAAAGGCGAAGTACCATCTTTTTCAACATGAAACTTTTACCCACCCAGATTCTCCCATTCTTCAGGACTATTTCCTCTCATTATCTTCCTTTCTAGTTCCTATCTGGAAGTCAGCAAGCCTTTATTCCTACTTTCTGAGTCAGAAGTGTTTATTACATTTGGCCTTCCTTCAGACATACTTGTTTTGGTCACTATGATTTTATTTTCTTTTTGGCTGATTCAACTACTCACCTCATCTATTCTGCTGACAGCTACATTTCTCCCTGCTCTCCCTGGCTTCCAGCTCATCCTCTGCCTTTGACCTGCATTACCCCAATCAGCAAATGCTCCAACCCTTGCATTTGGAGTCTGTTCTCAGGGAAGTATCTCACTCCACCTGCCTTACTTTCTGCTTGATCTTTGCTTCCTCTTCCGTGATTCTTTCTGTTTCTCTTATTACAACAAAAATGGACACATAATTTTATTAACTTAAGCTCAGTATGTGAACATGGAGAAATAGATACAGCTGAGAACACCAATTCACAGTTGAGAACATTAATTCACAGCTCACAGTCACAAAATCTCCTGGCTCAGGAGAAGGAATAATTAGAGACTGAATACCCCCCAGCATGACTTTAATATCCCATCATATAGAAACACACGGAGAAAGCTCTCTTCATCTTTTCCCCACAAAAAAAAAAGTTAGTTTTCAGCACAGAGAAATCTATCTGGATAGATAACCATCAGAAGACTGTTGCAGAAGAACCTCAACAAAATCCTGCATGTGTGATAACTGAGAATTTATTATTTCAGCACATCTTCTCATCTGAACATTGTTCCACCACACTGGACTGATTTTTACAACACAGTAAGAATAATACTTTTTCTATTTCGCTAGCTTGCTTTGATGACCTATTGATTTACTCAACTAGTTTCCTGAAACATCTGGGGCACACAGATATGACACCAAACTATCTCATGGAGACAGGATTAAAGCTGAAAGTTCCGAATTGACATTTCATTCAGTAAGATCTGAAAATAACATGTACGTTTCCTTTGACAAAGGTATCAGTGCAGCTCAGCAAAGAAGAGTTGCAATGATCAATCTCAACAGGACTTGGGAGTCCTTTATGAGATTTTACCAGTTACTACCTGTGCTGAATTAAAGAGTTGGTTATAAATGCAGAGTCTGTGTGTGATCCTGAACAACTACTTATGTCACAGAACAGAAGAAAACAAGTGGTAAAGAACTTAAGACCTTGATGCTCAGAGTATGCATAACTAATACAGAAAGTAAATATTCAGACTCACCAATGTTATCAAGTAGGTCAATGGAGGCTATCAGCATCCTTTCAACAGGAGTGTTCTTCAGGAAGGAGCAGCTACTATGCACGCATTCATAATCAGCATACCTTCAACAGGCAAAAGCTCATTAATAAGTATTTCCTAGACATAACTGGGATTTGCTGTAGCAATACAACATACTGTGTTCTAACACAATATACATATAGTCTTGTCTCATGTATCAGAACTAATCAAAGTGTTACAGCTGCATCAAGTGCTATGGTCCTAATGCATTAAAACGGAGTAAGAAAATGTACATCAAAGCTTCAGAAAAGATATTGAAAAAACATAACAGTGCTGAATACAGACTGAAAAAATAGGCAATATACTGAAAATAGACCCTATCTAGTGGATTACAACATACAACACAACTGAATCAGTGCTCTAAAACAATGTATTCAGCCGAAAAGAAAACAACTTAAAGATACTTCTTCATTTAGCTGAAATAAATCAGGCACATGGCAATAGAATTTCTTTGAACCAGATAACGGTTTGTCTCAAACAGATATCAGGCTTTTGAATCAGCCCAAAGAGGTGGAGATGCTAACATAAAAGAATGGTGGCAAACAACAACTAGATTGAAATTGACCCGTATGAAAAATCAGTTTGGGTTGCCAAATAAAATCAGGGAAATATTTAGATCAGTTTGAAGAAAAAAAAAAAAAAATCTAAAGACAATAGGTTTTTTGTTCAGGCAGAAAATAAGTTTCGACAAAAACCTAAATGTTTCTTTCAATCGTTTTCAGTAAAAAGTAGCCAAACTTAATCTGAAAGTGTAATTTCCACTAATTATTTTTTCCTGAAGAACTTCATTCCTTGAAGAAAAAAAACAGGTGTAATTCAAGCCAAATTCAAAGTAATTCCAATTATTCCAGTTTCCCACTGACTTTGTCCCTCACAAAACAACTGACAAAAAACAACAGACTTACAAAAAAAATTAAAAATACATTAAATATACATTAAATTGATGTAAAAGGTTTCTTGTTAATCCAACTATAGATTTGTGAATATTAAAACAAAGAAAATATAGAGAATATAATTACAAAAATTAGTGAACATGAACAAAATCCTGATTTATTTTTTTTTTAATCATATATTCTCAAAAAATGCCGGACTCCAAAATCAAGGGAGATTGGTAGGTGCATGAATTTTCAGAAAATTATTCTAGCTCTGGAAGTTGCATTGAAGATTTTCAAGATTTTCAAGAATTTCAAGAAGAAATTATGTATTTTACTTTCAACGTCGGATTCTGCCTATCTCTTCCACCACTTTTAACTCGTGGAAAAAAAAGCCTTAGAAGATGTATTTGTTACTCATGCATGAAGATACCTGTTAGTTCTACAGAAAGGTACTATGGTAGTTTAATCAAGAACCAAGACACAATGAAAAATTAAAACCAGAATGTTTTTTATTAGGGAAAGCAAACAACATCAATAACATTTTGTGAGACTTGTCATAACTATTTAACAGCTAAAAAGTTAATACTTTAGGAACACTCTTTTCTAAAAAAATGGCAAACTTTAAAACATGCAATGGAAAAACAATTATCATAAGAGATGCAGAAAGAAGCAGTTTAGATTACGGTTCATGTAATTGTGATGTGAAGAGTATCAATAAAAAAACCCAACCAAATACAAGATTAACATAACATTAAAATACTGCAGGTGATAACATCTCTTTAGTGCTGAAATAGGCATGGCCAAAGCCCACCTACCCTTGAAGAAACTGGTATATTTAAAGTTGTGAAGAATTCTAACTGCAAGGTACTCCAAAGATGCAGTGTTCCACATCTTTTGAACTCACTGCTGTATATATTCAGCAGTTTATTAGTCTGATTTAAGCTGAATTAATCAACACATAAGCTGCTGACAGGCATTCTCCCTGCCTTACCAGTTCTCTGCTCTCCTCCTGAGTCTGACACCACCAGACCTGTGCTTCACCATGTTTCCTGGCAAGGAGCAAAGCATTCGCTCATCCTCCACAGAAGACAGCATGCAAGGTCCCAACTGTGTTTTGTGCCATGTTTGGCATTCCCTGTAATCAGACTACACCATCACACAGAAGAACAGAAGCCCATATACAGCCTTACAGGAAGAAGAGTTCTGTTTCCTCCTACAGAACTGTATGTTTCAAATAGGTATCTTCCTCTCCAATTCTGTTTGAAAAGAAAAATGGGAGCAGAGGAACTTTGATAACATCTCCACTGTGGCAATTTCACATCTGTGCACAATGACAAATCTGAAACAAATGTTTTGACATTTGCTAATTGAAGACATTTGCAAATTCCTGTAAAAAAAAAAACTCAGCATTTCCATTTTACATCCCTGCTCCTACTGAAAACAAACACCAAAGTTGTCCATAAAACAGATACTCTGTTTTTTGCACAATTCAACAAATTATACAATATTTGGATCTAAGTATTAAACTATGAGTGGACAATACTACCAAATGTGTTATTACAGAAAACAGATTGCTAAAATTGTTCATAAGATTCTGGTAAGAGCAGGGCCTCCAGCACTTTACATCAATATGTCAGAGAATCACTCCCCAAAATCACACATGTAATCAGTTGTGATTGCTAGTCTTCCTGCTAAACACGCCCTTGTGCTTAGTCTTTGAAGCATTATCATTTGCTCAAGGCAAAAAGGAATATAAACTAAGAAAGTGATATATTATCCACACCAGCCTAACACTTCAGTGTCAAGCCTCTAATAGAGACAAATGTAGGGAATATTTTTTGGGGGGGAAATATTTCCGCCTCCATCCTGACCTTCCCTACAGCCGTAATCAGCACAGTTATACATATTAAAAGATCTTGCTAAAGAAATAAATAGTGGAAGTAGAAGGTTGAAAAGTTTTAGAATTAAAAATAAGGAAATTCATAAAATTTCTTAAACAGATGCAAAGTGTCACAGCAATGAAGATTTTACACGGACAGTTAAAGAGAATTTTCTGGAAGAATTTCACTAGAAAGACAATATGGTAAGGGCAGTCCCGCCCAAACATACCGAATCTTTATTTTGAAAGCAGTTTGTTCTGGGGCTAAGGACATTCTATTCTATTTTGATACTTGTCACTTGTCCCCATGCTTTTGGTCTCCCTGCTCTCCTATGGAAAAAGCTAAGTGGAGTTCAAGATTATTTTTTTTTAACCATAGAACCTGTAATTCACCTGTAGACATGGTCTTCATTTCAGAGCTTGTTAAGCTACACTAACGGACTTTTTATACACTTTCTTTCTTTTCAAATTTAATTTAATGACTTAAGAACTCGCTTCTACTTTGAATAGTAACATTCTTGAAAGTTGTTCTCTCAAAGAACATTAATTTTCCCCTCCCCTTCGTTCCTGTTTTCTTGCTGACACCACCACTATTTGTCAAGTATTAGACCACTGTAACTCGTGTGGCGAATGCGCATTCTAATTTTTGTGCAGATGATAAATGAAGTAGATTTACCCAGAAGCAACAGATAATTTGCTGATACTCGTAGTCAGTCACAATGTGAAAGCAGATCAGTCTTGCCACAGTCTTTAAATTTTATCCATCCCTTACTGAAATTAGTATTTGCATTAACATTTGCTTTAGCTTGGTTTGCCAAGTCATGCATTAAAAATGTCTCCTGAACATTGAATTATATTTCACTAACTTCCCAACACTCTTAAAAGATTGATACTTGAACAAAAATCTCCTTTCTGTATTTTCTGAGAAGATAAACATGAATAGAAGAAAGAAAATAAGCTCCTACAATATTTACATAGAGAAATACATGTTTGGGGGTCTTTTTAGCTTCAATTGATTTTTAAAACATGCAGTGCTGGTATAAGGTTATATTTTAAAAAAATTTGAAAATTACGTACAGAACATGGTAAACCCATCACACTGTAATTTTTGTGTTTGTTTTAATGTGCAGTATTTCCCCTGCCCTTGACTAAGTACTACTATGTCTTTAGACCTTCCTAATAATAGAAACACCTTCAACTGGTGAGTTACGCTGCCTTTATAGTTGCTTTGTACTGCCATAGTGAGGTCAGGATTTCAGGAACCTCTCACTGACAAAAGCACTTTGCATATCTGTAAGAAAAATTCAACTTCTGTGCCTGAAGAATATCATCTTGCATCACCTCCTTCGGCATAATGCCAGTTAAAAAATCAATGTGCTCAAAAAAGAGACAAAATTCAATTCTTTATAAAATTTAACAGAGAGTGCTTGAGTATTCAGTAAAGTAATTGCTAAGGACGGCTGTGACATACCTCATTAAAATACTTATTTCGTAACGCAGAAGACTAATGTATCTTCAGAGAAAAGCTGTGAACTGTAGTTAAGGGAATGACGCTCAAATGAGTCTGGCAATACCAAAATGTTACTCCTGCCTGAAATTTTTTATAATTTTGCCTTTACACAGCAGGCTGGTCAGTTATCCAAAACATCATAACTCAAATTTCCAGAGATGCTAAATGATTACTGTGTAGCTTCTGGCTGGTCATCATAGGTTTTATGAAAATAAAAATAACAAGCCGTATCATGTACTGGTTTTGCAAAGCTGAACTGGCAATGCCAGCTCCAGTATGAAATCCAATAGCAACAAGTTGAAGCCACTCTTCAGATACCATCAAAAGAAATTCATACAGTAACTGAAATAAATTCAATCAGAGACATGGCAATGAGTTACAAAGAAATGGAGTGACAATCTGGAAAGACTTAAGTGATCCCTGCTCATTATGTCTGAACACAGACATAATGCACAGTGTCTTAGTCCATTGAGAAGTGGTGGACCCAATGGGGACAATAGGAGTTTTTATTCTGTTTGCCTCTGACTGGTTGGATGCAAAGTACATGCTGCTGGTGGCAGCAGTTAGTTAGAACATTTCAGTTGATATATTTAATTTCAAGCTATATATGTTTTGCATTTCAAGAGGTGAAGTACATCTTGAAGCAAAATCCTGTAAGATGAGGGCATGAAAATTGCTTCCCTTCTAGGTCAGTTTAAATAGCTGTTAAGCCTGTAGGTTTTAAAGCAGTGACTTAGCCTATGAACTTCAAACCTTGTAAAATATCTCTACCACTGAGAAACGGCCACAGAGACCTCTCTTTTTGTTTACTAGAAACAGTTGCTCACAGTTTTGGAACCTGTGGGGGAAGCTTCAGCCTCTAGCATTTTTTAGCCACTGAGTTTTTTGGTCAGGAGCTTATTATGAAATCTTGGAGTAATTCTTAAACAAAAAAGACAAACACAAATTATCAGTTAGGATTTTTTCTAAATAAAATCATAAATTCTGATCCTCGGTTAAGACTACTAGTAAGTTGAATTCTTGCATTGTGATCCTGCAAAGAAATCTATTCACCACACCTCTCATCTTTCTGCTATGGAATCACCAAGAGGACAATTGATCTGCATCTATTCAGCACAAGGAAAATTGATAAATAATTCCAGTACCAGGGCAGGTTACTTGATCACTACTTCCCCTGAACACATATTTGTCTACACAAACCACCAATATCCTTCCCTCTAATTTCACTGTGTTTAGGACAATACGTCCTTCCATTCTTACGGGATGAATGATTGCTTTATAATGTTTTAAATCACACAGCTCTGTAGTGAGGACCTTATAGAAACACTATTACAAATAGGTCAGGCAGTAATTGCTTCCCTGTGATTAATTTAATATAAATTGAGTCATTTGACTTTCATTCAGAAACTGTAATCACAGGGAAAAGTCAATACTTTCTTTACTCCCTCATCATCGTTATCACCGCCCATCAGAGCTTGAATCTTAAACACATCTCAAATTAACGCCCCATTCAGTTGTATTAATAGATTCAAAAGTAAGTGCTCAAAACCATGAAATAATAAGAACTACACTGGAAAAATAACTAGAAAACACATGACTATTTGGGAACAATCTTGCATTTGCAGACACATGGAGAACTGGCAGGAGATAAAAAGGCCTCTTTAAAGTTATTAACTTTGCTCTTAAAAATGCATCATAAGTACCACAGTTTTAATAATGAAGGATCTCTGAATCATCAAAACAGCAAATATAAAGTTCTGGAAAGCTCTGTGCAAAGGTAGCTTAAAACTCTCTGCTTACTCTGCAGTCCAGTATGATCAGCATCAGATAGAGACCCAGCGCCCTGCAGTTGTATGTTGGCACCTCACAGCCACAGCAGTTATGGGTTTAATAAAGTGTTTTTTCCTAACACCTCCAATTTGACCAACATATCTTCTCCCAAATAGTAAATATTAAATACTTCTGCACTTCCATTAAGTTTTGAGATCACTGGGGTAACGTGCACTGAAATACTAAAACCAAATTATGTTACTGTCACCCAGCAATGTCTCTGGACCACAATCATAAACACGTCATTTAACACATACAGTTTATTCATTGTAAATATTTGGCAGTGAGCTGTATTCTGCCTCTAACAGAATGTACCTAGCCCCTGCCTACAGCTGCAGTTCTAAAACCTGAATCACAGATATGGTACTTGGTCCCGCAGTTTTATTCCTGGAAAAACATCCTCTTGAAATCAATGGAGTTTTGCCTGATTGAAAAGACCAAAGAAATACATTTGGCAGAATCGGGGAATGCAACCGGTACTGTCAACTGATATTGTCAACTGAAATAGTGGTAAGAGAGAAATAAGCATTGTTTCTTTTCCTGAAACAGGTATCAGATTCAGGATTATAAAAAACTCCTTGCCCCTTTGCAAGAGATTATGAAAAGCATATGCAGCTTGCCTTTTCCACGTAGCTAGCTGTTGCATTACGTACATCTTTCAAGCAGTCAATGGAAAAAGATAAGTTGTCAGATTTTTACTATTTACACACAAATAGATATTTTATGTCCCGCTAGTGAAGAAAAGTACAGGAAATCATCCCTGAAATGCCTATGATCAAACTCCACTTCAGAATTCAACAACCTGGTTCAGATTTTCTTTTTACTGCTAGCTGTTCAGTCAAAAGTCTCTCTTTCATACTTCAACACTTTTCAGTTGCTCAGGCAGATCTATTTTGGTTCAGAATTAATAAAACAACACAGCTTTGCTAAAGCAATTTGGGCCTTGACCAAAGAACGAGTTATAGGATGCATTATTACTCACTAACAGGTATAGTTTCAAGACTGCATTTTCAAAACTACTTTCTTTTTTCTGAATGTAAATGCTTGCAATCATGTACAGAAAGCAACATGCATTATTACACCCATTGTTTGTTACATTTCAAATTGTTACCCAGCTCCAGGACAAGGAAGTCATGTATTCAAACAACTCAGGTAACAGTAAATATATGCTTGGCTTCTGCCAGAATCAGTCCCAAAGCATAAAAACAGCTGGGGACAGAAATGACTGTGCCTTCTTTAAATGCCTTATCAATGTTAAAGAAATGCTCAGCGTTGCACCACTGAGGTTGGTTCGCATTGTCTATGCCATGCTGTTTCCTGACTTCACTAAGATACTGGAATTAATGTCCTTACGTACTAAGAAAACATTAATTTAAAAATGCAGTAAACTAAGTAATCTACCTACCTAATGGGACAAAGATGAAAACCGAAGTCCATGTCCTTTAACTTTTGACACTATTCAAATTTTACTATTTGTGAATTACACACAAAATTACACACAAAAACCCAAACTATCATCACAGTTAAAATTCTGTTCAAATTCTGAAACCATTGATATTTTAACACAGAATTTGCGCTTGCTGCTCTCTCTGCCACTACAGATGACTGTGATTAGTGCAGGTATTGTTATTACTTACTTTTTATGAGGATGCAACAAAATGAAATGAGGTCCAACTTGGCACAGTGCTAAACCAGAAACTCAGTAACTCATACCATACCTTTATTAACAGAACAGTCCCTTCTTTCACAAACCAATAAAATGAGAAAAAATTAATTATGACAAATACAGACGTGTCATTTTATTTCCTAACATAAATCAGTGAAAAAACTATCTCATTTACAGCTTGTCAGGAGGAAACTTTATAACAAGTGGATGTGATGTCAAATCCACATATAAGCTAACCTTTTCTGTCACTCAAAAAGTGCTGTTTACTACTGGATGCGATGCCACATCCAAGAATATAACCAGTTTGACTGATAGCTCTGGATGTGAAATATGAACAGAAACATTTCAAATAGACCTTAGTGCAACGTTGTAATTCTCATATATTGATCCAAAAAGGAAAAAAATCCCAACAATTCAGTAACAATTGTAGAATATAAAGTCCTGGTGAAAAACAATTCCAAATTTACTTTTTCAGTTCTTAAACCCAGAAGAATGACTGAGATGGCTGTCTTTGTTCCACTGACTGTATTTCCTGAATTTACACAAAGCAAAAACCTTCACTGCAAAAAATACCTTCAATCTCTGTTGGGTAATTGGCATTTTAAGACAGATCCAAAAATATGGCTCTAGATAGTGTTTAAGCTTGAAGCAGCAACCTTACCGGTGGTCACTATCATGGATTTCACATGACTGTTTTTTATTCACCTAGTTTTTATTCCCACCCTGTTGTGGGAGATTGTATTTTATTTAAACACGAGTTTCCAATGAGGTATCATGAACACGTAATAGAAAAATCAATTCATCCAGCCTTAGCTAGCAGGAATTGACGTGGCTTCACTGAAGCAAATCAACATAAGCAAACGGAAACCAGGAGAACTGTTTCAAAATACATGATTCTGCTTTTCTTGCGCAAGGTAAAATTCCTGTCAGGGGAGAGGAAGCAGATCTACACCTTAACAGAAATGTTAAGATGAAGGGAACAAAATGATGCATGAATGCAGCGATGCCCCTATATTTACAGCCAGTATGCAGCTCTCACATGTAGACATTAATCCGTATGTACTAAAACTGCATGCCTCTTCACACAGTACGCACTTGGGCTCTTATTCGCTACTAAGTGAATACTTTGCCACTACAATCAGAACTGCTTTCTCATAGTTCAGTTCATCTCCATAATATTATATCAATTTTCCCAGAGTCACTGGACCAGCACCATTAGCGCATACACTAACTACTGAAGGCAGAACTGGATTAGAAGGTATCGCTTGTACATTAGATTTGCTGTCCCAGGACCAGGAACACAACCTCCATTTCGGTGGCTGCCTAACAGTAAGCTGTCCAGTTGGGCTTGGTTCTGTTATACAGAAGTATGGGAGCTTTCAGTTCAGTTATGTATGAGTTGGATATATTCTGTAATACAATTTTAGGATTAGAAAATGTCAGGAGTGAGTGGTACAGATATATTTAAGATTGCACAGTGAAGATTATACTAATAGTAAATTTGCTGCTTTACTGCACACACTTCAAAAAGGATTCTCTCACCTAGTCAAGTCACCAGCACCCTCTTTTCCCCCCGCTTAAGGTACCGTACAATTCTCCTTTCACTGCTCTAGCTATCGCTTTTCTGTGATTTCTTGACAGACCAAAACTCTGAAATACACACTATTTAAATTCTTTTATTATGTCCATTTTAAATATGGTGTAAACCAGACTGAAGATAATTAATACATTTTTTGTTCCCAATCTTATTAACATTTAGATGCTAAATAAAATATTTGTAGCCTAGAAAATGAACCATTTGACCTTGGAGATGGACCTAGCTGACCCCCAACATACTCATAGTCCCCCAACACTCTTCTGCTTGGGTACAGCAACAATGAGAGACAGAAGGAATGATAAGATGCCACAGTAAGTATTAGCCAGCAGTNCAGACCTGAAGACTTGATAGTTATGAATATATATTCAAAGATACAGCAGCGATATTAATTATTTGGACGTTTTCAGGGAAAAACAACTTGAAATTCATCTTCTAAGCCACATATCATACATATTAACAAAGAGAAATTTGGAACTAATCTAAATATTTTGCATTTTTGCTTTAAGAATCTTTTTCACATGTAAAGTTTATAATAAGAAAGACACTAACAAGCTCTTTTTCGCTTAATCATTCAGAACAGAAGGAGGCATTTGCAGCAGAACATATTCAGTCCCTTTTGTGGTTAAGAACATCCATTTTAATAACTTTTTTCTCTGCATTTTTTACGCATAGACTGTTAGAAAACATACTTGCTTTTATTAAATTCAGTTATGCAAAATCTTCTGGGAGAAAAACAGTTAAGATCGGGTGGAACTAAATACATACCCCACTGCATTTCTGCTTCTCTGGGCAGAATATAAGCTGCAACCGAACCCCAGGATAACCCTTGTGAAAGGATATATCAGGCACAGCTCCTTTTATACACACACACACACACACACACACACACAGAGCCATGCAGAAGTTTGTAGCACAAAATCCAAATACTTCAGTTCCTATTGCAATCAAAATTTTACTTGGACAAATACACTGGTGAGACCTCAGCACCAACTTCCTGTGTCTAAGGCAACATGACACAATCTTTATCTTTCTCATACTCTCAGTCACAAAGAAATGGAAGATTTGAAATACAGATGACGTGGCTTTTGACCTATTTCTGGAAATGTATGTTCCCAAATATCCACAACCCCCGCACACTCCCAATCCTCAAAATCCACAGCTAGCAATAGATTTTAAAAACATATAGCAACACAGTAACTTCTGTCCTGCTTTAAGAAATACAGTAGAGAAAGGTAAAATACAGACTTGTAACCAGAAATTACTGAAACTTACACGGTAACATCTGCTCAGACACATGCAATACATTAAACATCGAGAAGATCCATGAGCATGATTACAAAGCTGCAAGACATCTGAATGCACCACAGCCTGGTCAGTCCGTTAGATTAGCAATCTGTATAGCTCCATTGAGAAAATGTACAATTGTAAATCAACCACTAATTAATGGGTGATGTAACTTCAACAACATTAGATAGATAGATATTTAGCCCTTCGCAAGCAAAATTTTAGTACTACAAAATAAGGCAATGAGAACTGGGTCTCAGATTTTTCTAGGTGGCCATTTCTTATTACATATCTGATGCCTCCAGATCTTGCCTCAAGCGCAGCTATTTTAGAGAGAACCACCTGAGCTGTAATTAGGCTCCCAAGTTCAAGAAGGACAGGGAACTGCTGCAGAGGGTACAGCAAAGGGCTACAAAGATGATTAGGAGACTGGAACATCTTTCTTATGAGGAAAGACTGAGGCACTTGGGTCTTTTTAGTCTAGAGGAAAGAAGACTGAGGGGGGATCTTATTAATGCTTACAGATACTTAAAGGGAGGGTGCCAGGGGGATGGGAACAGTCTTTTTTCAGTGGTGCCCAGTGATAGGACAAGAGGTAATGGGCACAAACTTGAACATAGGAAGTTCCATCTTAACATGAGGAGGAACTTCTTTACTTTGAGGGTGGCAGAGCACTGGCACAGGCTGCCCAGAGAGGTTGTGGAGTCTCCTTCTCTGGAAATATTCAAAACTCACCTGGATGCCATCCGGTGCAACCTGCTGTAGGTGATCCTGCTCTGGCAGGGGGGTTGGACTAGATGATCTCCAGAGGTCCCTCTGGAGAAAATAATATGGAAAAAAAACAATGAGAAGGGGAAGTACAGATAGGTTCATATACAGATAGATCAATATATATTCATAGATTCATATCAGTGGATCCGAGAACTCCATATTCTCCAAGTCAACAAATAATGAAACTCTTCACAAACTAAGACAAAGCAGCCTCCTGCTGCTATTTTGAGGGGCCAGATTTCCCTGCAATTCCTTTTCATGAAGAGTTAAAATGCCTTCAGAAGGCAGCTTCAGAGAAGACTAAAAATTAATTGCAGCTCAAAAACATAACTCTAAAAGCAATTATTTGGAGATGAAACAAAGACAAGAGCTACTAAACAGAAGAAAGGTAAAGAAAAGAGTTTGTGAGAAAGAAAATTAGGGCTAAAGGCTAACTTGGTTCCATGAAGCATGGGAAAATACAAAACCAAATTTACATAGGAGACATTAGCAGAAAGGAAAAAAGTCAATTCTGTGGCACTGTCCCCTCCAGAAACCATCCCCCTTCCCCCAATCTGCCATCTACCTTTAAATTCAATCAACTTGCTCTGGCTTATCAAGTCATTGTCCCCTCAACTCTGCTGGGTGGGACAATGACTCTGCATCTCCCACCTTTGTTTATTCTGTCCAAAGGAACCTTTTAAATGAAAATTCACTGGCACTAAGCCTACACAATGTCTTAAAAAAAACGTTTAAAACAATATGGAAAACATCAAAGTATGTAAATTAGGTAACAACCTAATTTGCCTTAAATGTCCCAGTGGTGCTACATGAAGCTGGGCAGACATAGATAAACTGATGTTTCAAATAGATGATGCAATTTCCCTATACACCATTTCAGCTGCTGCACTGTCCTATACAGCTTTTCCAGAACAAGAAAATAGTAGAGAAACTTTTAGAATTGAAAAGGATGCCTGAATCATGACATCATTTGATGCAACCCACTTGCCCAACTTACTCAGGACTTGGCCTGATGTTAAAAGGGAGTTGTATGTGCCACTGACCAAGACCATAATTCTGCTCAAATTGAAACAAGAGTGATAGAATAGTCTGGCAGCCGCTACCTTTTTCCCAATTCAGACACAATTTGTGGCAGAATCTCAAACAGATGGTAACTTATAAATGGCAACTGACTTAAATTTAAGAAATTTTTCATTTAGAAAAGCTTTCCAAAAGTCATTAAGAACACTCATCCCCAACCAGAAGAGGGCTAAACTTAAGGCTAACAATTTCTGCAATGTGTGTCAAAAAAGAAAAAAATTCTCTTTACCATTTGCCTTATTTTCCAGTGTAGATGCCACACTGTTTCTACAATATTGGACAGGATTGGCAGTGTTAATGAGAAGAAAAAAAAAAAAAAAAAAAAAGAAACCACACACCACAAAGAAACAACAAATCAAAACAAAACAACACAGTCACTTAGTTCTAATCAATACTTATTGGGAGATGCTGGCAAGAAAAGTCAGCAATGGTTTAATGGCAACTCTTCTGAGCTTTTCCTTTCATCTTTTCAGCTGCAAGGTATAAAATTGGTGCTTCAGATGTTTCTGGTCAAAATAAAACTTACAAAGATGCCTGCTATGGAAATATGCAAATAGCTAAGCAACTGGAGATATGAATTAAAAACACAAGCCTCAACACTTCATTACAAAGTTGTATATGTTACAGAAAAAGAACGAAAAGTTAAATGGAAAATAGCCTATAAATAACAACATGAGACTTTGAATTTTAGCATCTTGTATCATGACACTGTACTAAGGGACACTGAATACAGAAGAGGAGGGCAGACAAACCCCCCAAGTACTCATAGGAGACTAAGAAAAGATAGTGCTGAAGACCTCCACTGCATGTTAAATTACATCCTTGAGTAATTTGCTTTACAATACTTCCCAGATGCAAAAGAGAAAGGCGAATGCTTTGGTTCGCTCAAGGAATAGCTATGTAACCGTTTTCTCCTGTGCCTCCTGACACTGCTTGGAAATAGCTGGCTTGGCTTTGTGAGGCACGTTAAGAATGGCTGCTGGCAATTCTCTCTCACAGATTGCTCAAGGTATTCTACCTTAGCCAAGCTGCCAGAGAAATTAAGAAACTTTAACCAACCTACTGCAAAAGGAACGACAAATGCCAGACACATAAATCCAAGTTCTTGTTCTGCCACACAGACCTTTATCACTGGTAAGTAACTGATCTGCTGTTGCACCTGTGTATTGGAGAGAACTGCATTCCTTAATCACACAGGAAAGATGAGAGATGCTTAGTTTTTTTACAGTAATGGAGCCAGAGAAAAACTTATTGACAGTTTTACCCCTTTAACTTGGCATGAAGAAAATGAACAAGAATCAAACTTTGTAATGTTTTAATGTTGCGAATGACGTTCTTCAAGCAGTTACCACTCTTCGCAGTAGTAATACTTAAATTTATCTTCACTACATTTGAGGCTCTAGGAAAGATCAAGGGGCCCTTCTAGTTGGCAAAGCAGACATGTTAAGACAGCCTGACCAGAAGAGGTAAAGCAGAAATGATAGAGAAATAAAGAGGAAAGGCTGAGCAACGTAGTGGCTAATGCAATGTAAGTGTTCCAGCCACAGGTCTAAAAGCCTTCTGCTTTTATGGAACTTCTATACTCCCACACACAAATATATGTTTCCTAAGGCAGTGGTCTCTCTCAGTTGACCATGTAACTTGATCACTAAAGCCCCGCCAAAGACGCAATCACGTAATCAACCTGCAGTCAACTATTTTATTTTAAAATGTCTTTCACCACTTTATTTTTAAAACTACACTTTTAAGCTTTTCCCAATGTCTAAAATACTACTTTTTATATCACACTGTTTTATAGCAATTTTGTATTTTTACCATATCACATAGCTTCACTAAAACTTATATATTACAATACAGGCATTGTAGGTACACCCACAGCAACATCTGAAGTAGTTTGTACATGTGCATGAGTGTGAGCTTGGGATTTTAGTAGCTTTTCCATTTGCAGTTATTATTCCCTTAAGCCTAACACTAAACAGAAGGAATCAAACAAGCGTTCACCAAGCGAAGATCACAATTTGACATTTCTGTAAGTACTTTACTGAGTTTGCCAGCCTTTAGTGGCTTTGTTACAGAACACGAAGCTATATATGTATTGAGCGAGGATGCTGAAACTCAAACTGCAGTTTATTCCAATCAATATTTCTTTTTCAAAGCCAGGGACTCTAGTGTAGTGCTCATCTGACAGCCTTTGATGTGAACAGCATTAATAAATGTTGACATTTGGGTTGATTACTCTCCCTCTACAAGCATGGACTAGTCAGACACTGACTAATCCCTGCATTCTTTCTATTTGAATTGCTGCTGTTTCTATCCCACTTGCTGCTGCTCAGTTTTATCTGTAACTTTCAGTGCACTAAAAACATAGGATTAGAAAACCTGACACTAACAAGATGTGTGATGTTATTAAGCACCGGCAGAATCCGTAAAAACCATAACCAGAATTAATATCAGTGACACGTGTGTCTTTCTAACGTCTATACAATAATTCTTAAACTAGCACGATCCTACTTTCCTTTCAGTGTAGATAAGCCACACACTTTTGGGCTAGACTGTTGCTTTCTCAAATGACCTGCATGTGTAGTAACAAACAGTGCAACCTCCTGGAAGCAGTATAAGGAAGGACACATACACAAAGAACACACTCTTACTGTTTCAAAGGTCCACATACCATTCAGATAGAACCAGATATGCTATCTGGCACACTGAAAGGTGTCATTACAAGGAAAGGTTATGCTGATCCCTCCAGTGATTTCCTCCCGGCAATGATTCACTAGATTGCTCTTCCTCTTGCAAAGCCAATAACAGCTTTTAAGGGAAGACTACATAACTTACTACACAAGATGCCATTTTTTTTTCGTTAGGTTATTAAATACATCAAACGCACTCCATCTCAAAACATTTCTAATTCATTTTTTATTATAATTAAAAATGCTATATTACTTACCTAAAAATGTATAAACAATTTACTCAGAACGAAGGGTATATAAAAGCCAACAAGGTCTTGGGAATCCTCCTTTCAGAATAGGAACCCAGCAAAAATCCTCTCCATTAAAAGCTGTTAGCTTACAAGACACTATAATCTTCCTCCTGTTGGGTTGAAAACCAGTCGTTCTATTTAGAATCCTAACCCAAATTCATAATGTGTTAATACTCCAAAAATAGATCCTGGCACTTCCTGGAGATTTTTTTTATCTGAGGCTATAAAATAATAATTAATAGTGAGGAAATAATTTCAAAAATTCAGTACTGAGGATAACCACAATGCAACAGAGTAATCAGAATACAAAACTGAATGAGGTAGCAGATAAAGTTCTGAAAAGCAAACTAATACATTTGCAGGGCTTAAATACATTTCTTTTTAGGATATGTTATTGACTGCTGCCCTGGGAAAAATTATATAAAACATATGTAAACAAACAAGAAAACCTTGCATGTATTAAACCAACACCAATTACCCATCTTTTCTTTCATTAATATCAGCAACTCTTAGATTTCATCCATTCTTCAGCAGTACAGCTACCCGCAAGATTATCCTCATATAAGATTATCTAAGTCACCCTTAGCTTTCATCAGAACTGTTATTTCAGCTAAACACTTAAGAAGTTAATACACAAAATGGCATTTTGGACAATGACATTAAAAAGGGCAGCACTTCTCTTACATACAAATAATCTGATGTTTACATTAATGTACATAAATTAATCCCTTGCAAAGATTCTACCCCAAAAGACTGTTTGATTTTACATGGAAAAAAAGCTAACATTAAAATCATAACGGTTATGTTCTTCTGTTAAGAAAGTGAAACAGTCTTTACCTTGTCAGTTCAGTTACTTTTTATTTTTTTAAACACAGTAGTACTGGTTGTTCTGCACTCTAATTTCCACACCTAAACTGAAGCAGAGATATTAGTAAAACCTTCCCCTAAGAAGTTTTTAGCACCATTTGGGAGGAAATTAAACAATCATTGCATACACTCCATAATCATTTATATAAGATGAAAAACTACATCATCTCAGCTGAGCAGTAGCCTTATAAATTGAAACATCAAAAGATCAGTCTAGTTACCTTTACCTATACTTGAAATAAAAATAATTAAAGATTTGCCATAGTGAAATTTTAGGATTTACGAAATTCTATAATAAATTATTCACTACATCTTCAAACATGGATTTTTATTAATGTCTGTCATGGATTTTTATGAATGTGATCTAACATAGAAAGCATTATTTTAATTTAATTGTTGCCAGGAACACCATCATTTTATCATGGCGTTTTATCAGATGTTTGTTCAATAAAGACCTGCTTATTTACTGGAAGAACCAAAACACGATTTTTGCAAAAGGGGGGGTGGGGAGGGGTTGAGGGATGTCAAGCAAAGAAACAGTGCATTTCCCAAGTCAGCAATTCACGCAAAAGTGTTTTCAACCTTTTCTTAGAGTTACAAGCCCAATTTATTTTTTTTTAGGTTGTGCTTGTTTTCTCTCCTCTTTCTTTTCTGCTTCAGTTTTGCAGAGAGGCATAAGCTAAGTCTGTATTAGCAAGTAGTGCGGACCAGTAAGAGCAGATCTGTACAGTGGACCTCAATACACGCTGTCTGCATTTATTTGTTTTATTTTGGATTATCTCTAGTCTGGTCCTGTTTGGCGACAGTTCCCCTTCATTTATGGGACACTGATCCCATTAGTGTCCTCTTGAAGCACATCTAGTTTTACCATTTTCAGTCCAAAAAGGAATCAAGTTCAGTCCAAGACTGCTTGCTCCATGGTGTGAACCAAAGCACACAGTAACTGGAGATGACTGAGTTCCTGGCCAGAAACCACACACTGACACAGATGAACAAACTGAGACACCCTTAACAAGGACAATGAAAACCTCTGGCTACCCATGCACTACCTGTTGCTTTATCTTGTCTTAGGCCAAGATACATGNAGGTTGTGCTTGTTTTCTCTCCTCTTTCTTTTCTGCTTCAGTTTTGCAGAGAGGCATAAGCTAAGTCTGTATTAGCAAGTAGTGCGGACCAGTAAGAGCAGATCTGTACAGTGGACCTCAATACACGCTGTCTGCATTTATTTGTTTTATTTTGGATTATCTCTAGTCTGGTCCTGTTTGGCGACAGTTCCCCTTCATTTATGGGACACTGATCCCATTAGTGTCCTCTTGAAGCACATCTAGTTTTACCATTTTCAGTCCAAAAAGGAATCAAGTTCAGTCCAAGACTGCTTGCTCCATGGTGTGAACCAAAGCACACAGTAACTGGAGATGACTGAGTTCCTGGCCAGAAACCACACACTGACACAGATGAACAAACTGAGACACCCTTAACAAGGACAATGAAAACCTCTGGCTACCCATGCACTACCTGTTGCTTTATCTTGTCTTAGGCCAAGATACATACTTGTATTTGGATTGAACGCTGATATTATTGCAGCAAAAATGTCAAAATAATAATAACAATAGTAACTATTATTATTATTATTACTTCTTTTATAGCAATTTTTTTAGCTGTACAACATAACAAATGCACTAAAGTCATTCCTGAAAATAACTAATAAAAGATTCCACTGCAATGATAAATCCTGATCTCCCCCCCTCCAAAATTAAGACAGAAATGTAGAATGTACTGAAATGGGTAATTGTGAAAGCACAGGAAAAAATATTCATGTTTTAAATTATAAGAAAATATTCAAAAATCTAAGTAACACTCACAGCCAGTGCTTGCTACATTGCTATATTGGCACTTGTTAAGGAAAAACTATATAGAATAATCTATACATTTGTCCTTGTTTGAGGTAAAACAGAAGCCATTTTCTGTTCAGTAATTTTACTTTGCAGCTAAGCCTCTCCTAACTAACTGAACTCTCTGAAACTTTCTGAAATTAACAGCATATTGTGCAGAAACTGTTCGCTCTCAGAGTGATGAGACCTGATGAGTTGTAGTTTATGTCAAGGCATGGTATGCAGAGAGGCTCTTGCTTATACTTATCGCTATAACACCCAAGGGCAGCTAACTTTGTTATTTGCCCCGTNCAAACTTTGTTATTTGCCCCGTTGGAGGGTCAGTAGCGGAAAAGCGTAGAGGGGTCCCACCTGCAGGGAGGAGCAGACAGGGCAGGTGACCCAAAACTGACCAACACGATATTGCATCCCATGTGCATCATGCTCAGTATAAAAGCTGAGGGATCAAGGGGTCAGCCCTCTTTCTTCAATGGCCGACGTCCAAGCAGGACTCTGTCTGTTCATCTGCCTTTGATCCTGATCTCTACGTTCCTGAATCCAGATTCAGAATCCAGTTCCCACTCGTCACTGAGTCCAGTCTGGGACTTTCCCAGTATCTGCCAGTGACGTGATTGTCATCCTGGGAGCTTGATGTGGTTGTGTATATATTTCATTTATTTTCTTTTTATTATTTTATTATTAATATGTTCATTAAAGTAGCTTAGTTTTTTTCTAAACTCATAAGTCTCTTTCTCTCTCTCCCTCCTTTCCTTGGAGAGAGAGACGGGGGAGAGCATCTGTCACTTGTTTTCAGTGCCCAGTCTGACCCAAACCATGACAACATTCTAGTTACTGCAGCATATACAAAAACCCAAAATACGCACAACTGCATTTGGGTGGGATATACTAAAATGGAAACTAAATGGAGCTATCCCTTTCCCTAAGCTGTTCTGGACTGACTATAAATAGCACATAAAGAGACCACCAATTAGACAATACTTTCTTCTCTGTTTTTCAGCACTTCCTATTATTTGGGAAAAGAAATTGTACAGAAGACAGTCAGCCAGAGATTCTGGTCAGTCAGTCTAGCTTAATGTCAAAGAACATCCACGGCTGTGTTTACAGTTATTTTGCCACATCCTAATATATGATGACCCCATGACCTTCCTTCATCCCTTCTACTCCTTACCATCTGTCTTATACACACTCTTGCCATTCTCCAGTAATTCATAGTTCAGAAGCTTCAAGGCTGAGCCAGAAATTATATCTTTGTGTTTAACTGTCCTTCATGGAGCCATAATATCCTGTTGCAGTTAGTTCTAAAACTTAGTTACATGCTCTGTGAAGAAGTACTCCTTTTATTTGTTTTGAACACACTGCCGATAATTTCATTTTGATGCCACCAGTTGTCACATAATAAGAGACAGGGAACAATCATTCCGTTTCCACCTTCCCTATATTACTCATGATATCACTGACCTTTTTCATATCCCTCTCTGCCATTTCTTTTCCAAAATGAACAGTTCTAGCCTATTTAACCATTTCTCATATGGAAGCTATTCTATTCCCTTGCGCATTCTTGTTGCTTTCCTCTATACATTGCTCATTCAATTAAATATTTTTCAAATGAGGATAAGAAGCATACACGGAATTCACAAAGAAAGTTCAACATGGATTTCTAACATCACAAAAACATTTCCTGTTTTGTCTCTGCTTCTTTCCTAATAGTTCCTAATGTCCTAATATTTGGTTTCAGGCCACTACTTAGCACTGACCAGACATTAAAAAAAAAACCAACAAACCAATCTTGTATTAGAAGCTCCAACATCTCTTTTCTGAATGGTAATAGCTTGTCTAAAGCTTGTTATTGAGTTTGTAAATTTAGAATTGTTTTTCCGCATTAATTATTTCACATTATTCAACTCTGAATTTCATCTGTGTCAATTAGAAAGTTGTCAGTTAACTTACTTTCACCAATGGCATAGATACATTAGTGGTGGACTAGGGGACTATTTTAGCCAGTAAAGCTCTTAGAGGTGAGCCATCTGAACATAATAGTAATGGAAATCATCACTGAACCATTCCAGCAGTGAGCTACAACAGTGAAGAATGAAAATGAAAGTAATTTCCTAGGTTACATGAATGCTGCTGTGTAAAGCCCGCGATACTGCCTTTGGGCCCAAATAGCCAACTATTTACCTGCTCGTACTGACCCCATGGAAATTACTCTGGCACAGCTGAAAGAAAATTATGGAGGTACCTGGAGTACAAAGCACACTTCTTGGAGTACAATAATCCTTTTCCAGTGCTTACCTAGTCTCTGTGTGAACACAGTTTTCCTTCTATGCAATCAGAATTTCCCCTGTTGCATCGTGTGTCTGTTGCCTCACATCCTTTCACTGCGCTCCTCTAAGAAGAGTCTGATTCTGTCTTCTTTAAAACCATCAACAACAACACTATTGACTAATACACAGACCATAATTTTTTTCTATATATGTAAAAACGCATCCTTTAACACATCTTTTTCTCATGTGACAGAAAGGACCAAGAATTTAGTCACCACAGATACTTCACCTGGAGGAATGAAGACATTCTATTAAAGCAATCTCAGTATATTTGGAGGAATTATTTAAAATACAGACTACTTAAGAGCCAGACAACAGATACTATGCATGAAAGAAAGTCCCAGTGACAAATTTCTAGGTAACTGTCTGAAAAGCTGAGCCCATCATACTACTCTAAGTGTCCCAGATCTTCTTGACACTGTAATTTCTTATACTTAGTGGAAAATATTAATTTTCCTTAATGAACAATGAGAAGGAAAGGATTGAGTCATTAATTCTAGTTCCCTACCACAGACAACCACATCATATAACCTTTTTCCTGAACACATCCAGATCTATTCTAAGACCACTTACCTTTTATTCCCTTCCCCCAGCCACACTACTTCAACTAGCTGCTCATTGCAGAATGTCTCTCTTCTGACGGAAACTTTCTTTTATTCAAGCCAAGACTTAGGCTTAAGTGAGTTAAGGGACATTGAACAATAAGTACAGGCTCATGCCCGGACAGCGCTACACCCAAGTCCACCTCACTTGAGAAGACTGTAAGAGTCCATGCTGACTCCATCTTGTGCTGCCATAGCTACACCTTTTAACAAGCCTTATGCCAGCTGGACATCTTTGGTGCATCTAAATAAGATGCAGAGAAGGTGCATTACATCAGGCAACTCCTTTCTACCATCTCCTCCAGTAAGTTCTTTGTGACTCTGATCTTTTTAGATGGAAACACATACTTGCAAACCTCTACTATCTTGCAAAAATACTGTAGTAATTCATAAAACTGTGTTACGATACAGCTTTTTAATCAGTATAAGATATTTAATATCAGAAACAATAGCTTTATTGCCATATGCAATCAGTTTACTGGAATAGAGGAGAAAGATCACCTTTCTCAGTTACATCCTGAGCTGTAAATTGGGGTTGTCACCTGTCTGGAGGTAATCAAGAGAGTCCTCATTTGATGAACATTTACTGACCACAGAAAGGGAAAAGGCAATTGTCCTGTCTCTGTACAGAATAAACAAATGTAAATTCTATCAGCAAATGGCCAACAATCTGAATAAAGACAGCAGGCAAATGCAGAAATATCTTGCTTCTATTCTGTTGAGTCGATTGTCTTGGTAATAAGGTACAGGAGAATGTGAAAAGGAGAGAATCTCTTCTACCAAGAAAAGACTTGATACCATTACTTGAACCCCCAATGCAAGATGTTAACAGAGGACTTAAAGTGACACTGCTTTCTTAAAGATGATGTGATTTATGTTGTTCTTAGCTCACAAAATGTCTTTTCTATTTTCTTTTGCAAAACAAAGAACAACAGAGAATCTTTTACTACAAGTAAATGTCAAAATCACTGTCACCACATTTGTATAAAGCCGTGATTTATTATGGCTATTGCCCAGTTGTTACGGAGATGTGTTCTGTTTTACTTTTCTGCTTATCTTTACTAAGAACTACGGGATATGTGATTCTGTAGAAACAACCCTGAGAGAAATTCTTGCAACAGCAAAATGTGTCAGAAATATGAAATCACCCTTCCATCATGATGTCATAAAGAAGGCTGCAGATGTGTATTCTCTGCCTATTCCCGAAAATCCCACTGGAGGTTTATGTGACTTTATTGCTTTGCACAAAAATTCAATTTATACAAGCTTGATAGCATTTTCCATGATCATTTAATTCTAATTTAAATTCAGAGCAAATTTTTCAAGTGGTTTAAGAATGCTATAAAACACAACTTCCTTCATTTTTCTGAGAAAATTTAAACAACTACAGCTAGGACTTCAAGTTATCAAAGGCCCTGAAAAGTTACCTATGGAGATTTTGTCCATTAGGAGCAAATAGTGTCAGCAAAGAGCACTGATAAGAATATACTTTCCAAATTCTCAATGAATAATTGCTTCTGTGGCAGATGTATTCCCAATTAAGTATGCAAAGCTCTAAGAACTTGCTTATTAATAAAACCTAGTTCCCACTGGATTAGTCCTGGGCCTACCAACATGGAAATAACAAGCCAAAGCTCACAAAGTTATATTAGTATTAACCAGCTTTAATGAAATCATGGAAGTACGTAACATTTTAATAGGTTTATACATATATTCCTATTGTATTATAATGTTATTATACTATTTTTCCTTCTGTGTTCCTCTCTTGGACTTCCTCCTTTGTAGTATTTTCTCTTTAAAAAGTTAAAAAAAAAAAAAAAAGAAGAAGAAAAAAATCTACCTCTTATGTTTCAAATCACATGATGTTGGTTTTTTGGGTTGTTTTTTTTTTAGGACTGACATTAAGTACATTAAAATTACAGCATGATTTTATCTACATTCTTTGGTTCTGGTTTTCAGACAAAAGAATCCCTGTACCTTGAAAAGATATGCAGGTAAAACATGAATTATAGCTTCTGGAACATAAAGTCCCCATCCAACATTCACAAAAGAAACTAATAACTAAGATATCCAGAGATGATACACTTCAAAACTATCAGAACATGACCAAACTGTTAGTTTGCATCAAAATCCTCACAGAGTTATAGTCAATATAATCAGGTAGAAATAGCTTGTATTGTTGGCTTGTCAATATCAATTTAGACCACCCACTGGTTCTTATTTATTTTTTATCATCGATTCTGCATCTTTCCTGCCCATATCATACAGCTAAATTCCTTCTAATATGACAAGGCCTTAAGGATTTATAGACATTTCTCAAACTGTAACAAATTGCTATTCTTGTTAGAGTTCCAGCTACAATCCCCATTGGAAAAATGTTATGAGAGAGATACTATCAAAGTGATCCCTGGCTGCTGAGGCAGAAATGAAGACAAGCCATTTTTAGTTAAAATCAAAAAGGGCAGAAATAGTAGTAGAGTGAGGGATTTTATTAAATTAAATTCATTTATCAGAAAAAAAAGAAAGAAAATTAATTAAAAATCCGTAACAGTGTTTAAAAGTTTTGAAGGTCTGTAAATTCTTAGTTTGATACTGCAACTAAGAATCTATATTTATTCATTAAAAATATACATCTGGGATCATCTTGTAAGCAAGCTTTTTCCTCCAGAAATCAGGTTACATGGAATCATAAGATAAACTTCATAAATTAAAATGATTTAGCATCCAAAGGACAACAGAAATTTCTGCCACTTAGGAAATTAATAATTCACTTTTGTCTGTGAAATATTGAGAAAAAGAGAAGATTGTTCTCCCTTTGTCAATTTTTTTTTAAGTTTTCACTGAAAAAACAAATCCTTTTTTTCACTCTTACAAATAATATAAAAATGACATTTGGTTTTAGTTTTAACAACAGGAGTTGCTGTTTGCTAAAATCAAGAGATCAGTAAAGTGTGAAAAGCTTGAAAATCTACTCGGACTTGGACATGCTCAGAATTTTCAAATTTTTGTCATTTGATACATAATTGGTATGAGTAACAAACAGAAGTTTGGGGTTTTTCAGTTTGTGCAAGATACCAAAAGACCTGTTTAGTGATATTCAGCTGAGTTAACTGAGACTCAATGGCCCCAATCAGAGCTTCTGACAATGAAATCTGAACAGATGAGAAACATGGAGGAAATCTCCAGAGGGGTCCACTGGGGACAGTCACTACAAGTGTCTTAGCAAAAAAGCCAGTGTTTGACACCAGGAAGTAACATCAAACAGAGCAACACTGCAAATCCACAAAACTGGGACCTTTGCTGTTGTCGTTACATTTCCTTTTGCACACAATGTGCTGCCAATGATCTTCCCTTTCAGTTCCTTGGAACTACAGAGGTGACTAAATACGACTGTCTAGAATGCTTAAGCAACAGAGAAAACTGATACACAGCAAAGGCTCAGTGAGATTTCTTACCTCTAGTCACTTACTTTCAAACAAACTGAGGAAGTAAGAAAAGGCAGCCAAGGTCACTCCCAGAAGAAGTGAGATCTTTCCCTCTTGTGGAAAAGTTTGTGAGGGTTATAAAAGGTCACTGAAGAATTCAGGGGGGTGACACGACACACACACAAACAAACCCAGAAAACAACAACAAAACCCAACACATTCTTTCTGTAGAGCTCACCAGTTTTTATGTCTTTGGACTGGACTATAAGGTTAAACACTTAAGGTTAAACAGAACAAAATATATCCATTGCTGGTGTGCCAGTTAAAATAGACATGCTGTGAAATCTCATACTTCCAGCTTGATAAAGCTGGCCTCCAGAAACAACAAAGAAATAATCTCCTTCCTCTAACTTCTTTCACAATTAACAAAGTGAAATTTAGGAGTTCAATAGCCTTATTCTCTTTTCTCACTTAAACGCAATATCAGTAGGGTTGTAGTCATCAAAGTCAGAAGAATTTCTAAGGGATTTAAGGGAGACACTACACAAAACCAAGACTGCTGGACACTTACAAGAGGTTCCCTGCCTCTGACCTCATTATGTCTCCAATTACTTTTCTGTTTGTTTCCCTCTACATCTGTCCAATTCTGCTATTCAACTGAACACATTTTCTTCTACCTTTTTTCCCCTGAATCAGTTTTTCTCCCCATGCTGTTTTCTCAACATGAAAATAAACCATTTGTTAGCTCAACAAAATCCCTGAAAAAAAATATTTGTTTCATCCCCATAAGATGCTCATAAGAGACTGTATTTGTTGCGTTTTCACCCCTACACTGGTTTACATCATAGTTTGTTTCCAAAGCAAACAGAACCTGTCCTACTAATTACCCTACCGGAGACTCAGCGAGAGACTCCACTATGGCATGAAGTCCAGCACAAGGATTTGTCTGTAAAATTCATCTCTCATTTTTAAATCATCCTCACTTTCTAGAATTCTGTGAGGAAAAGCAAAAAGAAACTAGAGGGGAAAGAATAATTAGTGAGTTTATTGTTGACAGAGTTTATGTTATTTGCTTCTACATTTAGTACTGTAAGCATACCCAACCAGAAGTTCAGACCTCTATCAATCAGAATTAGATTGACCCCTGCCACAGAAGTGTAATATTTCAATATCAGGATAGAACAGGCATATGAAGCAAAAGCTCACCAAGATAAGGGGTGGCAGAGATCAGATAATAAATAAGTACAGTTTTTAGACCATCAGTAATAAAAATGTAGCTTGTCACATGCCTCATTGTAACCAGAATGCATGGAAAGCACATGCTGGCACTGTAGATGAAGGTCTTCTCAACTTAGAAGGAGTATCGTAGAGTGTGAAAGGACTAGTGACATAATTAAGGAATTAAGCAATCTATTCTAATACCTTTAAAATGAAAATGGAAGAGAGAGTCTTGTATTACAGATCAGATTACAAAAAGAGCAGCAACAATCATGAAAAGCAAGGACAAGAAGTTTATTAAAAATAAGGGACTTAAATGAGGATGTGACAGTCAGAGCAGAGAGTCAGGAAGATACTACTAACAGCAGTGTTTTATAAGGAACTGAAGACAGAAAAAGGACAGGAAAAAAATGGTCTGAGAGGAGATTACTGTTGTTGAGTGTAGAAACAATCAGATTATAGATGAGAGTTTGGAAAGCTTAAACACTACATGTGGAGCTTGAAACTGAAGGCTTCTCTGAGACGCAGAAAGCGTGGTTATAGCTACCTCAAAGCTCATGCAGAGAAGAAATGGGGTGAGAAAAGCCTGCAAGAAAAAAGAAAAATCCAAGTAGAAAATAAGAATGAAGAGATTGGTAAAACTTGGACAGATTTTACTATATAGATCTGGTCCATTACACACAGACATCACTTCACCCACTCTCTTTTTCTGGTACCTCCTTTACTACAGCTTTCAAAATGTAAAACCTTCATTCAAGATACTGAATGATACTGATACTGTTTAGATTGAACACATCACACATCTATCTGTATTTTTATCCTTCATTATAATGCACTTGCAAGGTAGAATTCTGGTAACAGATATTTATCTCTGTGACCACTAAATATTTATGCTTCTCATCAAAAATTTCTGAACTGCAATCAACAGAACTGTTTGGTGCTATTTATATATGTAGCACTACTGTGCATTGCCTCTTACAGTGATATTTGAGCTTCCCTGCTTGACATTAGTATCAAGGGCAAGATAATGTATCAGTTTGCTCAGGAAACTGCAAAATTTATAGTCATTAACACGGTGTATTGAATGCTTCAGAGCAGCCTAGTAAAAAATCTGAGCCAACTCTTTTGATGTAGGACAACATGAAACCAAACCTGTCCATTTAACAGAAATTAACAAGATATGGATAAGACAAATCTGATCGATAACATTTAAAGCTGTATAAAAATGTACGACTAAATTGAGCATAAGGGGTAAATAAGGTCCACTGGAATTCTTAAAAACAATTTAAACTAAAATAGCTTTATTTCTCCTCTCCTACTAATTTTTCTTTTCAGTTTGCCTTATTTTAATTTGCTTAACTTTAAAACAAAGATAAGTAAGGAGTCAGGATATGATCTCTGACTATATTTAGAAATGACTTGCAACATAGAAATGTAAAAATTTATGTAGGGATAGCCAGGAGATTTGGGGTTGGAACAATTTCTAGTTCAGATCATTTCCCTATTCTCTTCCCTAAATGACCTAATATTGCCTGCATATGAAGCTCTTCTGAGCCATTTACAGAGGTAGCATGGTATCGAATTTCAAGTTTTGAAGCTCTGTTCTATTAAGTGGATGTATTAGATGAATATTTGTAAAAGGTGGAAAATTGCAAATGGAAAAATGAAGTGTAATCGAATGAAGCAAATTAACTCCGAGATTAACAGAACCATGATTTCAGGCTTATCCAACATTATCACTTCGTTCCATTAAAGCAGTAGTTGCTAATGCAAATAATTCCTGCTTCCATCTTAAAGTGAAACCCATAGAGAAGGTGTATGGCTATATGTATGCTAGCACATATTTAAAGTGAGTGGACTGTAAAGTGAAGCAACTGATGTTTCCACACTACAGGCGTAGCAAACAACCATGCAAGAGCAGGGTCTCACTTCAGACCAGCTGTAGTCTGATGCTATGGACTGACATTCCCTTAGCAGAGAGAGTATATGTGGTCTGCTCTTGGAACAAATACTCTGGCTTAGTTTCATCTAAAAATAAAAAGAATTCCATTTGTGCTCTCTAAGACCACTTCATGGTGCAATCTAAAATTCAGGAAATGCGGACTACCAAGAGAGATCTGATAAAACCTGAAACATTAATGTACATGTATCGCAAGCGTAGTTGCATCATTGCCTAATCCCACTGTAAAAGTTATCTCATAAAACCTTATGAAAGGCTTGAAAACTGAAATTGAGAAACAACTGTAAAATACTACTTGAAAGGCAAGAGACTAGCAAAATGCCTAACATAAAAGCAATCTGTAGACATAAGCAGGAGGGGTAAAAACAAACCAACTAGAAGCAAAAATTTTCAGTCTTAAATCTCAGGAACCCTTCAGTGAGAATAAACAGTACTGCAAATGCGATGCTCCATACCGACCTTCCAATACAAGAATCTTAGACCCTCTTGAAGTTTGAGAGTTTAAACAACGAACTGAACTCTATTCTGCCTTCTAGCACCTTGCAGCTATCACTCTTTCTAATGCAGAGGACATTCCCTGTTTATTTGTGACTGCAAAACACTAATGTGAATCACACAATCACTCCAACACGCTACGGTCATGAGGTCGCAAGGGATCACTTCCCATGGATCAGTTTTCTAATTCTATTTTAGTGTGGATAGCTTTTTTAATGAATTTGTGAAGGCTGGTTAGCTTCTAGTTTTGAAGCGCGCACACAAGTCAGTTTAAGCCCAGGCCTTCCTTTTGGCAAAAAATCTCTCAAACCATCAAATGATCATCATTGCTCACTGCTGCATCACCCACTTATATTTTGTCTAACCTCAATATTCAGACAGCAAATGGGAGACCTTTAAGATTCTATCATCTTCAATGTAAAAAAAACAAAAGGAGATGAGAATAGAGAGAATAGATGCTCCATTTTTTTCCTTGAAGCTGCCATGTAAATAACACATCAGGGCAGGTCAGGAAAATCTAAACTTCTGAATGTTTTTGAATATGCCAGTGATTTCAGTGGACATTTTTGTTGTGATTCTTCACCTTCACTTACCAGAATAGTAATTTGTAAGATCTGTTCTTTACATTCTTGGAGCTTTCATGCAGGAGATTCACTATCACCTCTAATAAAAAACGTGAAATGTCTAATTACGCTGCCACGCAGAATGAAAGAACTTTGGAGGAAATCTCTGAAATTACTTTTAGCATACATTGGAAATAAGAGCTGACAAAACATTTCCATTTTTAATGGCCATTCTTTCTCATGGTAATTTTTATTAAAATATGACAACCATGTGAAAAAGGGACGTGTCTTAAGTGATAAATGCTCAGAAGTGACACAAAAATACTATTAACCTTTATTTTTATCCATAAAACCTTCGGCAGAGGGGGAACTAGTGAACCTTCATAAAAGTAACTTCAAAATGGCAAGTTCAAAATCAATTTTGTCTTTCTGCACAACTCTGAACTACAGTAAAATCAGTACTGAAAAACACATTTAGTTTACAGAGAGACATTTTGTAAACTTTTTTACTAATCTGTCCCCAATGATGTCATTGTGTTAGAACGAATGACTAAAAAAAGTTCACTGTGTGTATAGAATTCTTACCCCAATCCAAGAAAATGGGAAGTAAATCCTGCATTTCTGGTGAATATATCTATGAATTATGATGAAACTTTGAAAAAAGAAAAAAAAAAGTACAGGTCATACTTATTTAAAAGCCTGTCTTCCTCAAAATACATGTTTTGTGAATGCAAAAATTAATAATAACAGGTTAAAAAAAAGGAAGACTACAGTAGCTGCTAGTAGCAAGCTGAAGTAGACAAATGCTGGGGGGAGAGGGGTGTTCTTTAGTATGAATTCAATGAAGTTATAAATGTCATCTTCCTTTGTGCAATGGGGAAGCCACTCCATTTACTCCAGTTTTATTAGTAAAAAGAATACAATTTAAAGAAGATAACATTTTTGGCTATATCAAAGGGGAAAACCTGGTCTCTGGGAAACACACTTCCTTAAATAATACCTTATGTACAGCATCTAGAACTATTTGATAATGTTTTAATGACCTTCCAGTTAACAGCTCTTTAAAAGAGTTACCACACAAATATTTCTTAAGCTGACCTACCGCTAAGAAGGAAAAAAGCACTTATATGCAGCAGCAAAAGCTATCAAAGGCTGAAGTCATTTTTACTTAGTAAAATTACACAGGTGCTATATAAACAGCTTAGAATATAATAATGATATAGCAATAATCAAACAGTGCCCTCCTATGCTGAAAAGGAGTTACTCTAGTTAGGCTGGGCAATATAGTTTCTTTCCTTATCACAGTTTTTAATTTAAAGATGACTGTACTGCACTGATTTCTTCTGATCCTCATAGGCTCTGTATTTATTGTAATAAAGATAACAGGGAATAGTTAGCTGAAAATAATTAATAAAACGTAAGTTATTAATAGATAAAAGAGTTAAACAGGACAAGAGAAATGTAAGTTGCTACTGTTTATATGGTAAATTCTTATGCTGGTTATTATGGCAACAGGACCAAATAAAGGTACTTTGCACATGTAATGGAAGGAAATTACAAACTTGACTAAAATAAATCACATTTTCAACACAGCTGTTCTTTCAGCTGAGGCTCTGGTTGATACATTTGACAGCCCTATATGCCTTCACCCTGACATACTGGTATTTGGAACAGTTTGTAACATTCCCATTTTGTTTGTGAAAAGACATTTTAATTGAAAAATCATTTGCCCATAAAATTATCATCATCAATTTACATTCTACAAAGGGACTGCATTATGACCATAAAACAATTTGTAAGTGGATTCATTCTACCCACTAAATCACTTTACATTATTCTGTGCAGAGAATGATTAAAGGAGGTTAGCGTTTTGCTGGCAAAGTAATTATGTTGTTATACATTTCAGCCACACAGATACTTATAATAGCTAGTCCATTTATCTTGGTGACACAACATCTATACTAAATGGGCAGAATACATTTTATTTACTTGATCCAATTCATTTAATTCACAAAATACTTTTAAACTTAGTTCTTGTCATCAGGATAGCTTTATCTATTTATTTACTTAGCTTTCCTACAGAACAAATATATTCTTGCGTATAAGTAATGATAAGCATTTGTAAGTGAGCTTTAGGAAAAAAGTGAAAATAAATTATCTAGTAGACGTAGGTCAGCTACACAGAACTTACATGTTTAGATCAGTGAAAATCTGCACAGTATGACCTGGTGCAACAGTCTTCTCTTTGGGACTAAATTGCTCTTACTAATCAGTTAGAAAAGGGAAACAATAATAAAAAAAATAATAAAAGAAAACTCAATACTGAGGGTAACAGCCACGGTGTTTCAGTATATCATAAAACAGAATCTGAATGAAAGTTTGGTAGTTGGCTTGCTCACTGTGGTGACCAGTATTGACCACGTATGTCACTCTAACATGCAGTAAACCATGCATAGGTGCATCACAACCCACAAAACTTTGGCTGAAAGCTACCTTTTCTCACTGTCGAGAATACCAGAACAACCACTGAACACTTACATAAAATCCTGCTGTAGTTTCACCTATTGCTTCAGCAACACTAAAGAGCTTGCTCCCACTCCCAAATTCTGGACTGTCATCAGCATTCAGCTCTTGATATTTGATCACCGATATATGCATTCCCACTGACAACATACTGTAAACATATAGATAATAGCTATAATAATTAATAAACAGCACTCATCATTTTATGTCTCTAACATGACCAGGGGACATCCCATTGTCCTGCAACTGAAAGGATCTCAATGACTGTTGGATTCAGTTGAAGCTAAATATGTTGTCTGCATTGGAAAATACATGCAAATACATAAGCCTGGACACTTGAATCTGAGTCCCTCAGCTAATGAGGATTTCAAGTCCATTATGCAGGAATTCTACTGGTGTAAAAATAACAGGAGCAAGAGTCACTATGAAACTTGAAGCCATCCAACAGATCCATCTCCTCCATGTTCTGTAGTTTCAAGGTAAGAATAGTGAAATGGCTCGTTCAGATTTCTAAATATGCTAAGAATGCCAAACTTTTAAAGAAATACTCAGAAAAAAAACTTATTTACTGGAAAGCCAACTTCTTCCAAGATTCACTATTCTATTGAAGTTTTCAGCTCAAAAAGAACACTAGTAAGTTAGTATATAGATCTGACAATTATCTTTTGCAAAGGAATGTACCCCTGTATTTTTATATTTGAAAATCATAAATCATCATGGACACATCACCGCATAAATATAACTACTTAAAAGGAGGTGAAAAAACATTCAGTTCTCCTTAAAACTATACTCAGTTTGTATTATGGATGCAAAGGCCACACAATATATTTGTTCACAAATACTGTTTAATACCTTCAGCAATGACATAGACAGTGGGATGAAGTGTACCCTCAGCAAGTTTGCAGACAACACCAAGCTGAGTGGTATAGCTGACACGCCTGAGGGATGGGATGCCATCCAGAGGGGCCTGGATAAGCTTGAGAAGTGGGCCCATGTGAACCTCATGAGGTTCAGCAAGGCCAAGTGCAGGGTCCTGCACCTGGTTTGGGGCAACTGCTGGTATCAATACAGTCTGGTGGATGAAGGGATTGAGAGCAGCCCTGCCAAGAAGGACTTGGGAATACTGGTTGATGAAAAGCTGCACATGAGCTGATAATGTGCACTCACAGCCCAGAAGGCCAACCACATCCTGGGCTGCATCAAAAGAAATGTGGCCAGCTGGGCTGGGAGCTGATTCTGCCCCTCTGCTCTGGTGAGACCCCACCTGGAGTACTGCATCCAGCTTTGGAGCCTTCAGCCCAGGAAAGACGTGGACCTGTTGGAGAGAGTGACCAGTAGGAAGGTCACAAAAATGATCAAGGGGATGGAACACGTCTCCTATGAGGAAAGGCTGAGAGAAGAGAAGGCTCCTGGGAGACCTTATTGTGGCCTTTCAGTACTTAAAGGGACCTTATAAGAAAGATGAGGACAAACTTTTCAGCAGGGCCTGTTGTGATAGGACAAGGGGTAACGGTTTTAATATGATGGGGAGGGACTCTTTATCAGGGAGTGCAGTCATAGGAGAAGCAGCAACAGTTTTAAACTGAAAGAGGGTAGATTTAGACAAGATATAAGGAAGAAGTTTTTTACAACGAGGGTGGTGAAACAGTGGAACAGGCTGCCCAAAGAGGTGGTAGATGCCCCATTCCTGGAAACATTCAGGCTCAGGTTAGATGGGGCTCTGAGGAACCTGATCTAGTTGAAGATGTCCCTGCTCATTGCAGGGGGGTTGGACTAGATGACCTTTAAAAGTCCCTGCCAACCCAAACTACTCTATGATTCTATGAAATATATTTTAAAGTGTTACTGCTAAGAATGAAATCATAACCAGGTAATGACAAACAATCCCCATGAACATTTTTTCAAGACAAAGTTACTTTATGCTGGCTCCTTACCAGATTTTATTTATTGCTTGATCAGTCACAAGTAACTTAGATAATAAAATGTATACATAGCTCTAGTAATTTTGCATGTCCTTCTTAATAATTAAAAGAAGCACGAAAAACTAAAGATTATGGAAGTACTTAATCTGCTGTAACATTCTGATTGTTTCAATATTACAAGAAAACATTTCATTCTTTACAGAGATTAACTATTAGTCTGCCATACATATCAATAGCAGCCTAAGATTTCATTTACAGTTTGCCTAATTCTGTGTATTAAGAATATATTCTGTATGGTTGATCTAGTTCCCTGTTACACAACTCATTTGATTTCTAAAATAACAAATTTTTCAACTGTATAACTGCGATGACAAAGTAAATCAGAAGGATATAATTTTTTCAGGTATCGTTTCTTTGAAAAATATAAGAAAAAAATACAATTCTTCAACACAATCATAGAATCATAGAATTGCTGAGGTTGGAAGGGACCTTTAAGATCATCAAGTCCAACCATTAACCTACCCTGACAAAACCACTTCTAAGCCATGTCCCTAAGTATCACATCTACCCTTTTTTTAAACACCTCCAGGGATGGCAAATCCACCACCTCCCTGGGCAGCCTCTTCCAATGTTTAACAACTCTTTCAGTGAAAAAATTTTTCCTAATATCCAATCTAAACCTCATCTGACATAACTTGAACCCATTTCCTCTCGTCCTATCACTTGTCACCAGGGAGAAGAGGTTAGCCCCCACCTCTCTAAAACCTCCTTTCAGGTAGTTGTAGGGAGTGATAAGGTCTCCCCTCAGCCTCCTCTTCTCCAGGCTAAACAACCCCAGTTCCCTCAGTCATTCCTCATAAGACTTGTCCTCCAGACCCCTCACCAGCTTTGTAGCCCTTCTCTGGACACGCTCCAACACCTCAATGTCCTTCTTGTAGTGAGGGGCCCAAAACTGAATGCAGTACTCGAGGTGGGGCCTCACCAGTGCCGAGTACAGGGGGATGATCACTTCCCTAGTCCTGCTCACCACACTATTCCTGATACAGACTAGGATGACGTTGGCCTTCTTGGCCACCTGGGGACACTGCCAGCTCATATTCAGCCGGCTGTCCACCAACACCCCCAGGTCCTTTTCTGCTGGGCAGCTTTCGAGCCACTCCGCCCCAAGCCTGTAGCACTGCATGGGGTTGTTGTGACCCATGTGCAGGACCCAGCACTTGGCCTTGTTGAACCTCATACCATTGGCCTCAGCCCATCAGTCCAGCCTGTCCAGATCCCTCTGTAGAGCCATCCTACCCTCAAGCAGATCAACATGCCCGCCTAGCTTAGTGTCATCTGCGAACTTACTGAGGGTGCATTTGATCCCCTCATCCAGATCATTGATAAAGATACTAAAGAGAACTGGCCTCAGCACCAAGCCCTGGGGGACACCACTTGTAACTGGACACCAACTGGATTTAACTCCATTCACCACCACTCTCTGGGAACGGCCTGAATCATGCTTAAGTTTAATTCAGACATTTTTAGTCTTACTACCACATACTGAAAATGTTAAGTGAGCATCTCATATCCACAAATATTTCACATTTTAATCTTATGTGTTACTACCTGGGCCACTTTTCTTATTCAAAATTCTGCCTTTGCCTTTTCCTTTTAATTTTGGGTGCAAACAGAGCTACAAATGAAAAATGAAATTTAAGGGAAATAAAGAATACAAGATTATATGATTCATAGCTCTCACAAAATAATGACCTGGTCCTGCAATCATTGCACAAGTTCTTCCATGCATAAGTTGTCCCACTGAGTTCAAGTGGTGGATGCCCCATCCCTGGCAGTGTTCAAGGCCAGGTTGGATGGGGCTTTGAGCAACCCTGTCTAGTGGGAGGTGTTCCTGCCCACGGCAGGGCAGGGGGGAACTCAATGATATTCAAGGTCCCTTCCAACTCTAACCATTCTATGATTCTAAGACTTAAACATACAGATTACAGAGGACTGTGTATTTAACCTCTCTTGCCCTCCAACGGGGCAAATAACAAAGTTAGCTGCCCTTGGGTGTTATAGCGATAAGTATAAGCAAGAGCCTCTCTGCATACCATGCCTTGACATAAACTACAACTCATCAGGTCTCATCACTCTGAGAGCGAACAGTTTCTGCACAATATGCTGTTAATTTCAGAAAGTTTCAGAGAGTTCAGTTAGTTAGGAGAGGCTTAGCTGCAAAGCAAAATTACTGAACAGAAAATGGGTTGTTTTACCTCAAACCAGGACACCATTATTGCAAATATAATGTCCACACATCGATAACTGCAAAGACCTACGTAAGTGATAGTCAGGTTCGTGAAGAGGCACAGGCACGCTTTTCTTTTCTTTTCTTCTTCACAGAAAAGGTGCAAGTTTTAAACAGAATACCAACTCTCAGGGACTAGTTAAGATCACAGCTGACACAAATAGCAACACTGAATAGACACAGCAGCTGAAACATTCTTTCCCGTACAGAAATTGCCTCTCCAGGGGCAAACTAAAGTGCACCAATATTAGCATGCAGGAAAGAAACATGCTTGAATTGCATCTCACTCCATTATAAAGGTATAGTAAATCCATTTTCTTCTCTAGTATTTATCCAATAACATTTAAAATTATTAATTTCTCTGAAAACATGGACGTTCACTATTTTTTATTTTACATAAAAGCTTCACAGTCATATCAAATATTCTAAAACCACTCCCTTTACTGTAAAAATTGCACCTGTTTTGTAGTTACATTGGCGATAACACATGGAAAAAAAAATACATATTGCTTCCCAATGGACAAATACAAATGCAAAAGATGCCATCTCTAAATATGTGATTTATGGACAGCCATACTGGTGACAATGGAGTTTCCAAAAAAAGGCAGCTCTTATGTGGGAACCCTTCCATTATTCAACCAAACTTTCCACACCAATAACAAAGGACATTGCTAAATTATCTTCATATGTTTTCTGTCTTTCTGACTTCCCTTGACTATGCATGTCTGCCTTGGCTAATGAAATGCCATGACTGAACAGATTCTATGATCGGCTGGCAACCACCATTCTATCTGCCCCTTCTGATGGTAAAGACTTCCCTTGACTATGCATGTCTGCCTTGGCTAATGAAATGCCATGACTGAACAGATTCTATGATCGGCTGGCAACCACCATTCTATCTGCCCCTTCTGATGGTAAAGCATTCAGACCAACAGCTGAGCCACATGTAGGCCATGAATCCTGTTTTAGACATAATATGTTCCAGTAGCTGTCATTATGATGTTAAATCCTCACATAAATAGTGCCACTAGTTACAGGCAGAGAACAGCAATTTCTCCAGAATACAAAATGTAAAACCTGATTATTTAAATATCTACGTGTGCTAATTTAGACAGCCATAGGATTCATACAACTTTCCTTCTACCATGATTAAATATAAATTACATTTAACAAAGAGAAACAAACAAAAAGCATGGAAAAGATCTCCACACATACACCCTTTCATGACACACTTACACCATAAGTGAGTTCTTGACTTGAGGAAAAAAGAAAAAAAAAAGAAAGTACTTTCGCTTCACCACAGTTTTGTTACCTCAGCAACTTCCTCACAAGCACCAGTCAAATTTTTTCAAGTTACCTAGGGGTTCTTTAAGGGTTTTGTATTTTGGCTGGGTTTTGGAGTTTTTTTTGAAGCAACTAATATGTTGCAGATACACTGGAAGGGAGAGCCAACCTGTAGGAAGACCTGTTAGACTGGAAGAGTGGTCTAACAAGAACCTTATGAAGTTCAACAAGGACAAGTGTAAGATCTTGCACCTGGGAAAACATAATCCATGAGTGCAGCACAGACTGGGATCTACCCGGCTGAGGAATGAATGGAAAGGGACCTGGGGGTCCTGGTGGACAAGCAGCTCAACGTGAGTGAACAGTGTGCTGCGGTGGCAAAGAAAGTCAACAGGACACGGGATTGCATCAACAAGGGCATCACCAACAGAGATAAAGAAGTCATTCTCCCACTCTACTCAGCACCTGACAGGTCACAACTGGAATACTGTGTTCAGGTTTGGTCCCCGCTATGCAAAAAAGATGTGGACAGGCTGGAGAGGGTCCAAAGAAGGGCCGCAAAGAAGGCCTGGGAAGTCTTCCAATATGAGGAAAGGCTGAGAGAACTGGGTTTGTTCAGCCTCGAGAAAAGAAGGCTTAGGGGAGAACATATCACCACATTCCAGTACTTAAAGGGTGGCTACAAAGAAGATGGAGACACCTTTTTTACAAGGAGTCAGAAGGAAAAGACAAGGGGTAATGGGTACAAGTTACTCCAGGGGAGATTCCAATTGGACACAAAAGGAAAATTTTTCACAGTGAGAACAATCAGCCATTGGAATAATCTCCCCAGGGAAGGGGTGGTTTCCCCATCATTGAACACTTTTAAGATTCAGCTGGACAAGGTGTTGGGTCATCTTGTCTAGACCATGCTTTTGCAACCAAGAAAGGTTGGACCAGATGATCCTTGAGGTCCCTTCCAACCTAGTATTCTATGACTCATGATTCTGTGATGTTTTGATGGAGAACCATGCACCAATAGCTAGGTGGGCATAATAGCGTATTTTTATTCGATGTTCAACTCTTTTTTTTTAATCTGAAGAAATCATGCTTGTAGCAATACCGTTCTTGTTAAAAGAACTAACAAACTGTTTTCATTCCACAACTGCACAGCCTTTATAAACTGACAGTAGCATTACAGCTCTCCAAACATACTCCATTCTCATTAAATGACTAATCTAAAACCAATCAACCGAAACACATTGAGTAACTGCACAGAATACGAATGCTTTACTACCAAAGTGGAACTCAAATTAAAGTAAATCACAGTGATATCTCAGATCTGAGTGACCACCCTTCAAAACTAATTTACTACAAAAAACAATAGCTGGAAAAATCAAGTATTTTCCTTAGCAGCACCAGCAAATTACCCAGGTAACTGATTAATACACTTACAAATTTCAACAACATTATGTAGACAATAATCTATAGGCAGTTAACAAATTTCTAAAAATACTGGAATAAGTAGACTTTGTTAAAAACAAATGTCAATATTGAATAATTAAAATTATTTCTATTTAGGGGGATATTGTCTGAAGTCAAATTCTATTTTATCTAATTCCTAGTATAGTACATATCTGCAAATTGTGTAGTTATCCTTAGAAACTGCTCGAACAAAACCCATGTACATTATCTTGCACACCAAATTTGACTAGACAATCATTACTTTAGGTATTCTATGTACTTGCTCTATTCTTTGGTACCTATTTGAACTGTTCCTTCCTTAGATCCAATATAATACATCTACCTAAGACGTGCCCTAAAATGTGCATAAATCATGCCCACTCATAAGTTCCAGCAAACCTCCAGCTTAAAACAAGAAGCTCACACACAAGAATTTCCTTTGCTTGGCTGATATTTGCAGGCTACGTGGCAAATTCAAAGACAGCACAAGCAGTAACACGAGTGATGCTGTATAGCTTTGACACAAAAGGTCATGGTTCTTGGAAGAAAAGACAACATCCATCCTTCCCCTGCTACCTCCATGGCATGCAGGATCATAGAGAAGAAGGGATAAATTAAAGCAATCTTAACTGCCACTCTCCCTAATACTCCTCATTGACTATTTCTTTCCATTATTAACTGCCCCCTGACATTTTTCCAGTGAGTTAAACTGGTAAACCAGCTGAAAGGTAGTATAGTTGCACATTCCTTTGTACACAAGTACAAAGCCACATAAGTTGAGAAAATTAATTGTCTTATAGTCTACTGGGGATCTAAACATGAACTATAATTTGGGGGTGGGGTGTTGTTTTGCTTTTACATAAGCAGAACATCATTGGGCTTGTCTGCAGCACGTACAAAGATTCTTCTAGTGCCATCGTTCTCAGTTCCTCGTCTGAACCCTAGCAGTGCACTACTTAGCCAGCCCTCTTGCTGTCCAAGGAGACTAAAATTACGACAACATTCAGAAACTGAAAGTTAAGCCATCAGAAAAACAGAACCAGAGACTGTCTAAGAACTAGAGAAAGGAAAAAGCAAAGGAAAGACATTAACACAGATGCCTAAGGGTCACAAAAGCACGTCAAACAAAGGACTTTTAAACCCACCTATTTATTTCATTCCACTTGAAAAGCAGTGGAAATTAAAGTACCTACACATTATTGTGAAAGTTTTTGTTAATACCTTCAGTCATCTCTCAATACCTTGGAAAAATTTGCTGTGTTGTGCTGGCTTTTAACAAGATGCCTACTCCTAGACAGCCATTTGAAAATCAAGCATTTAGAAAGCGGGCTCCATGAAAGGTTTCTATCTTTATTTTGCCCATATGAGAATGATCCAAAATCCTAATAAAACCTCTCTCCATTGCAAACCAAAGCTTCTTATAAGGTCTCTTTAAAGCACTCTAAGCTGTTTAACACACACCACTAACTGATGAGAGCCAATTCAGTGTCTAAGGAGACCATTTCGGTTTTTCCTTTTTTTTTTTAAGGCACCAGACATGGAAGCTCAAAATCCATTAACCAGTTGCAGAAAGGGTAATAAAAGGAACTATTTAGCCACAAGTACTTCTAGTGTCTAATAAAAAAAAAAAAAAAAAAAAAACAAACAAGTCTTCCACATTCTGGATAGTCAACCCTGGAGATTATTTAAGTACCATAGTTCACTGGGACTAACAGACCTCAATCCTCTGCTTCATAACCTTTACTAGTTACCAGTACAGCCAAAACCAGAGGTAGAAGAATAAACTATGTAATGTATCAAGACCCTCTGTTCTGGCACTTGAATCATCTTCTCTTAGTAAATCATCCATGAAAGCCTGTGAGATTGCTGAGCTGGGAAAACCTCTGTCTCTTGTACATAAGGTTCTTCAGTCAACAGGTAACAGAAGTTTTGTTTCAAAAACATATTGTATTAAGAGCATGGAAAAACTGATCCTTTCACCAGTCTGGGCACCCATACAGTTTATCACAAGTCCTGAATGAATATGGAATTCAGCGATTTGAGGGGTGCAGAATCCAGGCAGGGATACAGAGACGTACATAATTAATATTTTCACAAATCCCAACTGTTATTTTCCAAATGTGCATGTTTAGGCTTTTTTTCCCCTTATATTAAAGTTCAGTTTAAGGTTTTAAACTTCCCAGAATTATACTCGTAATCAGGGTTATATAATACAGCCTATGAGACTAATACATAAAGCTTTACAATTTTAAGTAAAACTTAATGAAACATGCACAAGTATTTGCATTTGGGAGAGATTTCTGAAGATCCTGTTTTTTTCATCTGAGCATTTCTTTCTCTTAACAAAAAAAATCACATGACAATTTTGAGGCATAAAATTAAGTTTGCCTTTGTACAACTTTTAATATCTGATCCCGTGACTGGCCTGCTGTTTTGATGTCCTTAGTGATGATTCCATTTTTTCAGAATTTTATGTTCACAGCTGGCTCATTTGAGCACAGCTACATAAATTTTTTATAAAGAGTTTGGTATTCTGGATTTATTTGGGGGAAAAATAAAAAATAAAAATAATTTTTTTAAAAAATTTAAATCTTAAAGGAAGAATATTTCAGCTCTCCCTTTATTTTAAAAGTGGAATCTCAAGTTCTCTCATTCTGCTATTTATCTGTTGTAGAAACTTTCTTAGATGATTCATTTCAGAACTCTATTTCTCCATGTATTTACTGGGGGCCATAAATGATGTTTGTCTTCACTACTGAATCATTTTGAAATTCACAAAGTATAAACTGAATGACCGAACAGGCTTTATAAATAATAGCAAGCCATAAACTACATAAAATGTCTAAGGTTTTTGTCATTATCATTTTTTTCTTAGAAACCTACAGTTATATGGATCTAATCTGTGAAAATATTTCAAGGTACTCCATGGACACAATTTGTAGTTCTATATTTGTCGTGCAAATGAACAGCTTATCATATATTCCTTTGTTATACTTCTAATTGGTTATTTTAAATTGTCCTGTGACTGCAACAAGCAATTCTAAACATTCCTGATTATGAAATCTTAATTGCCTTTTTTAAGTGTTACAGAAACATTGCAAAGACAAAATTGACAAGCAACATTTTTAGATGAATTATTTCTCCCCATCCCATCTGTTACATTTTAAAAATTCTACTCAATAGATCCTCCTATGTCTTACTAGTATGTTCTTAATGTAATACTATTAGCACTTACTTTATGAAAGCTTTAAGTTAATATATAGATACTCAGCTGATGTAAAATATCTAATCTCCCATGAAATCAATGGAGCAAGACTAATTCACATCACCGAAAAAATATAGCCTACATTGTTTCAAAACAATCTCCTGTGCTTGGTACTCTGTAATCCAAGTGTTGTCTGATAAAATATATTGGTGAAATATATGCATCTCTATATGATTTTATAGATCAAGGAGGCCAGTATCAAGGATGCTAGTAATAATATATAGGTACATATTATTACATCACTGGTACACTTTTTGCTTTGGAAGAAATATGTTTTATTTAAATAATGAGAGAAGGGGGATATCAAGCCATGTCCTTGAACACCAAGTAAAGGAATATAAAGAAGTACACCATGGGATACTTTCATGTAGATGCTCAAAAACTATGCTAAATCACATTATTTACAAAAATGATTTGGAGCTTATTAATTTAATCCACTATTTAATTACAAATAAAATAAACAGTGTTAGAGCTATGAAAAGCACAAATACACTTGGAGGCCTTAACAGGTAAATACAATTATGTACTGTAATAAAACCTAGCACAGATCTTATCAGCCAGTGGTTCAGAGCACTCAGATACGCTTTCGGAGAAGCATAAACAATGCAAAAACCTGTAATTGCAATGTCAGTCATGGTGTTCATACAGAATACCAAGTACAAAATCATATCTTTCTTGATTTATTTCCATGGGTCTTTGGCAAAATAAAAAACTACACAGCCAACCGCAGAAGCACAGTGTCCTCTGCTGGGGAAACTGACTTCGATTTCTTACCTCAACATAAGGGGGTAAAAAAAACATGACTCTCATAACCAAAACTGAGCTGGTTCAATCCATCATTGTTGCAAAAATCCCATTTTTCATAACACACATAGAAATAGTAGGAGACAGAAGACCATCCTGGAGATACTGCTTCAGTGACTTCTAACAATTCCAACTTGATTAATAGCTCAATAGCCATTACTTATATAATTCACCATAAGTGATCTTAAAATACGTTACTTTTTCATGCATACTGTCATTATTGAAAATGACCAATTGAATCATTTGTCACAGTGAACTAAAAGGGCTCTGACCACAAGTGTTCTTAATCTTTTTTCTTTTCTTCTTTTATAAGATCAGAATTCAGCTACAAAATGTGCCATCTATAATTTAGAATGGAACAAGGACTGCAGCACAAGTCAATAGCTCTCTTCGATTACTGGATGTGATCAATTTGACTAGATACCTGAAGACCCTGGAGCTTTCTCTTTGAGGAAAATAAATAAGATATCTCATTCTAAACTGAGGTACAAAGGAAAAAACCTGCACCTACCCTGTGCGAATTCTCTCTCATACCAACAGTCAACAGTGCAAGGGTGTAAACTTGTAAACTTAACTGAACAAAATAGGATGCAACTATCAGAAGCATCTCTCCAATTTGAACAGCATTTACATTTGAATGTTAAATAAAGCATTTGAAGGAAAAAATTAAAAAATGCATAGAAAAATAATGAAGAAAATAACAGAAGCATCAACCACTAACCACAACCAATAATTAACAATAGCTTTTATATATAAATGAATTCACAGGTCACATCCCTTATACATTGCTTCTGTATTTTGCAAGAAGATCAATAAGAATGAACTCTTTCTTGGACAGCAAATGTCTTATTTGCACAGAAATACTCCTTTACATTGAAGCTAATACTCCTTTACATTTAAGCTAGCTGAAACAGTGAAATTTTTTGCTTAGTTAACCAACATGACACTGAAGTAACCTCACAGCAGTGATATAATGAAGTGAGATTAACTGTCTTCACGGACATGATGTATTGCTGTGTACCAAATATTCACTACTGATGCAGGGCAAACATCTTTGTTTTAGTTTGCACTATTAAAAGCCCAACATGCACTGATAATAAAACCTGAGTACATACCCAGAGTGGAAAAGAATCTCTTAGTAAAACGGAATATGGACAGGACAGAACATACCGTGCACTGATCTGAAACATGGCAGAAGAGAGCATGGCTACCAACAAGGTAACACCAGGCAAAATAAATTGTCTTATTGTGTATTAGTTATACCCCTAAAGACGCCATCTGCTGTTCAGTTAAAACAGGCAAGAACCACCTCTCTTCAAGACAGGCTAGTAATGCTTAAAATCTTCAACTATAGTGAAAAATTCTATGAACCCTTCACTCTAGTATTGAATGACCAATGGATGATGGAAAGAGATTCAAAATGTGTTAGTTTGGCAAAATACATCCTACTCCAGCTCTTCCATTTTGAAAAAACTTGCTAATATCTTCTTTTTTGGACTTTTTTACTGGGCTTGTGGAAACTATATCCTAGGTTGTTGTATTTAGTTATATTAGTAAGTCAGCATCTTTTTTAAACCACCCTAGTTTGTATGGCTGTATGTGAACAGCAACTGAAAGACTAAAAATTGTCAGTAGTAGTATGATTTGGAATTGCTGACCACTGAACCAGTGTGGTCTTATCCATTTGTTTAATTCACATGGACATAATTTATAATGCCTCTTGAAAAAGATACTGATTTAGTCCCAGGTTTGTGGCACAACAGGAGCTTACTGATCTGTATTTTTTCACATTATAAATTATTAGCTGTCTTGAATTTGTTCTTTTCCTGCATATATGATTTTCATGCACAGGTTCCATTCATGCATCATTTCAAATTAATTCTGCTGTGCATTATGCATAGTTCAGTAGCAAACGAAGGGAAGGCTGTGTTTGCAGATCACAGGTAAAATTCTAAGGCAGGTACTCATATCAGAAGTCCAGCCTGCTCCTAACAAATCAAAATTGCTAATGACATCACTGGAAAGAAAATGGCCCCATCGTACCTTTCTGCCTCCAACAGTATGGAGATGTAAATGTATTAAATAGTCTGTAGTTCTTTAGAATGCTTAATTTCTTGTATCTTACATCTAATGATGACAAAAGCAAATCTCCTTTATTCCAAGAGTACAGTAACTTTTCCAACCCTCAAAATATGTCCTATGTCTGCCTTCAATCCTGCCCATGTCTACATCATACAAAATTATACAAAAACATAAAGCACTTTTGATCAGAGTACGCATTGATAGTCACAGGAGGAAGTATAGCTAGAAAGTTTGGGAAGAAAGACATAGTCCTTTTCTTAGCTCCTGCTTGCCTTCTTGCAGATCCCTCTTGATCTGTAGCAAAGCAAAAGGAGGGCTTAGGCTATAGTACTGAGACTAAGATTACAAGAGCAATATAAATTCTTACATGCTTATAGATCCAAAGCTCCCTGACGCTACCATGTACGACTTCAGTAAATAGCAAGAGGAACTACCAGTGTCGAAGAAAATTCTTTCTTCAAAGAATGCAAATGATGGATGAGCCTGGATAATAGCAAAGTCCAGAAAGATTGCACAGTTTCAAAATGTCAACAATAAAATTGTGTCATAAAGATCAGAAAGCCAATTTACAGCAACAGAACACTCACAGTATGAGACGCAGTACAGCAAAAAGTTTACTTTGTATTTGTGCAACAGTGTAGGAACTGGCATAGTGAATGAATGCACTTATATACTATCCAAGACAAAGGATCTACCCAAGACCAGGACATTCTCCTAGCTGCAATGTGATTTTCAACAGGAATTTTAATTTTTGAAGTTTGAGAGTTTCATTTATGTAAAAGAGAGGATGCTACTGCTCTTTTTAAACTACTTCACCTTCCCTTTTAATGTGCTTTAAAATGCACAGATAAAAATGATATCTCATACCTACATATTCTATTATTACGTGTTCAACTGAGCATCTGATTTACAGTTCTGATGACTGCAGCTCCATGTGCACATTGGCCAGTGGCACATGTGTTAATTTCATTTGTGCACATAATATCCCAATTTGTTTGCACAACTGCAATCTTTATTTGCCTAAAGTTTCCAAACTCTGTTTCCAGTTTAGTTTCATTCATTCAAAATAAATCTTTCATGAAAAGAACCCAATAACTCATTTTAACTGTGACAGCATTCATGCAACTGAAAGTCAGCTAGGTACACAGCCAACAGTCAAGGATGTTCTTTTATATGTATACAGGCGAAATACTCTCAGATAAGGATAAAGAAGGCTTTTTCCCTAAACTATAACTAAACATTACTTCTCTGAATTAAATGGTAAATTTAAAGATGATAGGAGGGAAAGATAATTCCATTTTGCCATAATAACCATTCCAAGTAAGATAACCATGCAGCAGCTAAACTGGATAGCCCAGCAAGACACAGCTCTAAGCAGTTATAAAGTATTTATCAGAATTGTACTTAAGCCTGTATCAATTCATAATGATCATATTTTTACATATGTAACACACACAGCAAAGCACATATTAACATGCAGTAATAATTGGATCCTAATGGCATTTCTCTCATCTCCTGATCTCTTTTAAAAGCCAACTGCCTTGCACATTTTTCCCCTTTTCTCTCACACAGGACCTTTATACCCATCTCTGCTATCACTCATCAGATATACACTCCCAGGGGTGTAAAGCAACAGAATAATTTAATGCTTTTAAATTACATGGTGTTCCTGTAGCAGTGGTCAGCTCACTAAAAATCTCATTCAAATATATCACTGCATCGCTAATGTCAGATTATCTTAGGCCATAAAAGTCTAGAACTTTGTTCAGTTAGTCCATCAGTATATTCATTTTCTGGAATGAGGACTAGAGAGGTGGGAGAATGAGACTTAGTGTTGCACAGATGATGAAGAGGATTGCTGTTTCAGCTTGAATGGATTCCATAGAAGTTTTATGTTTCCAAGTCTACTAATGGAGTAAGATTGTCATCCCTCCTGTCTGCTGGTAAAAATAAGGAAAAGCTACCACAATCATTTAGTTGAATTCAAAGCACTGCCAGTGTGATCCCCTAAGGCTGCTTTCTGAAGCTGGAAATAAATGATTTTTCCTCTTTGTTTGCTATGCCAAGAAAAGATAATGCAGCACATTCAGTTAACATTTGTCCCTGAAGCACATTAACCCTCCATGAGTAATACAAGAGAGTAGCACAGACATAGTGTTTCAAATTAATCAGGAATAGGATTAATCATTCAAGAAATAGAAGTTAAAATGTAATATCTAAAAATAAAGTTAAAGCAGTAGCAAATTATAATTAAAATATTCTTCCTAACTACCATTTCTGTTGCCATCAGTTACCTTCCTCTGTTTTTTAATTTGTTACAATACAGTTTTTTAATGCGTTACAGTACAAACCTGCTATTTATTAAAGCTTAGTTAGAAATGCCTAACCTTTTTCCCTATTCCCTCATTTTTTAGCTAAATGCAACAACTTCAAAGGGATTTTGGTCTGCACATAAGATCTGAATGACTTCAGTGAAGCACATGGAGACAGTGGACTATGGGGTGCCAGGGAAGAGCTGTAAGAGAGTGGAAGGTAAGCACTGAACAGGTGGATAAAGGGAGTGTTGCTCCTGGTGAGAACTGACAATGAAAATTAAAGCAGAATTTCAGAGCACACTCAAAATAATACCATGTGAGTGCCAGCAATAGGTGCAGGAAATCTGAACATGATACATAACACAAAAGGACAGCAGTGGAAGGGCAAGTGGCAAGGTTCACCAAGAGCTATGTGTTATCTGAACGTGGAAGAATACCCACACTGCAGAACTCACATGTCAGTCACTTGGTCAGGATTGCTGTAATTACAAAAATGGACTAGTGTGGTTATCCCCTCCTCCTATGTCATATCTTAATTTCAATCAAAAAAATTTAATTTACTAAACTCGGGTTTCTCAGTGATTTATGCCAGGACCTCTCCAATTCCTTCAGCTGCAATTTCCACTAACTGCAATATATTAAGAAGCAGCATGACATTATTTGAAAAAGATATGTATAAATAACTGCTGGAAGAAGAACAGCAAAGGAAATATTTATTTCATCTGCATATTATGAATCTTCTTGTATTTATTTGCCACAATAAGTACTAACAATTATCACTCAAAACTTTTCATTTTTACCTGACTGGAAGATGTTCTCTTACTGGAATCATAGGGGGTTTTTTTTCCTATAAATACAGCAAAAGACTAACAGTGTATATGATAGTGAGTCTATGCTGATTACCTATATTAAATTAAATTTTCTATATTAAATTTAAGGACAATAATCATCTGTCCTTATTTTTAAATGCTTGAACCTTACTCCTATGGAAACAACAGAGACCAATACTTTATTTCTGCATGATCATGCTGAAGTAGTATGCAATCCTGCAATTCCCTGGAATCAACATTTTGTCTTTCCACACATTTGTTCTTCAGAACACGCTGTCTTCCTATTTTATCCACCCAGCATCTTATACCATCTAATGTTCACTTCAAATACAAAAAGCCTTTACACTTTTGGTCTGAAAAGGGATTACCTTTTTTTTCATACAATTATGTTGATATTGAATATGCCAGATCAACATTGTTTTGCTTTCCTACCAAGAGGCCAAATGAAATCTCTTAAGAGTCAAAGTGTGTTTTACCTAGTTCATATTTTTAATCAGACAGTATACTCCTAGTTTAAAATGTGTTATACAAATCAATACAGATCATAGGAAATACTAAAACTGTTGCTCAGTTAAATTGCTTATTATTATTGCTTAAATTAAGAACTGCAGCTTGCATGAATAAGGCATTGACAAGCATCGCATTAACGTGTAGTGGATTAAACTGTAGAGGCATGATATTTAAGATATTTAAGAGCTCACAGGTTTACAGTTAGCTTATCTAAGAGGTCAGTCAAGCATAGGTTTTATACGAACGGGAAGTGCTCCAGCATTGCAGTCCTCCCCTACTTGGAACGCCTTCAAATACAACAGAAAAAGTAGAAGCTAACTTCACACTCATGTGAGCGCAGCCAGCAGGTTGCGACACAGATTATTCCCTCACATTTAGCACCTGTACGACCATATCTTGAGTAGTGGGTCTATTTTGGGGTTCCCCATTGGAGGAAAGACATTGACAAACTGGGGTGAACCTAGCAGAGGGCCACCAAGACTGTCAGGGCCTGGAGCAATTAAGGTACATGGAGAGGCTGAAGGACCCAGGTTTATACAGACTGAAGAAGGGAAGGCTAAGGGTACCTAAATGCAGTCTTCAATTACCTAAAGGGGTGGGAGTTTATCGAGAAGTCACAGTTACACTGAGGTACACAGCAAGAGGCAACAGTCACAATTTAAAAAAAAAATTCCAATAACATAGGTGGAAAAAATTCTTCACCATAAGAGCCATCAAACTCTGGAACAGAGGTCCAGAGAGGCTGTGGAATCTCTATCCCTGGAGACACTCAAATTTCAGTTAAAAGAGATCCTGAGCAACTTGATGCAACAAAGGTGTCCCTGCTCTGAGCAGGGAGTTGGACTAGATGACATCCACAGGTCCCTTCCAAACTGTATTTTCTGTTATAACTCCATAAAGATTAACAGAAAAGTTAAATATACATCTCCTTGGCTAATGGGATAACACAAAAGTTGAAATTTTGAGCAATACCTTAAACATTTTTACTGGTTCCTCAAAAAAGTTTTGTTAATTCGTGATAGACACACATATCCAAACTATAATGCCACATCTTGTGTTATCAGAGTTTAAGCTGTTCTGAAACAGCTTTCACAAGGTCAGTGGTCTCCAAAGTGGGGTCCACACACCCCAGAAGCTGTGCAAGAGGCTCCACTGAGGTGTGAGAAGAAAATATTAGAAGTTCTAGTTATATTTTAACTCAAAAAATAAGAATGAAATTAAGTTTTACTAATACTTAATATATGGCTTAACACTGGCACCCTCACTCCGTCTGTATTTTAGTCAGTCACATGTCAGTCGCAGTACATGAGGTGTCCTGAGGGAAGAGTGGGTGTTCCACAACATGGAGAGCTGGACAGTGGCATTCATGCTTGTCCACTTGCTTTCAGTGTATCACAACAGATTACAGTTATGTATGCCCATTTAGGTGGATTTAGAGTTTACATCGCCTAATTTTAACTAAATGAACCCTCACAAGACGGACAAGTGGCTTAAAAAGGTTCCTGCAAAGAAACTGTGCATAGAAGATAATGCTAATAATGCAAATAAAAGCCAACAACAAGAAAATGGCAGAGCTAACAGTTCTCTTACTCGTGGTATGAGCTATTCATCAGCCACCTTATCAGGTAAAAACCAATGATGAGCTAATCAGATCTGACATGAAGTTGGTCGAAAAAATTCAAAATTTTCAAGACAACCATTTGAAATATGGATTTACTTCTGCTGTCGTTAACAATGAACCTTGCTCTACATTTATATTGAGATATTAGCCAATGATAGTATGAAGCCATCACAGTTAGCAAGACATTTAGGCATTCAGAACAGAAGACATGCTCTAGAATTGTGATGTTTAAAGTCATGCGATACTTCACGCAGTACTTTACAGAATTTCACTAAACTTAACGATTAATGTTTAGAAGCCTCTTGCAAGGTTTGCTACTCAATGGCAAAAAAAACCCAGAAAGCCACATACCACTGGTGAAACAACCTGGTTTTGCTGCCACAGTAAAAATGACTGAAGTAATACATACAAACAATATGGGACAAACTAAAATGCATTCTTTTGACAGCAAATACTGTTGTTAGAGACAGAGAAAACATTGCTGAAGATTTGAAGAAACAAGAATTAGAACAAGTGACACAAAGTGGGATGTTTGCTCTACAACTGGATGAAAGTACAGATGATTTTAACGTGTCTCAGCTTATGGTATTTGCTAGATTCAATAATGAAATACATGAAGAACTACCTTTTTTTGAGTCACTAAAGGAAAGATGTAGCAGAGAAAATATATTCTCAACAAGAAATTACTTTAATAAAAACAATGTTTTATGGAAAAACTGTGTAAGTGTAACCACTGATGCAGCAGCTGCTTTGACTTGAATAAAAAGATTGATTCTGTGGTAAGGTTACAGAGATAGCATCACACATGAAATTTATTCACTGCATTCTTGATAGGAAAGATACTGCAGTAAAGAAATTTGGGCCAAAAGTGCAGAAGGTGCTACAGGATACCATGGTTAATTTTATAAAAACAAGACTTTTAAATAGTACAATCTTCACAATACTTTGTAACGAGATCAAGAGTGGCCATGAAAATCTTTTGTACCACACAGATGTTTGCTGGTTACCTCGTGGCAAAGTGCTTAAAAGAGTTATCAAACTTGATGTTACACATTATTCTTTTACAAAAAGACAAGTGTTCCAAATTTGCTGAACTTTTCTGGGATGAGAAGTGGCTGTCAGAGATATGCTAGCTGGAAGATATTTTTGAAAAAATAAACAGAATCTGTCCCTTCAAGGTAAAGGTGACGTTTTACGAATCAGTGAGAAAGTAACTGTTTTTCAAAAGAAACTTGTGCTATGGAGAGAGCACTTTGGAAACGGACGTTTGGAAGTGTTTCAACCATTACATTATATTTGACAACAAAATCACATAAAGCGTGTCACCTATAAAAACCCTCTTATCTGTACACCTAAATTCGGAAACATCATTTTCTAGCCTGTTCAAAAATCTGAGTTTCAGTCGATTTTTAACCCATTAATTAAAAATATAAAGATGCAACACCTTCCAATTGGTTTTTGAGAACAACTGATTTCCATCAGGGAAGTTGGAAATGTACTAGCCAAACTTCAACAAAAACCTTTGCATAATTGGTGGATGAGATTAAAAAAAAATTAGTATTACGATTTAGTAAGCGCAGCCGAAGATGCACTTCTTCCATTTAGCTGAAAAAGATACCTCACAAACATACATAGAGCTACCACAGCCATTAAAACCAAGTATCAAAATGAACTGAATTTAAAACCAGATCTTTGAATAACTGTAAAGTGTTAAAGCAAGATTTTCAAAAATAATGAAGCATATTCAGTCACATTGCTCTCACTAAAAATGTTATTTATATTATAAAAAACTTATTTTTCTAATATTATTTTATTAATGGCATTTACTAACTTTTTCACTTCCATTCAAAATATTAGTTAATAAAAATTATATTAAAATAAATATAATAAAATAAAGATATTTTAAAATATTGTTTATTTCATCTTTATCTCATACTTTTTAAATTTCCATTTTTGTGTATGTTTTATAATGTGCATAATAGTAGAGTGGTACAAGTGTATAATTTATAAATAAAAATATATATAATTGGGGGTGCAAGCTCAAAAAAGTTTTTGCTGATTGGGTGCATGATCAAAAGGTTTGGAGACCACTGCACTAGGCAATCACACAATCAATGTAATTCACTCAATCTGAGTGCACCATAAAGCAAGTTCATCACTCATTTAAAGTAAAAAAGTGAAATTCAGAATATTCAGCACTGTATAATGCAAGTATATTAAGATTCAAGAGAGAAAGTAGAAATTCTAAATAAAGCTTGAATTACATGAAGGCATCCAGAAGATTTTTGTGGTTTTAATAAGTTATTCTTCATGCATACTGCAAAATTTGGGACACCAAAAATCCTACTAAAAATCTGGACAGCTTAGTTATTCAAGTAAATCCTCATACCAGCAGGTGGTAAAAGAATCCAAAGCACGCTTCATTTTCAAGGAGGCACAGCTTAATGTCAAGAATTTTTAAGTATGGGCTAACTGCGCCCTTTTGTATAAACATTCCAATTAGTTAGGCCTGTTAAAATGAAAGGCACAGCAGGCTCCAAAAAGTTTCTAAGCCACTATTTAATGCCAAACTTGAAAACATTTAGCAAGACAAACTCCAGGAGCAAATTCAGCTGAAGCTGTAAAAGAGGGGCTGCAAGAGACAGCAAAATCCCATGAGTTACTCTGCTGTATTATTTGAATTGAAATCGTCGGTTAATTATGAAAGCAACTACACCACAGATCTACTTGCTTAAATCAAACTACAGTTTATAGTAGGTCACCTTAGAGTTATATCCCCACCTTTACAAATAGCTCCCATTAAAATATGGAAAAAAATCAAACCCATATTTATTTTCTAATAAAGAGAAATAGCTATGCATATAAACCTTTCTAGATTGGGGAAGAAGAGAGACATGATTCATGATTCTTTAAAAATTAATTACTTGGTTATGGAAGTCAGTAGAAATTGTTTTCATGTTCAATGAATATTTTGAGGATTAAAAAACATTTTAAAAACCTAAAATCTTTACCTTGTCTATGAATTTTCCATTCTGGTCAATTAAAAATTTTTAATTATGTTAAATTAAATTAATACGATTACAATTAATGTTATTTTTTAGTTTGGTTTCTTCTCTCCCACATACCAAAAAGACTATGAGGTGCACAGGAGTTAAAATAAATAAATAAATAAATGGAAAGGGTGGTTCTAAGTCCCCTTCATTTCCCATTTTTCACCCCGATCCCTTTTTTTTTCCTTTAAAAAAAAAAATTTAAAAGCAAGTTTTCCTTGCAAAAAAAATATAATACCCAGCTTCTAAACTTCATTACTACAAATTTTATGAAATACAGTCATCTTGCAATGTCCCTACAGCATGTTTTATGCTAGACAGAATGATAGAGTGTAAAGGTCTAAGAACATATTTTTAGTAAATTGTTGTTCCAGAATTTCCTTGCATTCCTGACCAAACAGTACCTCACCTATACACATTTTTCAGAAGCTTCTGAACAACTTTTTATGCTGCTTTAAAAAAAAGGCAAACAAATACAGTTAATTCCTCCATGTAAAAATTATATTGGCTATCATCTTGCATAATTGCCTTTTTTATTCAGCTCTCTTTCTATTTGATTTCAGTAATCACTACCTACTCCCCACTTTCCATTTCCAGCTCCAGTAATCTAGTAGAAATCTCACGTGCAACAACCTAGAACCATTATTTGCATAGGCAGTTAAATCTCAACAGCAATTGGAAAGTATTATTAATAGTAAAAGTATAAAAGTCCAGATCTTGAATAGCAGGCTATTCAACGATTTGGAGATTTCCACAGTGAGAAATTTTACTGTGTAGATTTTCGGAGGCACCTACTGGTATTTTGTACTATAAGAGCTATGGTGAGTCTTTCACTTCTGCCTCCCTAAATGTTTTTCTACCCTGTACAGGAATCAATCTCATCATCTTCCCAAAAGAAAACACACATCTCTCTCCATTCTATGATCCTCTGTTACTTTCATGAATTATAAAGTATAGAACTAATTTAATGTCTACCAATATCAAGCACTTCTGGAATGAAACTACACACACATCCCTTATCTATAACCACAGGTTCCTTATTAACTCAAGAAAGTCCTTAGCTGACTGAGCCTTTGATTGTTTGATGTTTAAAGAAAATAAAATTATATTTAACCTAGATTATTTTTTGGTTATTTCTGATGGTTCTAAAGCCAAATCTGGAAAATCTTAACACACATTAATCCCATTGCAAATAAAGAGGATACTTTCTTGACTAAAAACTATTCTTGAATGAAATTTGATGAAATAGCATACACCATACAAATGTGTTGAGGCAAATTCCTGTTTACTAGAATATATGTTTACACATATTTGTTTGCAGTATTTGTCAAAATCTAATTTGAAGCACCTGCAAACATTTAACTTTTCCCAACAGCTGGAAGAGTTTGATATGGACAGGCAGACTTTTTTCAGAAATATTATTTTTCTTCAGTTGGAGGTTTACAGTGAAATCTTAGGACCATTAGAAAAATTTTTAGCAAAAGTTTTATTAGCTAGTTCTGTTAATATATTACTACCAAGTCTCTCACTCCAAATACTAAAGCTTGCATTAGGTTCTAGTTCCATGGATATTTAAGTGAATACATTAAAAACAGAATAAGATGGGTAGTGGGAGGGTTACAATTACATTTAAAAACACCTAGCTTTACACACCTTGCTAAGACATGGATTTCAGCAGAAACAGGTGCAAGAACTGTACTAATCATTTCTTTTTCAGCTTAAAGTAAAAAATGAAACAAAGACTATGAAAAATTCACTTCAAGCTAACTAAGCTGAAAAAAGTCTATTTTCAGTGAGATGAAAAGCTTTCATTCAGGTCACCTTACTTTTTGTATTTGAGCAGTCTGTTATCTGTAACTGAATTTAGCTCAATTTCTAATTAAAATAGCATCTTCAAATAAACAGCCAAACATTTGATTTAATTTTAAGAAGTCTGAAGCAAAAGGTGCAGCTGTAACAGAAACTTATTCTTTGAGGGGGGCAGGGGAGTGGACTATTGCCGTTTCTGATTTTCCTAACAGTAAGTCTTCACACCGTTCCAACTGAATTCATGAATACTTCTCATTGACATAAAATCGCATCTTTGCCAGTCACTGAGTCCAATAAGGGCTTCTCTTGCAGAAATCAGATCTCTCTACTGCGTTTCAATTTGCGTAACCAAAAACCTACCACAACCGTATCTGAAAAAAATCACATTCTTAAAAGCTACCTTGTAGTTATCTACAAAACAGGAATGACAATAATTAAGTCATTTCTGTTAGCTGAAAAGAAATATGTTCTATTTTTAAAAAGCTTTCAGAATATGAAAAAGTGATCTGAATTTTGTAACAGCTGTCATCAGCTATGACTTCAGTACCAATTGGTCACTTCAATGGACTCTTACTAGCAAGTAACATGTAGAAATATACTAATAAGCAAGCAATAAAGATACTTGAGAGAAATTCTCCTGAGTCCAGTTGGATCAAAATAATAAGCAGGCAGCACCTTAAAATAAGCTATAAACTTTCCCAATAATAGAAATAGGTGCATAGAAGAGAAAAATGCTATAGAATCTTGATAAACATAATACAGTCTCCTGTTTGCTTTACATCCTAAGTAGTTTTAGTTATTATAAATTTTGTTTAGAGAATTTCTCTTTAAAAGAGATGAAGAATCTCTAGATTTAAGTTCCTTGATTTTTCTCAACACTCAGCCATAGAATTAATATCTGAACTTTCTCAGAGTCTTTTGAGGAAGGAGAAATCCAGGGTAAATGCAATTCCAAGCAGTAAAACATAACCCTTCCTTCCCTTGCCGCCCCCTCCACCCCGAAAGGAATGAATTTGTAAAATGTTTAATACATTTTGTTTCTAATATCTGTGCATTTCTAGAACTAATTACTGTTCACAGATGCATCGTAATTGGCTTGTTCAGACTTATTAATGATGTCATGACTAATTACAATGCTTAATAGGCCATCTCAGCCAGAATTCCAAGAATACATCCACAAAATTATGTTTAATGTATGAAGAGGGAAATGTTAATGCAGAGATAAAGACAACCCAGGTACCAAAAATTAAGGATTAAGACAGGTGATTCAAAAAAAGAAATCTGTATCTGAAGAGATAGTCAGTTGCCAACTGACTCCTGACTCATATGGCAAAGCTGCCCTTTCATTAGTAATTCCAGCCCTTTCCTTTATCATATGCTTATTCAGATAAAGAACTGGATTTGTGCTTTTTGTATCTTTTTTAAATAACCCAGTCATCATTCAGATGGTCAGAAGTGCCTGCCTGGTACAGATGGATCCATTTGGATCCACTTTTAAGACTATGGAGAATATTTTTTTCATCACAAACCCAAGTTATTGAAACTGAAGCTTTTGCAGGAAGTTCTGTGGAAAGTTTCTCAGGTTAGTAGACACACACACTGACCCCAGAACAGCCCTCTTTCAGGAACTTACAGGAGAAGCCTAATTTAAAACTTGTGTATTGCCTCATTTAGAATATGAACTTCAGTATTTCAAGTGGCAGACAACTGCTTAGAGAGATTATTTCTTGTTGCCTTGTGTCTGCCTCTCAGTTTGTCTTTAGCCTGAGATTAGTAAACTAGGCAAATCGCATATTCTGAGAGCATGTGCATTTCTTCATGTATGCACATCTGTTCACCTGTGCTCCTCACATCTCTAAACGTATCAGCCAATTTGAATCAAAGATATTTGGATAAGCATCTCAAAGGTAGTTACACTCTTAGAAGTTTTATTAAAGGCTGCAATATGAACCCAACTCATATTATACACCAGAGAAAGGGTTATGAACATCCCAACCATAGGAAAAACTTTAATCAGCATTTGCTGATTTGCCTTTTTAGCTAAGAGAATTCAACCATGAATTGGAAACCAAGTCTTATTACTCCCACTGCTTTCATAATTAATTGCTTGTGAAAAAGTTAATAAGGTTTATTTTTTTAATGTAGCACAGAAATGTGAGAACACTAACATAGTATAAGAAATAGAAATTACCTTTTACAAACAATTCTGCTTACGACTTAGCCATAGTGCTTATTGTTAGCACATTTAAACTTCCTTTACTAGAAATGGAAAATCAGAAACTATTCCTGTCCAATGGTTTTAATCATTAAAAAACACAACACAATTTACAATGAATCACTAAACCTTTAGATTAAGTATCAGAAACAAGCAAAGCTCAAATAATCCATGGATTTTCATTGACAGAATTGAGATGAAAAAATTAACAGTCAAAACAGCCAAGAAAGATAGTCTACTTTCCCTCTAATTTTCTTTTTCTAATTTTTTAATTGGAAGCCACTTTTTGATACTGAACATTTTGTATTCAAACATTACTTTCAGAAGTATGTGTAATTTCAATGAGGAAAGCTACAGTTCTGAAGCAAACCATTTAAGATATGGAAAGGAAGGATAGTAAGTGACTTAACAAATGCAATAAAAATTTTTAAAATAAAATATTGTGAAATCTCAGCCTTCTCCCATTTCCAGTTTATGCACAATAGATGATTGAAAATGACCATCAGTGTGCAGTTTGATATAGGCAGTCTCATTAATTTACCATTAATTTTCATTTTCAGTAATCATGAATGAAAAGATTCTTTCTGATTAAAAGATTCTTTCTGATTAAAAGAATCTTTGTACACCATCTACAGTTTTTTATACTATACATCTACAGTAGAAAGACTGCACGGTGCTGTCCAATGACGTAGGACCCAGAACTACCAAACCATTCTTGCATGGCATCTCTCAATATACCACTGAAATTACGTGTTCTCAATGAATCATTTTTACACCACCTGCAGTTAGAGTCAGACATCTTACCACACAGGGGCTTTAAAAAGTTACCTCCTAAAATGTTACTGTATTTTGTGAGGTCTCTCATGTCATCCTATAGTTTGATCAACTTCCCACTAGCTTTAGCAGGAACTGAATGAGGCTTTCCATCTACCTGCATGCATGTTCTCTAAGTATGTATAGAACTTTATCTTTAGTTTTAGAATACTTAAAATGAAAATTATTTGATAGCGTCAGCCTTCAAGTTTAGTGAAACCACACTAAAATGTAAACGAAACTCTCTGGGGTTTAGATTTTCTTGGAACTAGCTTTCTTTCATCAGAAAAGCTAAAACTAAGGGAATGCTGCTCTTCAACTACAATTCCAGTTTACATATAAATAGTTTTGGCTGCTCCTAGCAAAGGTGACATTGCCACAAAAACTGTGTCACGCTCTTCACGTTGTACCCGCACAATCTTCTTGATGTGTGATCACTTCACAGCAATAGTGTGAGAAATCTGAGAACACTCTGGTTTAAATATGCCGATTCTGCTCCTGGCTTCTGCATCAGGATGGTTCATTTCTTCCTATGCACACTAACACAGTCGTATTTTATATGCAATGTAAGCAATGATTATGATGAATATAAGAAAAATGAAGATTTTACCATTATTTATTTGAATTTTGAAAGAAACTAACAACTCAAATAGGAAGCAACTTTAATTGCAGCAGAATCTGCCCTGATTCATCATTAAGTCTTAATTTTATATGATTTTTACTTTCCATATCTGCAGAGTATATTTATTCATTAAAGTGAGAAGTGTGCAAACTGAAGGTAATATTCTTGTCCCTCCATCTCATCTGATTTCTTTTTAGAACAGGAGGCAAATGCTATCACAGAAACAGTTCTTATTATACCTAATTAAGGTTAAAATGAGTTAAAGATGAGTCAATGTGTCTAAAGAGTACAAATAAAAGCAGGCTCGATCTTCAACATTTTAACCTGCTAAATTCCGCAAATAGCCACAAATAAATTACTTGATAGCACTATTTACAAAAAGCACAGAACTTTACCAAATCTACCCCTCCCCAGTCACAGCTCCATTCAAGAATATACATAGTTATATTATCCATTTTTCTATATCCAAAGCATGTTTTAAACGTGGATTTACTAATCTGATAGACATCAAAGCAGCTGACTGAAAACGAGCATGTGAAAACAGACATTAAGTGCAGCACAAAACAGTAACACAGGCTGTTAAAAGTAATAAACCAAAGAAGCTAAAAATACAATTTGCTGAAAAACAGGCATGGTATCAATCCCTTAAGACAGTATTTTCTTTAAAGCATACCCTAAAATACATTTGGAATATTCTGTCAATAATATTTTCATTTTACTTCTGTATATGCCATGATATAGAAACTCTTTTAAACCTACTATGAGCACTTATAGCCACCTATAATATTCTCAAAAACAAACTACACCATATATAATTCTTTACAGCATATAAGTAATAGTAAACCTTTGTTGTTGCTTTTTTTTGTTGATACTTTGCCATTTTCATTAATGCAAACTTCCCCATAACTGAAGTACATTGATAGAAATGTTTCTTTATGACTTGTCGCTCTTGTAATGGTGCATGTTCAATAGTACTTAATTCTCAGCTTTCATAAACTGCCAGCGATTATAAAGGGATTAGTGGGAGAATCATTTAGACATCCTGAGTCTCTTTAATAAGAAGACAAAAACAACAAATACAAAAAAATACAGCAGCTTTTAAGTCCCTAGTATTTAATATCTGTTTAAAGATGAACAGTTATAAACATATCATGCCTACTCTTCTTCACTTTAAGGGATGAATATAATACAAGGTAACAACTGACAAAATTTTAGAATACAATCTCTGTAGCCAGCGTTTGAAAGAGTGGTACTTTTTGCTTAGGAACCAAAATCACTATTTGTAAAACCTCAACTGAGAAAGTTCAGTTTCTAAGGGCAAACCCATACTCACAGATACATGGCAAGGACACTGAAGATGAACATGTAGATCTTACAGTAGCATAGGTGTCAATTAACATTTTGATCAGTTCAGAAATACAAAGATACTTACAGCTTCCAGTTCCCAAAGATTCTCTCAGTAACAGCAGCGTAAATCCAAACAATTTATTAGTTGTATGCAGTTAAACTGGTTTCACACACATTTAACAATCAAAAATATAGGCTAGGTTTGAACAGAAATACCAAGGAGACAAATTTAAATATATGGAGTCATACTTACAAGAAAGGACTTCCTCTTTCATTTAGTTTCTTCAACAAAAATTCTTAATCAGGGGTTTGTGTGGCCAGTTCTTCTCTCCACTTGGTTCGCTTATTTATTCTAGAACAAAATCAAACGAGAGACACTACATCAAAGGGTTAAACAGTACATGGAGGAGAGTAAAACGACACAAAACACAGCATGTGGATACCGAAAACCATAGCCGAATAGAGACTATTACATTTGTTATAGCCCTTTTTATCATACGGT